>OY987206.1:29937112-30383791 GCA_963920795.1 Eutolmus rufibarbis | reverse complement strand
TACGAATCGCCTTCAAATAACTATTTTTTGCACTAATAGATTTATGTCTGAGCGGGATAATTATAGATTTGTTTCTGGTAATACTACGAGATTGCAAAAATTTATATTTTAGTTCATGATAATGAAATGTTAGCGTTTCTAGTGAGTATAATTGCTCGAGTCTTAGAGGTAAGAAGTCTGAGGCAAAGTGATTTCTATTGATAATTCTTAATATTCTATTTTGAAGACGTTGTAATAACTGTAAATTATTAGCATAGGCGCCACCCCATGCAATCATCCCGTAACAAATAATTGTGATAGACATTTTCTGGCCTGTTGATTCTTGATGTATGAAATAGGAATTCACAACAGCGGTGTTCAATAATAATTCAAAACCTAATTTTCGGTACCATTTCATCGATTTCCATAATGGGTTACTTGTATGCAGCAATTTGATCTGACAGGTCAATCGATTTTTTTCCCGCATTATAATCTACCGACAATTGTTGGTTTAGTAACGATTTTTGATTTTTTTCGAACGGTCTTCATTTCTAGTGTATATGTTTCGTTGAAACTAATAAAACGTCACGTTTCTCTCTCCACTTCAAAATTGTGATCCCTTCTTTACTCTCTTGAGCGACACATTCTCCCCGCTTTAGTTTTTTGAATACTACTTCATTCGGGTTATCTTTGCGGTTACTTCGCAGGGTACTAATCAAGTGGGTATTTTTCTCTATGAGTTTTTTGGCCAAATTTACACTGGTGTACCAATTGTCCGTGCAGAGTGTATGACCTTTATGAAATATATCTTCGTACAAATTCATGACTATATTGGTTGGCGTCGTGTTTACTTTTTCGAAAGTTTTGCCACTGTAGACACTGAAGTTGTATGTACATATATAGCCAAGGCCACAGCTAAGTTTGAAAATTTTTATTCCATATTTGTGTCTCTTCTGTTGCATGTACTGTCGGAATATAATTCGTCCACGAAATGGAATCATCGATTCGTCAATACAATTTAATTCCGTTGGATGGTAATATTTTTTAAAATTTTTGTTCAACTCGTCGATAATCGGCTGGATTTTATATAAACGGTTGGTGTCATTTGCTGTTTCATTGTTGCAAATGTGAAACATCCTCAAAAGAATCTCAAATCGATTCCTGCTCATTGCTTTGTGTGGAAATGGATGATAATATTGCGGATCCCTGGACCAGTATAAATACATCGTTGGACATTTCATTAATCCCATCAATATGATGAGCCCAAAGAAGCGCTTCATTTCTTCTTTATTTGTAGGGACCCACTTATCCATACGCCTCAAAGCACTTATTGATTGCTTCTGCATTGCATATATGTATATTCGTTTGATTGCTTATTTCCTCAAGCATTTCTTCCGTGACCAGTAGAGCGTAAAAGTCTCCCACATTGCGACAATTTTGTAATGTGATATTACATATGTCAACTCCACATTCGCCCGTAAAAGCTCTTATATTAGGTTGATTTCCTCGTGGATCGAACCATCCTTGATCACCTGTTGTATTACGCTCATTCTCTGATAAACTTTCATCTTCCGACGAGAGCAATACACGGCGATGATGAAGTCTAGGCGCTAAAATTTGTTAGCTTGATGTATCACTTGATGACATCTCGATTTTTAGGCCAACAAAATTTGGAGTTTTTGGTCAAGAAGAAGTACGAGGAAACTTTTGAGGATGAACGAAACTGGGCAACGATTTGTATGCAACTGAGGATTAGTTACGCGTTTGGGTGTCATTAGGCCCTCTGTTTATGCTCTAGCTTGCCTATGGGCGAGCGGCCCGGCAGGGCCCGCCCGACGGCTAACAGTGGCGTGAACGGAACGGCACGTAAAATCTGCGTGGCGCTTAACGTGCTAATATAATAATATATAAAATAATTAAGTTTAATTTCCCTGAATACATTGTAAAAATAATTTAGTTTTCTATCGAACAAATGCTTCTATGTGACGATTGGGTATATTACTTCAGACACTATCAAACTAATATCGAGTGTTCCTCAAGGATCAGCACTTAGCCCTATATTGTTAATTGCACAATATTTACACATCTGACATCATAAAAAATCTAGACTGTCACATCACCTTTTTGCTGATGTTCAACATTGATTCCTCAAGGGTAGATCCTTAAGCAAGGGAAAACGGTGCGGAAGTTGACGTTTCGACAAAAATATCCCATGAAATTATCACTCTAAAATTAAGCTATCTAGGCTTTGCTTCCCGCCTCAGTTTTTGGATTAATTCCTTCCTTAATAGTCATCATTATATCGTTTTGACTCCTCGATTTCTGATCCTTTCACATCCCATCCCGGTGTGCCTCAAAATAGCCGCCTCGCCCTTTTAATTTCCATATTGCCCATTAACAATATTGAAAACATAATTGATCACTCTGAAATTTTAATTTATGCAGACAATAGAAAATTCTTGAAACAAATTTCCAATACATCCGATTCGATATTCCTTTAAAACGACGAATTTTTCTACCTGATGTACGTACGATTTTCTTGATCTCAATATATGTATCTAAATGTCAATCGATCACCTACTCTCGCAAGCGCAAATTCAATGGGCTTTCTGGCGAACTCATACCTTCTGTTACTTCTCTTCGAGATCTTGGTGTTATATGCGATACTGAACTCTTCATCCGTTCCCTCATAGATCATATCATTAGCAGGGCCAATTCTGCTTTGGTTTTGTTAAACGATGGTCCAAGGAATTCTCTAACCTTTATGTCAATAAATCATTCTACAGTTCTTTGTTAGGCCACTTTTCGAGTATATTTTTCAGGTTTGGTCACCCTCGCAATCTACGCTCATTAACAGGATTGAATCAGTTCAACGCTGAAATTATTTAACTTTCCTCCTCTTGCCTTACGTCGTGATGTCGCCAATATTGTTTTCGTCCATGAAGTCCTAACTTGTTCCATAGATTATCTTGAGATCCTGCACAGCATATTCTTTAACACTACCCTCGCAACGTTAAATCTTTCCCCACCTTTTGACCTTGAACCTTTCACTAGACTGCTATGGAAGGTTAACAATTTTGCTACCTTTAACTTCCATGTTGACAAAGCCTTCCTTAAGCATGCTTTTTACTTGACCAACCTACCCTTAAAAATTACAATAAACGAACCTATCTCCCATTCTTTGCTTTAAGGGAGTATTCTGGTCTAGAATTTTGAAAAAAAATAGATTTTTTTTGCATATTTTCAAAGTATATACTTTTAAGAATATACCCTCCAGAAGAAAATTAAAAATTCCAATTATTTACGGAGTTATAGCTGCTTTAGTGACGCGGCAACTAGACCGGTCTATATGACCTAGGCTATGCTCAAATCTTTTAACGCGTTTTTATCGAAACTACTTTTTTTAACACTATTGACACGATATCTTAAGTTGTAATGAACTGATTTACTTGAAATTTGGTACACATCTTTTTCATATAACGTTCTAACGTCCCTACCAAGATATTTGTAAAAAAAATATTTTTTACTAGTTTTAAAAAATTAAAAACTGTGAAAAAATATCGAAAAAAAAAAAATTTTTTTTGAAATAGTCGCCATTTTGCGAAAAAAAATTTGTTTTGTTTCTCTGAGGTAGGGGCTATAACAACCTCTTTACTCATTACTAATCTTTTTTCTTTTGGTTTCGGATGACTAAAAGAGTTGAAATCGTGTCAATAAGGACGCACCCTTTTTTTTCAACCACCCACTTTACCACCCTGTAATTTTTTGAATTTTGAATTTTTTTTTTTAAAATTGTTTTGTATATCCTTAAATTGAAAATAAATATTGAGCAAAAATAGGTTACTAAAAATAATTTTTTTTTTTTTTTATCGCAATTGAAAAACACCCTAAAATTTGTGCCTCTAGACCAGAATACCCCCTTAAACTAGTCATAATTAGGTTATTTGTTTTAGTTAGTTTATTTGAAACCTTTGTTCATTGCAGCTTGTATTAAGTGAAATAAATAAATTAGATACAGTGTCATACAACTCTGCGTTGAAATCCCAAAAGATCATCAATAATTTGGGAAATTTGTTCAACCCCTTCTTTAACCCCTAACATTTCGTTGTTATGAGACTGCCTTTTGTAATAATTAAAAATGGTTTTTGGCATCATATTTATTATGGGCATTACCGAAAACCGTTGGAACCAACTTTCTACTGATATTCTTACTAATTTTGGTATTAAAGCGGTAACTACATTTTCATCCGTTAATCCCTGTGTAGCATAAGCAAAGCTAAAATCCCGAGAAAATTTCCGGAGGCCTTTCTTTGCCTTCGACTATCCCCAATGAAATTATAGCAAAAATCAATGTTCGTGTTCGTATGCTGCAAAAACCACACAATCAACCCAAACGACTTAACAAGCAAAATTATATAATCTTTGGTTTAACATAATTGTAATTCGAATATTCGAATAAAGCTTGTTGTAAAATAGTTTTCAGGATTAATAACTAGAATTACACTGTACTTCATATTAAACAAACAAAATCGGTTAGTGAAAAGTTAATTGCATTATTACTAAAACTGAGTAACTACAAGTATAATAATATAATTATAATTAATTATTATATAAAATGCCCTATTAGTATAGAATACGAAAATGCATGTATGTACATAAAATCATAAAAATATTATACAGTTTTCTTTCCTTTCATTACCTTCAGTGATTCGTATTAGAAAAATGCCGATTATAAAATGAAAAGTACTTAAAGTTACAATACTTTTCACTATTTGTATGAATTGTTGAGTTGTAGTCAAAATACGTGATCCATTTCAGGGTAATCAAATAATAGCCCGTTAAAAATCGAGTGCACCCAAGGCTGCCAATTATTAATTGGTAATATGGATTTAATCTCTTAAAATCAGATTCATTATTTTAGGCAGATTTTTTGCAACCTAGCTAATGTAAAAATAAAAATCCAAAAATTTATCAATTGGGACAAAGTTTTACTAGCATGGGCACAAGTACCGTAGTAATTATTGAAAAACCACAATACATATACTCCAATACATAAAAATTAACATTAATCCAAACCATAAAAGAAATAATTATAGAGACTACCCAAAAAAAGGCATCAAACTACGTAATCATTGGACGGTGATGTGATCTCATAGTCGAAAATGTTTTAAAGAGGAACATTTACAATCTAATGTAATTTTAATGTTTCATATTTGTGTAGCGAAAATCCATTATTTTAAATTTTAGTGAAGCGCGGAGCAATTTTGGTCCACTTGTTTGATTCTTCTAGTGTAGGTATAGTGTTTTTTTCACTAAACAAAATTAATTAAAATTAGAGCCGATATTTCGTAGCAAAATCAACGTAATAGATTAACTGAAATTACAGCAAATCCAAAGGCTTACAAAAGGCATGTTTTTATATGTTTAAATTTTTAAACGCCACCAGCAGCATGAATCGCTCAAACACAGGGAGTTGGATTTTGTATTTAAAAAAAAAAAAAACAGATTTGCAAATTATTGTATATCTTGCGAATACAATGCGTAAATTATATGAAATTAATTTCGCCTCACAAATTGGTCAATTGTTTTAAATGTTTAATAAAAGTGCGGCGAAATTAAAATTGAATAATACATTTGCGTTTCAGACAGAGGGGCTGCACAGAAGCTCAAAAGAGAGGAAGAGGAATTGATATTGGTGGTGTCTGAGGCTATGCTAAGTACCAGGGATGATACTGTCCGACGGCTAGACTGATGATGCACCCGACTACCTACTTCTGGTGGGAGAGAACAACAATATTAGCCCGATAATCCAGCAACAAACAGACATATCACGATTGAGCTTACCCGATATCCTCCTAAATGTCGTACGTGGCACGTAAACGTTGCATCCCTTCCAACAGCCACCGATATATTAACAATTGGTTCCGCAAATTCTGGCTGGAATGCTGTTAAACCTGCGAAGAGGAAATTTATCTACGTGAACATGATTGCTTCTATTTAATTTTTTAAGGGTTTTAGTTGCCCTTTAATTTCGTTATTAATTATATACTCTTAACAAACACAATTCATCTTGAAACGATACTTGAGGGAAAATATGAAAAGCATATTTTTAGAGCTATTAAATGTTTTTAATTAGATATTATAAATACATATATCATAAATCTCTGCCCTGGTAACTTTAAAGATCGTTAAACATGTTTAAACGAGCATTAAGATCAGGCAACTAACATGATCCAATACGATCGCGGAAACTTTGTTTCAAATGCAAAGTATTATTACGACGGTTATTAAAAAAGTTTATTATTGTTCAATATTTGGATGGAAATAGTTGTAAGTCCGGTTAAGTTTTAAGCAAATAATTTTGTCCCGCCTTTAAAATCTTTGAAATTATGCCAAATGAATTTAACGAATTTTGCTTAATTATATACTCTTTGCCGAAAAGTATAAAGTTTGAGTACACCAAAATTAGTGCCTATAACAAATTTGGACTCTCAAATAAAAAAAATGCAATAAAAATGAGCAGATCTCCTAATGTTGTGTGCAAATTTATAAGAAAAGGTTAAAATTATGGGTCTGCAAAACATTCCGGAACAGTTCGAAAACTTCTGTGAGTATTGTTAAAGAACTGAATTTACGTTGGTTCTGATGGTAACCACTTCTATTGGCAGGATTCTAGAGAAGCACCAGAAAAAGTTTTCAGTCGTAATTTTAGAGAAGGTTCTCTGGTGGTTTGCGTAGCTTTTTGAAATTGGTTATATCTTTTCGACATCACAACATACATGCTATTAAAGGAAATTAGGACCTGGTTAAATTCTAAAAATATATCTAATCATAGTTTAAGTAATCATATTAAGGTTCTTTGGTTTAATATTCCAAACGAATTGAAATTTAGTATTTGCGAAGCTTGGCTAGAAATCGAATAAAATGAATAGAAAAAACAAATTGCTAGAATCTATGCGTAGCAGAATTTACGATGTAATTCTTAGTACTTAAAGGAAATAAATTTTTGTCATTGATTTAAGATTATTTCCACGTGTATTACGTAGAAATATGATATTTATATTATTTTTAGTAATAACTAGCAGACCCGACAGACGTTATCCTGTCTTAGCTACGAATATTCAATTCGAACTGGAATCTATATATGGGTAGTTCTCAGCAATTCTCGAAATTTCAGTCCTTTGAGTTTATCAAAAAATCTAACCGACTTAGAAATGTTACTATTTTTTCCTTACAAAGTATATTACTGTTGCTAACAATGTATGTTATAATTTGTGAAACATATGCGTAAGTTAAATAAATGAACATAAATAAAGTTCTAAAAGTCATTCCCTCACTGTGTCCCACACCACAGATTATATTACTTTCAAGTTTTTAAATCAATAGTTTCCTAATAAACCTGATTGCAAGTTTTACTAAACGATCAAAAGAATACGAATCTTCGAAAACCTACTGCCTTTATATTAAAAAGTAAAGAAAAAGTGGTTAATTTTATTATGTTTACATGTCCCGTAAAAAAAAATCATTCCCTCACACCTTTACTAACAGTCGATTTATGAACGCATCTTTAAATATTCCAGAACGTTCTAATTAGATTTTGATAATTGGCAATACTGCCAATATTCTAAAATGGCGAATTCACCTTGTGGTCGTAAGAGTGTCTTTTGCAAAATTGTTTCAGTTATATTAGTTAAAAGTTTACACATTCGGGCGTCATTACCTCACATTGAAGAAAAAGAAGAGGTAAGTTCTTAGCAAAGTTTAAATGATACAGTTTATGTGGGATTTTGGGAGTAATAAACTTACACCAAAACGTACATATGTCGAAAGTATTGTTAGGTCGCGAGATTTTTTTGGTTATGTTTTATTTCGTCATTCCCTCACCGTAATTCCCTCATTTAAATTTGTAGTGAATTTTTTAAATATCCTCATAATTTGCTAAAACACCTTTTTTCTGGGGACCACTATATCATTGATATCTAGTAAGATAAGTACAATGTAATTCCCAGAAAAAAAACATTGAATTTACATCTTATGTTTTACTAATTTATTACGACTAAATTTCGAGATTTGGTGAGAACTACCCATATATAAAAATGAATCCCTATTTCCCTTGGTCACGCCATAACTTGAGAACGACTTTACCGATTTCATTCATCTTCTTTTTTTTTTAAGTTTTCTAATACTTTGTCCAAAATTCAACTGAAAATAAAAAATTGACTCCCCTAGTCATTCTGTATAACCATGTATACCACGTGTTAGTCTATCAAAACTTACCAAAAATTAATATTAAATTAAACTTTTAATATAAGGCGTGCGGTGAACTAACTGCGATGAACAAACACTTCTCAAAAAACTCACTGAACAAACTGAAAACTGGATAAACGTTCCGATCAAATGGACTGTGCACTAAGAAATGAATAAATTAATTTTTTGATCAATAGATGCCGACCGATGTCGCGAGCTGTCAAAAGCGCCAAGCTTAAGTAGTCGTTAAGTTTTCTGAAATTTTCCAATTTTCTGCGCAATTTTCTTAATTTTTCTTTCCGTAAGAACCTTCTACAAAGTATTAGAAAACTTGAAGAAAAAGATGAATGAAATCGGGAAAGTCGTTCTCAAATTATGGCGTGACCAAGGGAAATAGGGATTCATTTTTATATACATATATAGATATAGAAATAGATATAGTTTATTTCTCTTCGGCTTGAATTAATGTGGTGTATTGTCGTATGCTTAATGTACTGAAAATGTGTAATATAATAATTATTATATGAATCATGATGTGAACTTATAACGCTTGTCTTCACAAATAGTTATTTTTGTTTCTACAAATAAAAATGTTTGCTACCTCCGTTTTGTCTACTTCATCCTAGCCTCCTATACCACTACAAATCGCTTCGGTTAACAGGGAATCGTTCGGGGTGTGATTTAGTTAAGCTATGTAGAAAGGATTTGGGCCTAACCAAATCCCTGCAAATTTTAACAACCCATTGTGTAAACATATTATTACTTAATATGGATAATGAGACTATTATGTACAATTAACTATTGTAGTTCCACTTGTATTCATTTCACTTTACCACTTTAGATTAGAAAATTGCCATGTGCTGTTTTAGAATATTCAGTAATGAATAGGTTTGCGTCGTTATTTTATAAAACATGTTCAAAGTTACCATTTTAAGTTAATTTTTAAAGCGACAATAGTACTACAGAAATTAAATTATATGACTATGGTACATTTGGAAGCACGATCTTTATTGAAAATTATGGGATTATTGATAAAACTGCGCAAATAATTTTCAGTAACAAATAATACTTTAGTGATTTTTGGAAACTACGAGTACTTTTAAAAATAATTTGTTTCATTAATGTTGCCATTCATAAAACCTTTTACATTATATAATATTTACTTCCAAATAATTGCATCCACAGAAAAACAATCACTGTATTAATATTCTTCATCACTGCACTCTGTGTAATGTCTTTAAACAAATTATTTTGCTTGTTAAATTGCAAAAGATAAGAAGCGTGCTTTGTTTAGTTGTGCGTCTAAAAGCCAAGAGGAAGAAAGCTTGAATGCCGTCAGTGAGCATGAAGATAAGATTTGCCTCCCCCATTTAAGCAAGATCGTCTTATCATGTTAACACATTGCGGACCGGACATTTTATTGCTAACCGTATCCAGTGGCCAGATATTTTTTTGCGTCAAATATTTTTAAATTAGTTATGATTTTTTAGTAGTTAAAAATCATTGTCACGTAGAATATTTATTTTCAACAAAAACTTTAAAAACGAATGATTTTTCAATATGCGTTATACGCACCCTTGTCTATCAATTAGCAACTACGTGGTATCATAACAACGGCCCCTGACGATACCTGATAAACGAGATATCTCGTCAACGGCCCCTAACGACGCAATATGAAAGACGAGATATCTCGTCATCCGTCCGCAATGTGTTAAGCGGGCTTTTGATGAAATGGACATGAAAATGATACACTCAGTGCAAAATTATAACCGTTTTTCGATCGAATTTTGGATTCAAATCTTATACCTACTCAAAGTGTAAATGCGAAATATCTTGTACGCTATGCTTTCTATAGAAACAGTTGAAAAATTTTTTGAAGAAACATGTTTTTCCATATGTTGGACATAGGGCGAAGATCATAGGATAAAAAGGGTCCTTAAGTTAAAGTTGGCTATATTAAATTTTATTAATTTTCTAAAAAAGTATAATTTGAAGGAAGTAGTTATTTGTATGGATTTATTATTTTAATAACTTTTATTCAATTTTGATATAATTGAGTTAATTTATAATAATTTAAACATTTTTTAGTACTTCTGCCACAATACTATTTATTAAATGTACCTAAAATAGGATTTATTTATATTTTTCTTATAATCAAACGTCCTCGTGTGTATTTAATTCAACTCTATTTTAATGAAAATCTATTGAGGGAAATTATTATAACTTTTATACATGACTGGTACAGGTTCTAATAGCCATAAGTTTTATCATCATAAGAGTAAAGAAAATTTTATCTTCTGGTTGTCACGGGCGTAAATTAAAATTAATAATGCTATAACAGCGTGCATGCGAAAATATCCCCAGCAATCTTCGCTTTGAAAGAGTTTTCTATCCCAAAAGCATCAGCTAATTCTCTTTATGGAAGGAGAAATAAAATATTTCAGAGGTCGGAATCCCTAGAGCGCCACTTGACTCTAGCTCAATTTATCACGCTATCAATATGTTTTCCAAAGTAAAATTTAGTATTAAGAATTATTATAATTAGGTATAATTAAATTTAAGTGAACAACATTTTCCGGGCGAGGCAGGTCAAGAATTATGTAAGTGTTAATCTACGATGGAGCACTTCCCTTAAACTTAAACTTAATTGTCCGATAAAAAATTTATAGTTATAAAATGTTTGTATCAGGGGAATTTGTGGATGCCCTCGGTTGCCCCGCCATAAAAAATTTGGTCTCATATACACAGGATTGACTTTTCGGTTGAGTATTAAAATGGATTGGCCATGGGAGTGAAGGCACCACCCGTTTTAGTCACATTTCAGTAAAATTATCCAGTAACTTTGAATTGCAATTAAAAATTTTTCAATTAACAAAATGATTTAAAAAAAAATTCGAACGTATTTCAAAGGTTTTACAAAAGTACAAATTTTTATAATAGCCAAAATGTAATTTTTAATCTGCTAAAAAAATCAAGACTTTTTCATTAAAATTGCTTTAATTTCTTTAATTTTTAAGATATTTAAAAAATTCTAACAATTTTTTGATCCTGCAATGATGTTACTTATTGAAGGATATAATTGTGTTTGTTGCTCTTGAAAAAAAGTATATTTATTATTATTTTATGATATGAAGGTAGCAAGTTTTACTAAAAAATTATCTCCAATGTTACGTGCCTATTCTAACGAATCTTTTGATTCCATCTACCAACAGGTGGCAGCACATTTCCTATTTTCTTTAAGTTTACGTTACATATTTTAGGTTGAGAAATCGTTGGGGTACTTTTTTAATACGAATCCAAATAATTAGATAACGTATTAAGATTTAAGTTCACATTTGTTTTCAAAGTAAGTAAATCTTAAATAAATTCAGTAAATGTGCATAGTTCAGTAAAACTCGCAGTCGGTCAGTCTTAATTTAATGTGAAATATTATTAAAGAGCGAGCCTAAGTGAGGGCTAATTGCCCCTTTAAAATTGAGTTAACAAGACCGGCATCCGGCCGGAAATTTAATTACACACCCTTTCCGTTGAATTGGTCATAAGTTGCGCTTTTGAGCGGATTCAATTAAAGTTCAGTGCCAATTTGAAATTTAGTGGCTCAATAACGAAATAAATTTCGGGCAAGTGAACAAAAGTGGCCCCAACACACACAGGGGGAGGGAGGAGGAAGTGTTTAACGACCCCATCAAGAAGACAAGGCGCAGACAGTGACAAAAGGGGATAAAAACAAATAGCGCGCTCGCCCCCGGTCCATAATTAAAGTAAATCATTCCGATGCCCGACTACAGAGGAACTCCATTATTCAGTTAGCTAAACATATGGCGACTTGAGCACCTCCTTGCCACGACCGTCGCCAGCCGCCTCAGCCATAAGGCCCTGTTATCCGCTCGTCCGGGAGACCCCCGGAGCCCGGAGCCACCTCCGCAGCCGGAGCGCCTCCGGGGCCCCGTCGGATCAGCACAGTGCGCTACAGTTGGTGAGTGAACAGTGCCAGAAACGGCAACAATTTTATGCTGCTACTCTCCTTGGTAAACTCCATTTTATGGTGACAAGACATAAAAGCGGATGCGGAGATGTGGATTGGAACAATACGTTCGGCGGGACTCATAAGCCCAACTTTAATGTGTGAAAAACTTTATCTATCTTCCAAGGATTTGCGTAGGGATTCGCTCGGGCTATTCCACATGTCGTTCCGTTTGGCTTAGCTCTGCATTCTGTATCAGGGATATCGCCCCATAAATTCGCCCGGGTAATGCGGCCCGGCTCCCGCTCGTTCTGATTTACCAGTGGTCCTGTCCTCCACCCCCGCCAGAGCAACCTTGTAAAACTTTTCCAAAAAAAAAAAAAATAAAATAAAAAAATTGGGGCGACTGCAAGTTTCGGCGGCAGCGGCGGAGAAAAATTATTGTAGGGCCCCGCGCTTAAAGCAAAGGGCTAAAAACTTTCTCAAAGGTGCTGCAAGCCGCCCTGAAACCCTTCGAGTGATGGGAACATTAGGTCCGGGTGGCCATTTCAACTTTCCGGCTCAATTTTTTTTGTCCCCTGCGAAATCAGGCTGCCGCTGGCCGGAGATCCTTCTTCTAGTGCTGTGGTGGCACCGGCATGGCTCTCCCTCGCCGCACGGCCATCACGTAAGGTCATTAATAATACCCTTTTCAGAATTTCTATGATCATAAATCATATTTTTACCAATCGGGTGTCTGGCAAGTGCATACTCGCCGTGAAATATTGCGCAGAGTATTCAGACAGCGGAAGGAATAGAATCAAACGAGACGCCAGCAGCGCGGCGCGGCAGCGGCGTCTACAGCCGAAGGAGCTCCTCTTCGTGGGGCTCAAAGGCACTCGACTAACGGATATATTGCCCCTAATCAGCCATTCGAATATTCTATTCTAATTTTTCTGGGACTATTTTTCTCCTCGTATTCCTGCGATGGGAGCTCTAAATCGCTCCAGGTGAGCCCCGCTTCCATTCGGGCGGATGCCAAACCATTACCTTTCGAAAAATGTTCCAATTTGTTCAATGGAATTGTCATCTTAAATAAGAGCTTTTCCAATGTCATAAAGCGAAAGATGTGGCACTTTTGAAGATAAACTCTTTCTTTGTATGCTAAATCCTCTACTGAATTAAATCTTCTAAATTGTACAAAAAAATTTTGCTTTCGCGTTTTGAACAAAATAAATCACTATCTACTGAATAAAAATTGTTATATATGTATAATAGCATTTTCTTGAGAACTGTTTCATCCTCTTGAGTAAGCATTAGTAAGCTTTTTTTTAAAGACAGCCTTTGTCCTAACTTAATCCTATGTAATGATATTGAGATATATGTACACTTTTAATTTTTTCTCAATAGAATAAAGTAAATCGCAAGTATGAAGTTGGTTTCAACTGAAAAGCGAATTATGTACTAAAATTTTATTGTAATTAATTTCCTGTATTTCTAGTTTAGTTCAGTGATTTTCTGGGAAATATAACTGAGGAGTGTCTGTTCAAAAGGTTCTATTTCCATCTTATGGTCATTCAAAGTTCTTTTACTAATTAAACTATTAATCTAAGATCCTACATAAAATAGTCTTTTGATCAAAAGTGCCTAGTTTCTTAGAAATAGTTGTCGTATATGTTCCAATCAATCGTTTGTGTCAACTGTTATTACATTTACCTTTTATTTACTTATTCTAAACGTAATTGGTGTACGTACTTCAGGTAAAAATTGCTTTTGTATTTGTTTCTTTTATACCAAGCTTAGTTTTCTTTAAATTGGGTAAACAGGGTTTAGATAAAATGCCTTAGAAATTGTAACAATTTATACAACTTTTTGAAATGACATCTTTCCCTTGAAATATGGACCAAAATTCTCCAAATTATGTAATTATTTTATAAAATATACATATATTACAATATTAATAAAATTCTTTCTGTATACGATTGCCCTGGTGATTTTAGGTTGCTTAATAAAGTTTTTACTAAGTTGACTTAAGTTTCTTGTCTCCCCGTATTTATTGTAAGCCTTAAAAACGACTGATTTGATTGAAACATTACTTTCTGTATAATACTGATAGATTAAAATAGCTGAAATCGCAGCAGCGAAAATCAATACTTGCTGCAGTAATCAAACAGCGAAAAACTGTTTCGAGACGAAAAAATCTGATTTGCCCCCCCACCTGGCCCAGAACCTGGGTTCACCCATGGCTGAATTATTCCCAAAACGTTATTTTGATCTGTTGAAAGTTCTGAGAGAATAGGATAGGAGTGTCTACCAGTTTATACAACACCCAAAAACAAAACTTGTGAGAAATTAGTTTTAAAGTTTAGAGGGTATATATGTACAGTACAGTGAGCGAAATTAATTTAAAGCCACCTTGTGATAGTGCTGGTTAGGTTATAACAAAGATATTCAGAAATATTTTGACGTATTCAAAGTAATTTACTCCACTTAACAAATACATTACATACTTTTAATATTTCCTATATTATGTATAATACATTATTCTTTTAATAAGTTGAGTTTGCAAATTAGAATACGAAATAAAGATAAAGACACTTGATAAAACCCCAAAAAAATGTTATTCTTTGTATCGAATTTTTATTTGTTTTTAATTTTAATATTTCGTAGAACCTCCCTTATATAACTTGAAATATACAATTTTGCATGGAATTTGTTAGCTTTATAGTGGAATTTCACTAAAAGCTTTTTGTATAGCTGATTTTAGCTAACGGTTTTATATTGCTTAGTGTTACGTGCGGGCCACGGTAAAATTTCTATGTTTACAGCTTGTAAATTTTGTTTTACAGTTCCGTATTATCATGTTGGAAAATAAAATTTGAGTCCAGATGTTCGCCAAAAACCATCCACGTAAATTTCCAGAGTCATTTTAGAAGGCACCCACATTAAAGGAACTTTCCAGTTATATCCGAAAGCTCCCCAAACCATGACAGTACCACCTCCAAAATTACGGCTTATTTTAACTTCCTTAGTGTCCCGAATGTCATGCCAACAGTTTTGGCGACCATCCGGATCATCCAAGTTAAATTTCTTGTCATCGCTGAAAAGAACTGTCTGCTAGTTTTCAGACCAGGACATGCAGTTTGTCGCAAAACTCGGCCTGGCCGCTTTATGCTCGGTGGTTAAAGGAGGTTTCTTCAGCCTTTTAGTGTATACTAAGGTCGGGCATGATTTTAATATTTGCTGGACTCTTCGTGTAGTTACTGGCAACTCTAAGTTTCTTTTTATTTTCGATGAATAAATTTTTTGTTTTCTGGCCTCATTTATAAATTGTGATTTTTGTCGGTGCACCTTTTACTTTCTGAGTTCCGTATTCCTTGCCTAAGTTGACTCATTGTTTATATAATAACAGTGCGTGATCTGCTCATTCTAAGCTCAATTTGTCTGTTAGAAAGCCCCAAGTCCTTGAAAGCTGCAACAGCAGCTCTCTTCGTTTCATTTAAGGCTAGTAGTCGGCCCATTACTATAAAAGTCGCACCCATCTAAATAAATAGACACTTTTAGAAAAAAAAAACAAAGCACTAACATGATAATATGATGAACCTATAAATTATTTTCTAAAACTTAAAAATCTTAAATACTTACTTTTTCCTGTTTTACACCATGCCATAAGTAACTGATTTCAATAATTACAGCCTATCAGGTAACAATTAGCAAATGAACCATGGAAATATTTACAAACAAGAGTAAAACAAAGGTGCCGAGCTACCACAGGGTGGCAATACGTTATTTCGTTTTTGGTTTTCAAAATATTGTAATTTGGAACAAAGATATGGCACTAGCTTTAAGTTAATTGTATTTATGTATGTATGAATCCTATCTTGGTTAAAGTCCACCAGACTCATTGGCGCGTTAGGATTTGAGTTTCGAGACACGGTTTGCGGCGTTGTAGTTCGGAAGGACCATATAATTTATGAAGCCAATAAGAAAGAAATCGATATTTTGAAGGTTTTAATTAACCCATTAACGACCAAAATCACGGAATTTTCAGCTCATTTTCGAGCCTCGCTGGCAACTCGAAAAATGGAAAATAAAATGATCAAACCTCCTTTCTTACTATTTGTGGGTGTTATCTTTTGATTTACAGGGTCAAAATTACGTTTCCATGCCTTACAAGAACAATATGGCGGATTTTATTTGGAAAAGTACAAAATAATTTGAAACTTTTTTTTTGTCTATTTTTTTCAAATTGATAAAGATTGTCGATTCATTCCAAACTGTGGACAAACGTGGACAAACTGGTTGTAGTTTATGGAAAAAATTATTTTGTCCAGCTCCATCTAATTTACTCTTTTCAATAAGGATCTCAAAAGAAATGCCCGATCAGAACCTCCAAATATTGTAATACGTGTGCTTTGTATTATTGTAAAACCTGTTTCAATAATAATCATTGAAAACTATCGAAACAATATGAAAAAAGCAAAAATTTTAAAAATCACAAAAAAGTACATAAAATTTAAAAAAATTAAAAAAAAATATATAAAACTTGAACAATTATAAAAAAAATTTTTTTCCATAAACTACAACCAGTTTGTCCACGTTTGTCCACAGTTTGGAATGAATCGACAATCTTTATCGATTTGAAAAAAATTGACAAAAAAAAAAGTTTCAAATTATTTTGTACTTTTCCAAATAAAATCCGCCATATTGTTCTTGTAAGGCATGGAAACGTAATTTTGACCCTGTAAATCAAAAGACAACACCCACAAATAGTAAGAAAGGAGGTTTGATCATTTTATTTTCCATTTTTCGAGTTGCCAGCGAGGCTCGAAAATGAGCTGAAAATTCCGTGTTTTTGGTCGTTAATCGTTAAGTCGTTAAGGCATGTCCCCTTAAGCGACAAAAGATGTTTAATAGTAAGTATAGAAAGAATCCACAACAAGGGTGATAGACTAATTGGAAGATAATTTGTCACCCTTCTGCAGTTGCATTTGCATTGGGTGTTATTGTTTTCATGCCTCAAAGCCTTGCTCAACCTTCTGTGAGTTCACTTGGAAGCACACATCAGTTGGCAAAACTATAGCCGCCCCAGCAGTAGTTGCCCCCGTTGTTGTCTGCAATTTAAAACCGATACAGCCTAATTATTTATATCATCACGAGATAACACGTGCGGGTACGTGTATAATGAGAAAATCAATTAAGCCCGACTTGACTCCCCCGACGATGCCGTCTTAGTCGCGCAGTTGTAAATCGCTTTAAGACAACTTTTTCCACGTCTTGCGTTCCCTTAAAGCGAACTACAATTTAATTGAGAACAAAGTTTTCATTTCTGCTCGGCATGGGAACGTACGTAAACACATTCTGCCGGTGCTCCATCGCCTAATTTGAGAAATGCGAGGGTGGCCGGGTGAGCGCTCGGCTGGAATCATCATATAAATAGGTAAAGTTTAGTGTGAAGTCACGACTTGAGCATTTCAAATTCAAAGGCGATATAATGCACTTTCTCGTGTTTTGAGTTCTCAAACAAAGCTAAAATTATGCGATTGCTGCCGTGTATGCGGAATTCGAATTAGGGGGTGTCTTAACAGCTTTAGGTGACATTACTTCGACTCGTGAGCATGCACACTTTGACGATAATAAAAACATTTACCTAGTAAACTTCTAACTGTTGCAGTTTATAGAATTCTCCGTTCGAACTCTTGAGCCGAATATTTCATTTATACCATGCCTAATATATTCGAATACACTTTTTTGCTCGCTTGTAGTATTGATATCAACATGTGGATCATGCGTGTATTTACGAAATTTGGATCTCTATATTTGCATAAACAAACGCCACGCTTACAAAAAGGGCAAGGTTTATAGCGTTTCGAAAGCTTCTAAGAAAAAGAGGCTAGAAAGAGCAAACGTGATACTTGAATAGCACGCTGGCGATTAGTTTGTGTTTTCGGACGAGACAATGCTTAAAATGACAGGTTGTGGGTAGTATCGATAGAGGACATTATGGAGAGTCAGAGAAATGTTTCTAGGTTTCAGAGTGCAGCCTCAGTAATGGTTTGCGGAGCAATTGGTAAGTGCGGTAAATTTCCCCTGGTATTCATCGAAAAAGGTGCCAAAATCAACGCCAAATATTATAAAACAGAAGTTTTGAAGAAAATTGTTGGCCTAAACTTATAACTCATCCACGGAGAAGATTACTACGACTTCCAACAAGATGGAGCATCAACCCACACAGCAAATGTGGTTTAAGCTTGGTGCCGGGCTAATTTGATTGATTTTCTACTCAAGGATGAATGGTCTCCCAGCTCGCACCGTTTATGACGGGTTTGAGAAGCGTTTGAGGCTGGTTAAGACGGCTAAAGGTGAAGTTATCCCGAAATACTTCTTGTAACGCATCGTTGTAACTGTGACTGCAATAAAATGCACTAATTGGAAAATTTAACAATGTATATATTTATTTTATGACCGTTTCAGTGTATTCGAATTTATTGAAGACAGTGTATAAAGGGTTAGCATAACATTTTATTGTCCTGTTGCATCATTGATTAAAATTCTTGTAGATACCACTCGCTATCAGTTGATAGTACCTAAATTAAACCATTTAAAAAATAAACTTTAAAGAATTTCCCATTCATCTCTCGCTGTAGGGAAAATCAGATACATTTAAAGTGATAAACATTTTCCGCCTATAGCGCAGACGATTATACTGCCACGTCGCTCGCCACTCTATAGGAAAAAAATTTCCAACTTGAGAAAGTTTTTCACTTTGCGATGATGCGGCTTGTGGAGCGCAGTTAGAAGAGATGTGCTTGAGTTACACCTTCAGAGTGGAAATTTCGCGAAACGAAAGGAAAGAAATGTCTACTTTTATCGAGCGGCACAGTGTATTTTTGAGGGAGTTCAACAAGTTTATTACTGACAATGCCACAAAAATTTCAGACAAAACTTTGAAAGGGTTATAAATGTAAGTTTTGTGGGTAGCAAAGTCGTAAAAATTTATTATATGTGCATTTGAGGAAAAGTTTCAGACAGAAAAGGTACTTTTAAAGGTGCATATTTTGCTGTTGATTTCCTCTGGATTGAATGAAGTATGTACTATAAATAAAGACTAAAGCAAATTTGTATTTTCCAGCTTATTTACACTGATATTATAATATTTAAACACACAAAATCAATTCAGTACATTAAGTTTATCTTCCACTTTAAACGGCTGCAAAGTTCAAATATTTTAAAGTAAAGTTCTTTTAAAGAACCTATGCAATCGATTTGTAGGAAGTTTTACTGCAGTTTCTTTAAATAATAATAATAATAAAAAAGGCCTTGTTGACAATTCCGAGCCCGATAGAGTTATTCAACAAAAGGTTAATAGCCAATTTTTTATTCCAGTCATTTGATCCGATCAGTTGCAGGTTTGCCTAAATATAATGAAAAAAACTTAACGTTAGAACATTTTTCGTTTGCTTTTTCATTTCATGTTTTATGTTTTCAAACTATGATTTCTTTTTAACTAAATTTTTACGAAAAATGAATTTTTGGTGAACTTGGAATCAATAATAATCCCCTCAAAGAATCATCGTATTTAGAACTACTAACTCAGTTCAATTTTTTAAAAAAGAGTGAATAATATTAGCATATTTAGATACTCCATTTTCCTGACAATCCAAATAAAATTTCTCCATGGTCCCACAATCTTTTGGTGAAAATTAGGGAAGACCTTCAATCAAATATGTTTTTCCTGGATTTCCGTCAAAAGTCTACGCTAGTGCTGAAAACAAGGATAACTTGACTTTACTTTGATTTTATAAGACAAATGCGTGCTCGTCACCGTCGATAAGATATTTACCTTTATTTCGTTAATTTCAAAGATTATTGAAGAATTTTTTAGAATAAAATGATGAAAACATCTTTGATTTCAGGCACTTATACAATTTGCAAAGAAACTTTCGAAATCTCAAAGTAAATACCTTGGGAAATATAAGTGGCCGGCAAATTTTTTTTGCATATTCACCCTTTGGTCTCCAAGGGAACACTCCTACAAAGTGTTATCAAAATCCGTGAGAAGACCTCAAAATCAATCTGCTCCAAAAACACTAATTGACCTATAAGTTTTATATAAATTATTTTAGAATACAATTTCATATGCGTGCATCACTTGTACTTTTATTATTTCAGACGTTCCATTTAGCTTAACTACCGAACAAAGTATGTCATAAGAAGGCAGTTAATTTTAATGTTAGTTTTGCATAAGTACAAATCTATACAAATATCTTGTCTCAGCTCTTTTTAAAACAAAATTATAGTATCCAAATACACGTTCAAAGCTTTTTTAATGTTAGCATTAGCAATTATAGCCTTTATGTACATGAACAACCGAATGAAAATCTGAGGAATGATCATTTACTCGGATATTCATTCATTGCATAAATGCTACACTACACTGATACTGCAAACCTGAATTCAACGTCAATTTTCATTGATTTTATAGCTGTTTTTGTAACTTTAAGATATTTTTTTCCTAGTGTATGACATATTAATTGTATGAATTTCTAGTTGGCTCATTTTAAATTTAGTATGTACTTTAGTTGATCTCCGCTTTATAAGTACGTAAAAGCCAGTTCATCATGTAATTGAATTTCCCTTTTTAATTTAAGGTCGCCTATACTAAATGTATTCGGTGCCATAATTACCCTTCCGCCAAGTTTGACTCATGAATCCGAACTCAATTTGAACTCCAAACATCTAAGAAGTTTTTTTTTATCATTAAAACAGACGTGTTTTACCAAAATATAAAACTAGCTGACTGTGGTGAGCCAAGAGTTAAATGTGCATTCACTCAGAAGCCCATCTGCACCCCTTCCAAGCTTTTGCACGTTATTGGGGAAAAAATTCAGTGAAGTTCGTTGCTGCGGCCCCATTCATGGATTAAGAAAATCCCAGTAGCAGCAGCAGTCGCTCCTAATGACGTAAATAAGTTTCAATTATGGCATAATTACATTTCATATTGTGTCTTCCTTTTATCAGTGGGATTCACGGCATACAGGGAATATCCGGGATACACAGGCCGAACGAAAAGTTGCAACAAAATTCTCGAACAGTTGCCACTTTCAGTTTGCCCGTCCCAAACCTCTTGGACCCTCAATTAACCGACTAGTGAGTTCCCGACTGTGAGTGCTTTATTACTCAGAAAGTTAATAAAGCACGTCCAGAGCTTAAATATAATAAAAAAAGTTTTATATTTTTTTCAGTGTAACAGTGCACCGGAGGTGCCTAGACTCGCGTCGCCGTCATCGTTTCATTCTTTTGTAGTGAAAAAGCGAAAAATTTCGCAAAGTATTCATCTAGCCTTTCAAGAAGTTTTGCACTTTCTGCCAGGATAAAAATGCTCGAGGGGATTAAGGTACGCACGCAAAACAATCTTGTTTCTAAGAAAATCCTTAGTAATTCCGCTGCTAACGACGTACCTCCTGATTTAATTTCAATTGAATTAAATCAGCTTCACTGCTGGCTCAATTTTTTATTCCTGAAAGGCAATATGCTTTGTTAGCTCAGAAACTTATAAAACTACTAACCAGGCCTTTACTGCTTCTTGCATATTCTTTTTTCAATGTTCCTTTATTATGGTTATAAATTTATGTAGACCCGGTTACAGTAAACTTAAAAGCAAGGTTATGTTTAACATGTATTCCTACATACATACTAAACATCTCTATAAATTAGAGCAAACGATTGATTAGTTGTTGATTAGATTAGTATTAATTCCGAGAATGTCATAGGGTATATGACATCATACTGAATAGTCAATCCAATATGGCGGGCGAAATGAGCAAAGTTTTGGTATTTTAACCGATTTGAGAATGTGAAATGTTAGATTCGTTTTAAACCTGAACCGCATAGAGTTAGTTATCAAAAGCTAAGTATCAAATGACAGGTCTGATAATTTTATATTTATACGATTACATCAATTATGCGGCAATTCTTGTCCAAGCCTCATTGGAATAGATATCAAAAGATAGATATTAAATGATAGGTTGTAAAATATATTATAATATTTATAATACTATTGTTAACATTTTAAAAACTACTAAAAAGTTACAGATAAATAAAAACAGTTAACAAAATAAAAATGCGAATACGCTAAGGTGTAACACAAACATATAGAAAGAAGAAATTTACATTGGCATTGGCTTTATTAAAACTTAGAGAGTGACTATTTTCACCTTAAAAAACGTGAAACCAGAAACCAGAAACCAGAAACCAGAAAAAATAAATTCATTCAAATTACAAAATGCCTATTAACTAAAGATTTTCCTTTTACAAAATGCCTACAAACTAAAGATTTTCCTTTTACAAAATGCCTACTAAATAAAGATTTTCCTTTTACTGTGAATTTATTTTTTCTGGTTTCTGGTTTCTGGTTTCTGGTTTCACGTTTTAAGGTGAAAATAGTCACCTCCTAAAACTTAAGGTAGCCATATAAATAAAAAATATATGTTAATAAATTTGAATTGTCCGGAGCAAGATCTTCCTCCCAGTGTCAGCTAGTTGTGCTTCACATACTTAAAAATGTTATACTCGTATATATTGTTCGAAGAGTTGGTAAGAAGTTTAATGAATTTAAAAGTAAACTTTTCAGGAAAACCTGAGTGAAAACCATATTTAAAAAAGGAGCTTCAGTTTGGAAACTGCCGCGAAGTTTTTACCATGTTTACGTCTTCCGCTATAAGAATTAATGTATGATAGTTAATTTGGAAATTCAGACCACTTTGCCCTATCGATGAATTTAGGAAGTGTTTCTTGAAGAAGCGTACAAGAAGTACGTCACCTACTTGATTGTCGGTGGTTTACTAAATGAAACTTTTATCAGTCAAGTAGGTCTGTCAGTTGAGACATAACCAATCCCTAAGTTGAATACACACATGCTTTAATGAAGTGCATATCTACAAAATAAGAACTTTTTGCTTTAAATCACTCTTCTATTCGTAAGACAATACGTTCTTAATTGTGAGATATGTATTGTATATGTATTTATACCTTATTTATAAAAAGGGAAATCGTCTTTTAGTATTGAAGGAAAATTTTCTGATTTGACGTAACATTCGCTTTAATCAATAACAAGTGATAATATTAAATATATACAATCATGTCAATGTTTTTAAGGAAGTGAACACTGCATATACATATGTATGTATGTATCAGGAATGAGTTGCTTTCAATATTAAATAAATGCATTTATTGCATTATTTTTTATGAATACACTTTCTCATAAGTAATCTAAGACCAACGTTTAAAATAAAGGTGTTCATCGTTAAAATAATGAAATACCTAATTGCTCTATTAGAGACGGTGTTCCTTAAATGTAAGAAATATAACTTTAAATACATATTTTGTTTTATGAAAAATATTTAATTTTTCTAATGACTGGCGCCATGTTCTCTTATTCAATGTAAATTTTCATTAATTTTATAACTATTATTGTAATTTTTAGGACATTTTTTTCTGAGGGGATGTTCATCTCTACGATATATGTATGTAGGTTATGTAAATATTCGTCAAATTTCATGCCAATCGGTTCAGGGATGGAGGTGAAACAAACAAACTCACTTTCGCATCTATACATAAAAAAAAATTAAATGCTGTTCGTTGATAAGCGCATCACTTGAGAATGGCTCGACCGAATTGGCTATTTTTTTTTAAATGTTCATAAGAGTATGAATAAAGTTTTTAGGCAAAGAGAAATTGGAAAAGTTGTCCGGAAAATTGGAAAATTCGGGAAAAAACTGAAAGTGCTTTTTTCTATGGGATTTTTGTGTGAACTCAAGACCTTAACTCACGATTCGAACAATGGATATGCGTAATTCTTTTTTTGTTTTGTTCGTTATGGTCCTGGAAAAGTTTTCAGGGAAAAAATTTTTGGAAAATTGCAAAGGAAAGTTGAAAAATTCGGACAAACTGCAAAATCACAATTTTTGTATGCACTCTCGATCATAACTGACGATAAGAACGGCATATTTGTTTGATTATTTTTTGTTTTATTCGTTAATGCTCCCGTGATGGAAATAACTCAACTGAAAGAAATAAAATTACATTTGTTTTGTGGACAAATGTCGTTTGACAACTGACAGCTGACTTTCAAATTGTGAATCAAGCGATTATATAACGACGACAAATTGATTCAATTGTTTATTTTCAGTTGAATTGTGATTCTGTTGTAAGTTCATCGCAATCATTTCATGAAATGAATTAAGTTTCGTGGTTTTATTTCAAACAAATTTATAGATTCACCTACGAAATACGGTGAGTTTTGATTTTTGAAGTGACAAACGGTTATACAGTATACTTCTGAATGTACTTCTCCTCAAATTGAATATCCATGGCCACAATCGTTAATAGATACAATGATCACTAAGAAATATATTTTTTCTTATTTGTACTTTGTTTACACATTTCCAATAGCTTTTCACAAATTCACAAAACGATCACAAACAAATTTTTTGAAATTTAGACAGGACAACGTCTGTCGGTTCAATTAGTTTATAATATAAATAATAATATTAGAAATGATTTTCCTACAAAATATGTAAAGTTTTGGTGCAAAAGCGATATTATTGTTTGGATTTTAATTTTTGGAAACGTTTCATTTTGTTGAACTTGATTATGATAGTATTTGACTTATTGTGAAGGGTAAGAGTCCTTTGTATCTCTAAAACGATTTTGTGGTAATTCGGCATCACATACCCATTTTTACGTTCGTTTCTTTTTTACTTTCAAAGGTACCGAATTTCGCATTCATTAGTCTGACTGCAGCAATGCTCAGAAATTTAAATTATCATGAGGTAGCACATTAATGTATTCGAATTTCCTGCCATATCCCGTGCACGCCTCATGTGGCGTTTTCAGTTGGCAGGAGGCGGGTCGCACGAGGCAGGAGGCGACAGAGTGAGCAGGTGTGAAATATATCTAAATGGGAAAACAATGTCTCCCCGCTGGAAATAGCATTGATTTACCCTTTTAGAAAGTGCCTCTAGATTACACCCCTGATGAATATCAAATTAGTTGCGGACGTGCCGATTTCCAAAAACTTTCTGCCATTCTCGAGGTTTCACCAGGTCGCACGTCTTCTCGTAACTTTTGACGAATTTTAAACTTTCCCAGCGCGTTTACATACACTCCGCCGTATGCTCCTGCTTGGTGCCACTGTGACTCTTTTTTGGAAAAAATGTCAGAATATTTTCAAATTATTCGTTTTGTTGTCAATTAAATGCTTCATGCGTTCTAAGCTTCATGCTAATCATTAAATATTAAGGTATGAGTTAAGAGCGTAGGTAAATTTTATACTGACTTAGATGGAGGTTTTAGTTAACGTAGGTTTTATTTGGTACGACTATTTGAATGTATTGCAATCATTTTTAAAGCATCCAACCCAATCCAGATTGAACTCTATTAGACTATCAAGAATTTTATTCCTTCATCTGTCCGTCCGTTCCATGTTTTAAAGAGTTATTAGTCAGGGACTCAATAAAAGAAAATTATTTTTGTATAAGTTTTTTTTTCATCATCATCAAATTTTATTAAAGTGAAAATTTTATAATATTAAAAACGAAGTTACGAAGTTATTAATTATTTTCTGAAACGTATTTTCTTTGCAGTTATTTGTAGTGACAACTCATATTCTGAACTATTTCATCCAAAATCAATGGAATTAAGCAATTAATTAGTTTAATAGTTTATAGTTTATTGAATCGGTTATTTCAAAAACCAATAAATCAAGTTTTTTCCAAACACACTTTTTATGTCGCAAACATACTCTTATAAGTAGATAGTCTCACAATCTGACCTAAACTCATAAGATTTTTGAGTTATTAAAAGAAATGTGTGAAAACCCCAAAATAATATTTTGATTTGGTCACAAAGTCCAGTTCCAAATTTACAATCCAAAAGCTTGGAACTGAAGACGATCTTGAATTTATAAATGGTGACCCACTTTATACTTGAAAACATGAAGTCAAAAACAGTTCATAATGTATTTTTTAACTCAATGTTACTAATATAAAAATACAGTGAAACTTCGTTATAACGCTCTTGAGCGGATTGAACAAACAACGCACTATAAATGGGATAGCGTAATATGCGGGAAATGAATATGAAAAATTTTTTTTTGCTAAAAACAAGCTATTTAATATTTATAATTAATAAACATAAATTATCTACAGTTTTACAGCTTGTTAACAGCATATACATTATTTTGTTGTAAAAAACTGTTTAATCGAGTTTTGGTGAAGACGGGTTGACGTTAAAATTGCACTTTCGGTAGTATTTAAATCATGAAAAATTTCGGAAGAGTAGGTCTCAGGTATTAATTGGCAAAGTCATAAAGAAATATAACGCCAGACGTGGGAAAAGCCAATTGCCAACATGGAAAAACCCCGTCGCCAGACATGGGCAATTTTGCGATTGTAAAGGGCTGGGACCAAGAAAAAAGCGCGTTATACACGGGATAGCGCTACAAACGGGAGCGTTATATCGAAGTTTCACTGTATTACAAACAGATTGCATGCTGTAAAGCCTAAATACTATAATAAACCAAAAAAAGCCCAAGAAAATTTGCGCTTTTATAGATTCCTGAAAAGTTTTATTTCATGACTTATGTGGTTTATGAAATGACCGATTCAATTTAAGCTTTATACAAAAATGTTGTTTTTTTTACAAAAAGCCTCTAAAAGTTAGGTTAGGTCAGATTGATGCAGCTGATTTGGTCATCGAAAGATACACTTCCAAGGAAACCTTAAAGTTTGTCCGCCTTGGATTTGGATGAATTTTTATTACGTTGTAGGACCTGGTGGATATTATATGTGAAACATGATTAAACGATACCTCACAATGAAAGAAATTTCTTGACTATATTCTGGGAGAACTATACACCCAAAAAAATTTCCAGGATTTCTATTTGACAACAATGCTGTCAAAACAACCGCAAGCCATTTTTATATGAACTTAACCGCATTTCGGTTGAAATGACTTCATACTGGAAGGAATTTGTGCTGTTAGCACAACAGCGTTGTTGAGGTTACATCTACTATACATAAAATGTGCGAGATTAACCTTAGTTGCAGTTTACATAAACGTATCTTTGAGGTCGAATTGAGAAAATAACCTCAAATGCGGTTATCTCGTCCTATGAGAATGACAACAGTGGCGATTAATCTTTGCAGCGAGCCCGTGTCATGCGTACCTCGCTCATTTCACTTTTGTGTGTGCTGTTGAAGTGATCGAGTTTTAAAAAGATGAGCGAGAAAACTAATGAAAAGGTCTGTTTTACTGACAGTGCGTATTCAATAATTGAGGAGTTTACATTTATATCAGAAAATAGTGAACTGAATAATGAAATTAGTGCTCAGGAGGAATGTTGTGATAACGCAATAGACGAAAGTGTTTGTGAAAGTGAGGAATTGACAACGTTATTAACGTCCTGGAGTGTATCATCTCACAAAATACAACAATTCGTAAATTTAGGCTTTACAATTCAGGACTTAAAAATCATTGAAATCGAGGAAATAAATGTACTTTTCCCAGATTCAGAGCTGGTAGAAAGGATTCGATTTAAGGACAAGCTTAAACGCTGGAAGCAGAATGTAAGTATTTGAGTAATATTGGCAACTAAACCGTAATTTTTTTGTGTTTATTACGTAAAGTTGTAAGCAATATTACATTTATTTTGATTTTTACTTTTTTTGGTTTTAGTATCATAGTTTACGACTTTGTGTAATTACCCACCCGTTGAATGTTTTGATGTTACAAATGTTTTTTTTTTTTGCTTTGCTTTCTTGTTCCGAAAGTGTAGTTATTACAAACCTAAACTTTATTACAATTATTTCAGTGCGAAGATAATAGCGAAAACCATTCGTCCAAAACATTATCCATGATCGATGATGTTGCCCGTTGGATAACAGAAAATCCAGGCTCTTCAGACCCGTCTTCATCGAGCGAAACTTCAAGAGATTATCTTGACAAAAATGTAATTAAGCTATTGTAGACTCGTAAGTGATGTTTTCCATTAGATCCGAACATTTCCTTTGATGAAAATTTAAAGAATTGAAATTATTGAATTTTTAAATCGAAACTGACTTGTTATCTTGTTTAAGTATACGAGTCCTTAACATAATCGCTTTTCGTATTACGATACTTTTTTAATGATTACAAAAAAATATAATAAATATGTGTTACTTTCGGTTTTTGGTATACTTATATGTATATGGATATGTATATGATTAATTTACCTTAAATTAGAAAAATATTGGTGGGTGTTTAATGGAAAGCATATAATAAAAAAAATGGCACTTAAAAGTAAAAATTAATAATTTTGAATCAGAATCTACCATGTATTTTAAAAAACAGCGCGAATGGAGAACTTGTCATTCAGCGTTACAAAAATAATAAAGTCTTAAATAACGAAGACCGGAAACTGCTTGTGGATTCCATATTAGATTATAAATTAAAGTTTAAAAGGGAAATAAAAGTAGAGGAGTTTGAACGTTTAGCACAAGACATAGAAATGCTATTTCAAAGAGAAAGTAAAGATACCTATTTTATAAAAGGAGAGTCTGGTAAACACCACAGGGGGAAATTGTATGATAGGTACAATAATTTATTAAAAAAATTTAGAAAAGCCGGGATATGGCCTTACACTAGGAATAAAAAAAGTGTAACAAATTCTAAAAATCCCACAGAAAATGGAGACCTTGATGCAACCAACAAAAATTATTTAGAGATAAAAACGTGGTTAAGGTACAATCACGAACCTTGGGAAGAAGTTTTAAGGAAATGGACTGAATCAGCAGAATTACGACTTACAGAAGTAAATAATTTTAAATTTAAGTCAACAAGTGTTATTTTTACATCTTGGCCGCTGTATAAACATTCAAAGGCTAAAGAACTGGTATGGTGACTGGTCATCATGTAGCATAATCAGAATTTTTATTATAAACTTTTTGTAGATTGAAATCGACTTCTGTGAAAGGTATTCAGGAAAGGAAAACAACTTAGTATTAAGGTGGGAGACTTTTGCGGAAAAATTCAAGGGAACCTATAAGGACTATGTAAAAGATAATTGGTGCTTGACTTTGGCAAAATTATTATTCGAATCCAACATTAATGAAAGTAAGATTTTTTCCACAATATTCTTCTAAACAAATAATGCTTCTCATTTTGTTTTTACAGATTATCGAAATATTATTATATTTTTTCTAATACATGCTGCACTAAAGCCGTCATCAAGAATTGTTTACACAAACAAGGATACAAAATTGAAGGTTCAATGGAAGCCTAGTATTTCCGACAGCCAGGAAAGCACCGTTCTACGAATCACAACTATTAGTGACTTGGAAAATAAAATTGAGCAGAAGAGACAAAAGTACTTGGCTTTTGGCCTCACCCTTCAACCTTTAATTGTATGCGTTGGAAAGGACTGGAATTGCCTCGAAGAATTTTTTATCTACGTAGATGGTGTAATGTATAAATGTTCCACGTTTTTGTCATCTGTTGATCTATGTTTTAAAATTTTTCAAATTTTTAATCTGAATTATCCGAAAGAAAGTTCTTTGCCGTGGAGTTTCCTTCAAAAATATTTTTACAAAATAAGCACTTTATATGACATAAAGAATCCAAATATCGCAAATTTCATAACTAATATAAATAACAAGTGAATTTAATATACTTCCTATTGCTGTTCTCTACAATGAATCCGGAATTAACTTACAATTATTTTAAGAATAGTATTTTGATTTCAACATGATAATCATCAAAAAATATTTAACTATTTATCACAAACTTGATAACTAATATAAATAGCAAGTGGACTTTAAAATACTTTTTATTGCTCTCTATAACAACTCCAGAATTATAATATCTTATTATATAATTATTTTAAGAATGATTTTTGATTTTTCTTCAACATAACGAATTTCTAGGATATAAATATCAATATGTATAATTGCTTCCTTTGTTGTCAGAGGTATGTACAAATCAAAGATTTATTATTTCACTTGAAGTATAGTCATCAAAAAAAATCTTCAGATTTATATATTTGCAAACAAGGTAATTGTCCTCAAACATTTCATTCAGTTTATTCTTTTAAAAGACATTTAAAAAATCATAATATTTCGAGTTTTGAGGAAGAAACATTAAATTGCATTTTTAATTTTTGTCCAGACAATAATGAAAGCAATGACGCTGAAAATAATGATAACGATTTAGATGAAATCTGTATACTAAATGCAAATAACGAAATGTTTGATTTAGAACATTTGAAAGAAGAAATTTTAAGAGCGGTTGTTAAATTCACATTAAATTTACATGCTAACAACAATTTTACAAGAAAGAACGTTACAGAAATTCAGAAACAAATATCAGAACATATTTTACCGCCGATCGTTAATGGATTTAAATCTATAGCAAATTCTAATGATAATTTTGTTCTGAAGGAAAATGTTTTTGCTGTTCTATCAGAAATTGAGAATCCCTTTAAAGTAATAAGCACAGAATATAGATTTATGAAATTCTTAAAAGAAAAAGATTTATTTGAAAGCCCAAAAGTATTTTCGATAAATAATCAAATAAGTGAAATTATTGTTAACAATCAGTCCACATTATCAGAAGAAATCATTAAAGGAATACTAATGCCAATAAAATTTCAAATTAGAAAATATTTCGAATCTCGTAATGTATTAAATGAAACTCTTCAAAACTTAGTAAATATTGAATCAAATACATTACTAACTAATTTTGCGTCCGGTCAGATATGGAAAGAAAAACGAGAAAAATTTGGTGAAAGGACACTTGTTCCTATTTTCATTCATGTAGATGACTATGAGATTGATAATTGCTTAGGATCACATGCTAAAGAACATTCAATTTGTTCTATTTATTACAGTTTTCCAATTATTCCTTCTTTTTATATTTCTAAACTTGATCACATTTTTCTGGGTGCCATACTAAAAACTAAAGATATAGATACTTTCGGGAATTCTTCCTGCTTGCATCATTTTATTGAAATCTTAAAAGACCTAGAATCAGAAGGAATTCTTCTAAAAGTCGATGGAGTGGAGCATAGAGTGTATTTTACCCTTGGATTAGTTTTAGGCGACAATCTCGGTCTAAATGCAATTCTTGGCTTCACAAAATCGTTTAACTCCAATTACTTTTGCAGAATTTGTAAATGTTCAAAATTTGAAACGAAAGTAATGAGTAAAGAAAATCAAAGTCTTGTTTTAAGAAATCGAGATAATTATGCAGATGATGTTGATTTAAATAACGTACAGATGACCGGTATTAAAGAAAATTCAATTTTTAACTCTCTTCCAAATTTTCACGTTACGGAAAATTATGCATTTGACATAATGCACGACATATTTGAGGGTGTAGCAAACTATGATTTATGTGAAATTCTGTTATACTTTATAAAACTTAAAAAAACATTTTCCTTAGAAGTCTTTAATTATAGAAAGCAACATTTCAGTTACGGCGAAACAGAAATTGGAAATCTGTCTCCGCCAATACAACTTGAAAATTTGAAAACGAAGAATTTGAAGATGGCTGCACGAGAAATGCTAACCTTTGTACATTTTCTTCCTTTAATAATAGGTGATCTCGTTCCAGAAAATGATCCAGTTTGGAAGTTTTCTCTAGTTTTAGTAAAAATGTGTGATATGCTGCTTTCATCATTATTCAATACAGACGACATATTAATATTAGAAAGTTTAATTGAAGAACATAATAACTTATTCCAAAAATTGTTTAAGAAAAATCTTAAACCAAAGTACCACTTTCTTACTCACTTCAGCAATTAAAAAGTCTGGACCATTAAAATTCTTATGGGGTTTTAGATATTAGAGTAAACACAGAGAATCTAAAATTTATAGTAAAGCGACCACGTCACGCAAAAATATTCCTTTAACTTTAGCTATCAAGGCGCAATTAAAATTTGCTAATTTTATTTTTGAAGAAAATGTATTTTTCAAAAAATTCTGTCTTCAAAGGGTTACAAGAGAGAAACTTGAATCAAAATCTTATTTCAATCTATTATTACATAGTGATTTAAATCCAGTTAACGATAAATATCTTACGTTTTCTAATAGTGTACAATACAAAGGAACTATGTATAAAAAGTCTTATCTTGTTGCACAAAAATATGGAGATAATATTAGTTTATTTGAGATTGAAGACTGTTTCTGTACCGAAAATGATGTTTATTTAGTTCTTCAAGATAGAAGAGTTATTTATTATAACAACCATATTATATCTTATATAATAAGTGCTGAAAAATTAAATTACTCAATCATTAATTTAGATCAAATTACTACACCGCCACTTCATCAACATTTGTTGCCAAATGGAGAGTTAGCAGTAAGACTAAAAACATTTTTTTAGTTTATTTTATTATAAATAAAAGGTAAATGTTATTCCATGATTTATTAAAACGCTTGTTAAAAATACATACATACATTTATAAATAAATAAAGTACATGATGTACATATTTTCATTGTTTTATTTTGTTCAAACATATGGTTTCTCTCATTGAGATTATTGTGTGTCAGTGTGGCTTAGAAGCACATTTAAAATATGGGAGAATATATTGGTTCAAAATATTGAAGCAGTTTTCGATTTAAAAAATCTAAAACTTCTTCAAATCTGTATTTGACCAAGATATTTTCTCCTATATTTGTAATGTGCTTTTAACCGCACTGAATTTTCTAGATCGCATTTGATAGGTATTCTTGACCGCATTGTCTCAGTATTTTTGACAACATTAGTGCGGTTGGTTTAACCGCATTTAGGCCTTTTTTAACCGCATAATGACTATATAATGACCGCATTTCTATGGTTACCCGAACGTCACGTCAGCTAAAAAGAACTGCAGTATGAAGTTATCTCAACCGATTTCGTGTTAAATGGTTTAACGGCAAGACTGCGGTTGGCGCAACTTCGTAATGTAATTAGCTAATTTTTATTGCGGATTATGGTTGAAACAACCGCAATACACATTGTCAGTAACCGCACTTTTTTTTCAGTGTATGTTTAGTTCGAAGGAGTTTATTTAAAAACTTAACGAAACTTTGTCAAATATGGAAAAGGGCTTATCATAATGATTTTCTTTACTATCTATATAGTTGAAAATCTAAAGCCCTTGCTTCTATGTTATAATTACCCGGATTATAAATTCTAGACACCTCTAATAATAAAAGGCTACTCGAACCATTCATAATAGGTGCTTGGAACTATATGGTGCTCACTGCGAATATAAACTCTAATTGCTATGACTAGAATAATAATCCCTACATCCTTAAATCTAGTTCCTTCGAATAAAATTCTGGTAATTCTATGGCCGATCCAATCAAAATAAATATATGGATATTTGGACCATAAATAATAGGCCCTTGAAACCACATGATGTTTACTTCGATTACGAATTGTGGTTGCTGCAACTAGTATTATACCTGTTACACTCTTAAAGTCTAGTTACTTTAACCCCATTTGTACAGGTTTGTGACCAGTTAATAATAGCTCCAACTTAAATATATAGATGTTTCGACAACATAGAATAGACCATTGCAACTATATTATTCATACTGTGACTACAAAATATAGTTACTGCAACCAGAATTATGTCTACTAAGTCCTTAAAATCTAGCCCCTTTCCCTAAATTTATAAGAAGTAACCACTTTATAGTCACACAAACTTAATTAAAATTCTGCTTATTTTCACTGATGCTCCCTGAAATTTAAAAAACTTTTTAAACATTTCATTATATTGTGTATTTATTGCATATTTTACATATGCGTGTACATATCTTATATTTCTGAAACGGCTTAATTCATATTTACGAATAACTGAGTAACTGAATAATTCTGAATAACTTTTTATAAAATTTATCATTATTAAAGCCTACTTTATTTATTGATATAATAATACCAGGAATGAAATGCCAGAAGTTTAAATCGTTATTACATATATGTAGTTGTGCCATCTATCGTTATTTTTCTATACTTAGTCGTTTATTGATACTAATTCCAATTCTGTTATTTCTACACCCAAATTCTATAGAAAAATGCCCATCCTTTCTATTTTGTATGTCTAAATTCCTAAAAATGACGAAACCGTGGCCTTTTTTATGAGCGCATGCATAGTTTAATTTTAATTGCGTTTTTTTTTCTTTTTTTGAGAAAATTTCCAAACGAAAAGTGCCGAAACGATTTTGATTTTAACCTTTTTTATCGAAAATGTTTGTAATCGCATTGGCAGTGGTAGCCGGTTTTTGAAGTTTTAAAATTTGCTATTTTTCGAGACCCTTGAATAAAAAAATATGATCAAACATACTGAAAGTTAAGTTAAAACCACACATTGTACATTAATAAAAGGAGGTGACTATTTTCACCTTATAACGTGAAACCAGAAACCAGAAAAAATAAATTCACAGTAAAAGGAAAATCTTTATTTAGTAGGCATTTTGTAAAAGGAAAATCTTTAGTTAGTAGGCATTTTGTAAAAGGAAAATCTTTAGTTAATAGGCATTTTGTAATTTGAATGAATTTATTTTTTCTGGTTTCTGGTTTCTGGTTTCTGGTTTCACGTTTTTTAAGGTGAAAATAGTCACTCTCTTAATAAAAATACAATATAAGGTACTTGCCCAGTTTTTTCTGAGTTTCGCAGTGTTTCGAATAGCAATGAATGTTAGAAAAGCTCTTTTATGCTAAATGCGTATGGTCATCCTGGAAAGGATGTGTTCGAAGAATAAATGTTGCTTCGTTTTCGAAATTATTTTGAGTTATTCTTATAATAAAATTAAATTTAAATTTTTTACTTTGTATGAATCATTTCAAGTAAGAAAATCGTTATGACTGAAAATGATAATCTGGAAGTTGTTTTGTGGGTCGCAATATTTACTGACATTGTTTTTTAAACTGAAATTCTAGTGACATCCGTACACGATCGCATATTCTAGTTGTGTATGTTGGAATGCTAGAAGACTGTACGACGTTTTCGGCGCATGTTTAGCTTATTTCGTAATCGTAGTTTATTAATCAAATTCGATGTTTCGTAAAGGTGAGTCTTGTCGAAAATCGTTTGTAGTGTAAAGTATGTAATGTAATGCATACAATTACCGCTGAACGACTTAATAAATTAATTTAATTTAATTAGTTTTCGATAGTACCTATAATTCTCTGCAAATGTAATTTCAAGGTTTTCCCTGTTATTATTTTAAAATCCAAAAAATTCATTCGAATCTTTGTTGTAGATGAAATGTTGAGATTGATCAAAATTTGAATTGATGAGATTGAAGGGCATAAGTGGCTCTTTAAATAAAATCGTATTCACACACACTCACAAAAATTTTCCAGAAAGTTACAAAAAACCGCTGTAAAATTAATGGAAATTGACATTGAATACGAAAATATGAAACCAGTCATAAGAAAAAATTAAATGTTTTTCATTACACCAAATATATTTTTAATCATTTCATTAAAGTTACTTTTCTTACGTTTAAGAAACACCATCTTTAATAATATTATATGCGATTATTTCAGTGTTCTGATGATGAATCCCTTTATTTCATTAACGTAATTTTTAGATGATAGAAAGTGTGTTCGGAAGAAATAATAAAAAAGATATTTTTATAATTGATTTTAATTACTTTGTTTTACTTAGGACTTTAACACTCAAGCGGATTGCTTTCTGTTTTAATGTTGTGCTATTAAAGATTTGTAGAACACGATTCTAAAATACCTACCAATTTTGAAAAGTATAATACTATACCAACCTTATAAAAATAGTTTTCCTTATTCGAATAATCTGCTTGAGAATTTTGAGTACACCTTGTTCTGCAAACTCTGAATATTCAATGGGGTTGAATTGTAGCAAATTTTGAACTATTTTCTTTTGAAAATTCCATTTAGCTTTACTAAAGCATTCCATTTTCCATAGTACCCAATGTATGAATTTTAAATCTTATCATCCTCTTCAAAATATCTAAAAGAAGCTAAGGGAGGAGATTTCGACATTAAAATAACACCATTGTAAAATAAAATTAAACGTTAACTTCGAAAATATGCACAATTTACAGTAAGCTGATGACTTGACAAGTCTAACTATATATCGTATCTTATTCAAATTAAATCGATTTTTATGTTTACCTCCTTTTTAAATGAATAAACAATTTCATACACAATTCCAACACAGCCTCATTGCAGCTATTAAGGTAAATAAGCAAAATATTTTCCATTTCTGCAATTCTTGCACAATAAAGAATACATGCGGTGTGCTGTAGAGTTTCACATTATAATTATAAGTGCTGGACCTTTTTTAATCAAGTAATCAATAATTTCAATTAATTAAGTTGTAACTAAAAATTATTCATTAATTTGTTTCATTCTCTGACATAATTAGAACAACGAACTTATGTGGGAACAAATTTTCTCTCAATTAATTCGATTCAATTTCTGAATGAAAAGAAAAAAAACAATTAATTTAAAAAAATCAAAAAATCCGACTGTGTGAAATAGCAATTTAAAAATTCAAATGTATTAATTATGGGAAGAAAATCCTTTATCCTTGATCGGAAACGATCACTATTTTATTCGTTTGCTAGAATATCATTTAATAATATAATAAACATATCCACTAAATTTTATCCAAATTAAAAATTTTCGGGGCCAACAGTGAGTCGATTTGAAATGGAATCAACCTTATATTAATTTCATTTAGACTCGATATCTTTCGAATTTTTCAAGCGCTGTCGACTAATTTTCAGGCTGGTCAAGTTTACTTTCACAAAATGTTGTGATGGCAAAATCAGAATTAAAATACTAACATTTCCACTTTTAGTAAACCCGTCTTAAATTTGAATGAAATAATTTGTTAAGTAAAAAATAATGAACAATTAAAAAAATATCGTCCCAAATTAAAAAAGCCACTATTTTATTATTAAAAAAATTCAAGTTATATTTTTTTATTATTTTTCAATTTGAAACATTACAAACATTACATGATTATTATATAGGTTTTTAGGGTTCCGTACCAGCGGAACCCTTAGGATCGTTCTTGCGTGCATCCGTCCGTGCGTCGGTCTGTCACAGAATTTTTTTTCGAAAACGACGTAACATTGGAATTTGAAATTCGGTAGAATGTTATTTCTTTGTGACGCGCACATATTATATTTTCGACAATTAAAAGTTATGAAATATTTCCATACCAAGGGCACAATCATTGAAAACATATTTTCGTAAAATGTTGTATGAAAACGGAGTCATGGAGGGTTCATGTTGCGAAAAATGTACTTCTAAGCCGTGTATTCAAATGGTGGTGATTGGTAAAGTTGGCGGGCTTTGCCCATTTCTAAAAGTGTTAAGTCGCATTTCTTAACGGAGTTTGCAAAATTTTGCTTATGCATCGCGACTAGATATCTAAGTCATATTACAAAAATATTAGGGGAGAAGAAAGAGGACTTTCGCTTCGCTATGGTACATATATATTTTAATTTGTTGTCATGTACGTATATATGTATCTCCTAATCAATTTTGATCAAACTTAGCTAACATATTTTTCGTGGCAATATCTCGGCTAAATTCGTAAATGGGGTGAATCGATGAAAGGAGTGGAGAGTTAGGGATACATTGCCTTACGTAAAAATCATTTAGACCCGATATTTCTAGTAGTTCTCCATTGCTATCGATCAAACTTGGCCTGTACATGCACAAGATTGACTTCTTGATCGTGTATTAAAATGGCATCGATTGATTAAGGAGGTTGGAGTAACATATATGTCTTAAAAGAAGCAGCATCATCCATTTATATAAAAATTATTTTGTTATTATAATTATTCTTACTAGTTATGTTTAAAATAAAAATAGGTCGAATATATTTCTTAATAATTTTATTAAAAAAATAAGGAGTATATTTAAAAGATATGCATGTTCCGTTCGCACTGTAGAGGTCACCGTGCTAAAGTCTTTATATTTTTTCTATTTGTTGTATTTATTCAATAGTTACACTGATTGTTTCTCACTTTTACGACTTATATCTACGTATTGCATTATGTACTATAGCAGCTATAAGCTAGATAATAGATAATAACATTTTAACACGATGTCAAAAGTTAAATTAATAATTTATTTCTTTAGAGTGTATTCATGGCTCCCTATTAAAAAATATAATATGTATTAATTTTATAATTTATGTTTCATATCCTTCTTCTCATTTTAATAAAAACACTCAGCAAAAACTGGCAATTGTTATATCTACTTCCACCCTAGAAAGCAATTGATTGATTGATTGTTTTTGACTGTATTAATATTTAAAAACACTATGGCTTAGCAAGATCATGTTACTAATATTATGTGCTCAAATCTGAACACTCGAAGGTAGTTATTAAATTGTTCTTGGTTATTTTCTAACAAGGAAGATATTGCATAAGTGTAATTAATTACACACGAATATTTCTATTTCTATGTACTTTCAGAACTTTGCATGTCTCTTTAAAAAAGCCTGGTAATGAAAGGGATAAAATACAAGTTTTTTTGATAAGCAAAAAAATATATAGTAAATAAGCAAAGAAAAAAATAAATTACTACCACTTATTTTAATAACTATGTAGATGACTGAGGTGTTTCTTCTAACAACATTAAAAACAATTGTTTCATGTATTTGCTATATTATAAACAAAAATGTCCCTTTCATGCGCCTATCCTCTATTTTCATTTTTATAAGAAGGGCATCTTTATCTAAATCCTTTCTTGTGCAGGAAACCAAGTTTAAAATCTTTTAATTTATGAAAATATTTATTTGTCTTTTCATTGCATTTTATTACATAAACTTTTGGACTCTCTTGTAGCATGTAGACTCAGATATCCATATGGGAAATTTGATTACCCTGGGACAACACGGTTTCGTACCAGGAAGACCTACTACCACAAATTTAAATCTGTTCATAAATTACTTCGTCTTGGCGATGGAAAAGGGAGAGCAAGTTGATGTAATTTTTACAGATTTTGCTAAAACATTCGATAGGGTCTTGATCCCAGTTCTCTCAAACAAACTAGAAACTATGGGAACCCACTCTAAGTTGGCTAAACGTACGTTTTAATCGTAAACAGGTCGTCTGCATCGAAGACAATCTTTCAAGGGAAATAAAATCACATTCAGGAGTACCACAAGGTTCTCATTGTGCCCCTTTACTATTCTTATTATTTATCAATAATATTCGCGAATACGTTCGTGGTACTAAAATTCGACTTTTTGTAGACGACTTAAAATTCTTTGCCTCTTTTCATTGCATAAAGTAATGTTTTCAAATCAACATGATATTATAATATGTATGTATGTAATATGGAGCAATGGTGTAGAATAAATGGTCTTGTGTTAAACATATTGAAATGTAAATGTACGATTTCCCTGAGATGTAAAAATTCAATTTACATCACTTACAAAATAAGGATAATAAGGATATACTTGTTAGAAAGAGTCCTAAATTATAAAGACCTAGGAATTATTGTAGATGCGAACTAACTTTTTCTCTTCATATCGAATTAATCATTACTGAAGCTATCAAAATGAATCGATTAATTAAAAGAAACGCAGTGGACTTTAGAGACCCGTTCCAGTTGTAGTTTTTGTGTTTTTGTTGAGTAGTTTCCCGGTAACCAAATTATAGTATCTACATTAGTAGACTTGACAAAGTACAAACACTTTTACAAGATTCATGATATGGAAGATGAATCTTTGGTCAAATTGCCCTTCTTATAAAAAAAGATGCTTATTATTCGGATTAACAACACTAGAAGAGAGATCAATTATTATATAGATTGCCCTGAATTACTTAAAGATATTAAATTATACATTCCTAAACACCACACTCGTAAATTGAAGCAGGTTCTTTATAGTAGTATTGAACTTAGCTCACTAGGTGAATGTTCTGCCAGTTTATTACGAAGTTATTCTGTAGATTGAATATTTAAATAAATAAATAAATATGTACTAAACACTTTTTTGTTATTAACTTCAATTAAGTATGTCATATTATTTGATCAGTTAAATAAATTATTTTGATTATATCGCATATTATAAATTTTATCTTTAATTTACTTAAATATAAGAAGGGTTATTATTTACATATTAAGTAAATGTATAAGTAGGAACATATATAATATAATATATGTATATATATTTTAAATTTAGAAGCATTGTCGTTTACATTTCCCTTTAACTTTTGCTCTTTATTCTCGTTTTAAATGAGTATCAAACGTACCTTTTGCAAAGGTAATAATAAGAACAGCAACTGCATTAAATGTATCCATTTTATAAACAAAATCACAAAACTTTAATGCACCAGAGACTGTGTTATTTTAATAAATATTTCTCTGAGACACAGAAAATGTTCATAACATTTTCAAAAAAAATCGCCACTTCACCTCAAATAAACCACATGCCGAGTAAAATTCACTTAAAACGGTCACAGAGCGCGTTGAAACGGCTTGGATAATTACATAAAAAATAAAATAAAAAAAGGCTCGTGACTGCAGTGAGAGTATGAAACGATCGAAACGGTTGCACCTCGTTTTTTCAAAATTAACGACCATTCATCAATAAATTCACTCTTATCGCGGAGGAGACTTTTCCGCGCCATCCAAATGTCATCTCCGTTGATAGTAAACTAAAGGATCTCGCCGGCCCCTGGCGGTAATGATGAAAACTTAAACTGCATCCGAGGAAATTCGTTTCAGGGCCTCTAAAGTTTCCCGTGCCTATCGGCGTCTCTTTTCGGCTCCCGGATTCAAAAGTACCAGAGGCAGCATCCCAACTGCTCTGGCCTCCATCTCCTCGCAGTGTGTTGTGTTCACAAGTTTTTCCAAAAACGTGGAAATTGTGCGAGATGAAAGTAAGGCCACCACCACACTGTCGCATCGGGACGAGCTTTCCATTCACCACACGGCTTAGCGTCCCGAGTTAAGCCTCCATCGTCTTTTTGTCTTGGCCACTGGAAAACAAAGCATGCGTAAAATTTGGAATTAGGGAAGCGTCCATTCATGGGAAGGGTGGCGAGGTGCAACAGCATAAGCTGCAATAGCAACAATTTTCCAGGACCACGGGGATTTCCCCGAGTTCGGCTGGAAAAAGCACGTGACAAACCACCCGAATACCCGCGAATGTTCACCGAACAGGTTCGCCAGGACTTGCGCGGTATTAAGTCACATTTTCATCTTATTTGTTGTCTGGTTTTGGTTTCCTTTCAAAGGACGAGACGATTGCTCGCGTCCCTTAGTACGTTCTGAGATGCTGGGGGAGGTGCATCGTCCTCCTATCCCTCATATGGCTACTAAATGCCCTTTGTCGAGCTTCGCTCCTGCCTTGAGGGTTCGGAATGCAGCAACCTTGAAAAGCTCTTTTGAATTAAGTCAGCAGCAGCACGAGGAAAAGAAATGTATCCAAGTTGCATTCAATCAAATGAATTTAATTGAAAGCCATAATTCTATGCTTTGGGGTAATCATAATATAGCAATTTCACCTCACAATAAACCTGTCCTTTACTCAATCGTTTTCCGATTCGACTAATGTTTATTTATTATTAGTATTTACGACAAAAGGCAAAGTAAGAATAAACTATTTAGAAAGAAATTCTTTGGTATTCGTTCAAGTTGCTCACTTTGTATATACAATGTAACTTCTAGGGAAATATCAAGCTTTCAAAATTAATTGAATAGAAAATTCATTATTTAGCAACATATTTGAATAACCAGTATAATTTTTTTTTCTTAAATTGATAAAATATATTGAAAATAGAACTTTCGCTACATTGTTTTGGTTTTAAACATTTAAATGTTTACCTTTTGTACACTGTTATTACACAACGATTAAATACATATTCACGATGAAAATCACTTTGGCCCCCCCTTTGCAGAGGAAGAAATTTCTCCAATTATTAATATTCGTGTTTGATTTATTTGTTTAGTAGAATATTTATGCAATGTTTCATTTAAATTCGCTCGTTTTATAATAGTTTCCCACATTTACACCCTGTGAGAAGCAGGGCCGTATTCAGGATCTGTAGACCCCTAGGATGAATCTTATTAACGATAGTATGAACAACTAGACTAGCCTAATATCGTATTTGAACTATTTCGTCTGTTAATAACTAATGATCAACCTAAATCTCATAGTTTAAAATATTAGGTTAGGTACCACAAAATTATTTTTATTTATAAATTAATGTTTTATTAGCTTTGTTACATATATATTGTAATTGTTTGAACTGATCATGCACTGAACTGATATAAAGCCATTAAAAATCTAACTAAAACTATGATATGAGCAACAATTTATTTAAAAAGAACACAAAATTGAGACTCATGGCTTTATGCAAAAAGGGTATTTAAATTTTAAAAACAAATAAATAAAAATGTTAGGCAAAGGCAACATAATAAACGGAATGTAACAAACAAGCAAGTTATACTTATTTGAATGTAATTCAAATACAGCACTTTCCCAAACGATCAGACTTAAAATAAAAGTGTCAAATAATCTTAGTGGCTAATTGGTTTACGCTTACCAAATAATTGTGTCGACGTTTTTTATGATTATAAGAAGGCCATCATCACAGATCAAAAAATTTTTTTGTATTTTGATCTATTCAAAATTAAAATATTTAAACAGTTTTGTGAAAGCTTGTTTGCTTGTTTATTTGTTTATATGTTTGTCGTTAAATCATGCCAAAACGTTTATTTCGATGATATTGTGCATTTTAGGATTTTAAAATGACGGATCCAATATGGTGACCAACAATTTTAGATTTCAAGGCATTGCCATGACAATTGGTAAGTATTTGGACGTTTGTGGAAATGTTGATTGCGAAGTATAAATAAAAATTAGTATATTTTGCGGGAACTATTTACGAATTTTAGTTGTATAATTACATAGTCAGAACTATACAGCGCATAGAAAATCTAGTCAAAACTAAACAGATGCATAGTAGAAGTTATTTGCTGAAGATTCCCCTATACTTCTCTTGTTAAGAGTTTCGAATATAAATATTTTAAATACGTAATTTCAAAGTTAAAAAATATATTGAGGCATTTGAGTCTTCTTTTTATATTATTATGTTCTATTTGGAGCTTAGACTATATTAGAAATCAATATTACGACTATACTGTAGATACATTTGCATAGCACCCTTAATATATGAATATTTGGTTATAGAAAACGCCTTGCTTTAATCTATTTACTTTAATCGAACATAAAAACTTTTCCAAAAAGTCAAAATCAAACCTGGAAACCTTCAACTTCGATCTCCTATAGTTAAAACGAAAGATTTCTTTTGAAAAAAGTAAGATTTGTAAACGACAAAAATTAATTAATTTAAATTTAACGTTTATTCATCAATAATAGAACTTAACTCAATACATATTTGTAATTTTCATTGCAGCCAATAATACCTACATATATGCACGATATCACAGATGTCGGTCATTTGACAGGTGTCATTTAAGTGTCGCTCAAATACGTATGATAATACAAGCTCTACTATATAACTTAAGTTTCAAGTAAGAACTAAACTTTTCTCCAATTTAGGGTGTTTAGTGTCTAGTATTTCTCATAATGTGATTTCTTGAGCACTAGGTTTAACAAGGGGATCATTTAACCCCTTTCAGTTTATTATAATTTTATTCTTTCCAAATTAGTTTATGGCATATTTTTCTATAATATCTTTATATATAATATATTTAAAAGACATACATATATAATATAAAGATTAATTAGATAGTGTTAAATTAACCCACGCAATTTTAAACATCAAATGAAATTTATGGACCTAAAACTATTAGTTGCAATGATTATAAAATGTCCTACTTTGTTGTCTAAGTTTTGAAAGCAGTTCCATTTAATTAAAACGTTACTTTATGGTCGAAATTATTGTAATGCAGAACTATGCTTTTAGGGATTTTAAAATAGAGGCTACGGAATAGCGTACTTTCAAGAGGAGGTTACAATGTCGTTAAAAATAGCTTTACGTTTTGTCCTTTGTCGCGGCGCGAAGGCACGAATCCCACAAAGGATCCAGGCTCATTATTTATGTGGGATGGGATATCTCCGCCCCCGCAGCCCCATTCATCGCGGAACGTGTTTCGGTACAAAATGCACCTCCTCAGTGAACAACGCTGATGTATGGGCAATTTCCGCGAGATAGGGTGCAGCGTATCTACAAAATCGCTTTAGGGACATTTGCTTCCGCTCAGATTACAAAGTCAATCTGAACGAGAACTCAAGGACATTAAGGTTCTATTTACCTCCTCAAGTTCAAGGGTGCTAGCTATTCGAAGTGATGGGGCAGCAAGGTCCGGTGGGTAAACAAAGCGCCGTTTACAATGCATAATTAACTCGTGCAAAACACCAGGACTGACCCCCATCACCGGAGCCTAAGGGCCAATCAATCAATCTCCTCCTCAGGATGTCACCGAGTGTTCGGGGCTCATCTTTGGCCCCGTGGCAGCCCTCCTCAGGACCCGCCTGTGTCTGAGCCCGGGCGATCATCTGTCATGAATAAATTATGGTCCTCGGGGAAACTTTTCGCATAACTTACATGTCAGAAGCACTTGATCGGGGTTAAGTTTTTTATGAGGACATCCCTCTTATGTGGCACTCATCGCAGCGGCGAGATGACATTAAGAGCTCGTGCCGGTTTTCTGCTGTCGCCTTTGTTTTTCGCTAAAAATCCCGAGGTGCCGCAGCTAGTGGTGCTGGAAATTGAAGCGGGCGGATGCTCCGTCCTTTCGAGATTTTCTTTTTTCAATGAAATTCGGGCACATCCACCCCCATCAAGTAGGGTAAACTTTTTAACAACTGCACCGGCAGTAGAACTGCGCTTCGGTTGTGGCCGGGCGCAAGGGCAGTTCTGCCATCCCCGGGATTGTGCTCTTGAAAAATGCAGCACGAGACCCGGCGAAAGTAAGATTTATTGCCGCCCGGCGATAATGCAAGGCTGATGTTTTCCATTAACAATTTATTTTTGAAATTCATCTCTCCGGTCGAATCCATTACGGTCTGATTTGGAAGCATACTCCTTCATAATTTCATCAATTTTTCCGTAGGGCAAATTAGTAATTGGTTAGGGGTTGTAGTTAAAATTGCACATCGTGCGGCTTGCCATTCAGTGCCACGAATTCACAGTAGGAGGGAAAGAAAATCAGCATCATCGTCATGTTTTACGGTCGTAATATCTAAGCTCCACTATGATTGTTTTGTCGGCCCTCCTAAATATACGGAATTGAAATAATTATCGGTTTTAATATAAACCTGAGTTAGTACACGACATTTCCCCGCAAATAAAATGCAGTTTATTTGAAAAACCATGGTATTTCATGACATTTACATACATATATGTATGTATATATTATGTAAACTTGTTTAGCGTTTCGTACCAAAATTGAAAATACGGAATACTTATTCTCAATCCGGCATCTGTCTGTCTGTCTTTCATAAGTTTCCAGAGCCCAATGTTGTGGTTTGGATATGAATAAATAATAGTAAAAATAATGGTAATAATAAAGGGTCAAAGAGGTTATGAAAAAATGAAAAAAATTCAACCCTATCGAGTAGGGTGTTTATTGAAAACTAGTGACCCATAGAAAACAATAATATATATTTCTTTCATATAATTTATTCAAATTTGTTTAACGAAAAAAAATTAACAACTATACGAGTATTGCTTGTCACCCCCCATTTATTCTTAAATTATTATTCGAAAAAATTATGAAACAATTCAGCAAGTGTATCTTATAATACTACTCAACTAGAATTATCCTCAGAAAATGATTAAAATATAACAGGAGCATGTCATTAAATGTACGCTTTCGAAGTACCAAGTCAGGTCCCGAGTATGATAACTTAGTATTAGCACCACGAGGTTTTTCTAAGGTCGGAGTATGGACTAATATAGGCAATCTCAGATAGTTAAAATTACTGAGTAGTATCTGGATTTTGTGATTAGCACCGTGTTAAGAGGACTAAACTCAAACCATTCAAAATAGTGTTACAAACTCGCTTGCGCTTATAATTCACACTTTGTATTGCAGCCAAGCAAATATAGGGATTGGCATTGGATCCAAAAGTTCTAATCCAAGTCAGGCAATTCTGGTCAGAAAAATATTATCACTTCCAAATCAGGCAATTCTGATCAGAACCTGAGTAATCTTCTGTCTTACATGCCTTACATTATAGTAATAATAATAATTTTATTTAGTACATTACATAAAATTTTACAACCAAATGTAGGTACTTACTATTATTTTTTGTAAGACCTGCTCTTTTACAAATTTAGCACATCCCCTCTTATACTCGTTCCAGATATTCTCACTTTTTAAGCTATCCGGTAATTTATTGAAGAGCAATACATATATTAAAGAATTTTTTTCACGACTGCACTATTACATTTTGGTGATCTTGGGTTATGGTTATTTCTCAGAAGATATGGTTGAACATTACCGACGTATTGCATGAAATTCCCCAGATAACTCGGTAACCTCCAAAGCCTTATTTTATATATGAACAAAAGTACATTCATCTCCATTCTCTGTTTCACGCTTAGGCATTTTAACGTATGCAACTAATCGCTTTATTTGTAGCTTTGGTATAGTAATCGTTCCATCGTTGATAAATATAATACATGATCGAGTATGTCAGACCTGATCTTGATTAGTTTTCTACATAACTTTAATAACACAGGAAAACAAATTTCATTTAGTTTATTTGAACTTCAAGACTTGTTCTACATACATATACGTATTCTGGGTTGTTCAAACACTATAAAAACGTTTCATGTTTGTGGGATTTAAAGTTCATATATGTACAGTTGGAATTTTCTATAACGTGACAACTTCTAATTTGCAAGATTTATTATTTGTGGGCATAGAACAGGTCGCCAAATTTGCGACAACGAGAAAAGACACCACAACATGGGGTTGAATATACTTGAAATCTATGTCTGTCCTTAATTGTTTAACTTGTTTACACTATTTTATTTCATTTTATTATTAAAAAAGCTGATCAGTGTTATTTGATATTTAGATCTTAGTAAATATAATTTTTCTGTAACTTTTAAATCTATGGGATAGTATACAGAATTCCAAGCTAATGTTTTGTAATGCGATCAGAATAAACATAAAACATTCTTGATATTAAGCTCTACTAGTTTTGAAGAGAAAGTATCAAGTGCCAATTAAGAAGACCCTTTCTCAATAAAATGCAAATGTACCACTCCTTTTGGTGGTATAAACGCAAGAATTGAATCATTAAATCGCGCATTGTGTCGTCAGCACTGGTTCACGTTTGGGGCAATCTTTAACATCCCCAAGACACTTGCTGCCCCCGGGCAAGAGTAGTCTTGGAATGGGCAACGTTCAAAATGGCTCGACATCGGTCACTGGGGTTGCACAGCCATAGGGTCCCTCTTTTTGGGGAAACAGCAGGCAAATTGGGAATTGTATGTCCGCACAAACTTCGTCTGTCCTGTTTGATAACGTTAATTACGAGATGTACTTGCACAAATGTACTTTGCGCCAGACAATTGTTGATAAAGATACATGTCTCCACTTCAATTTGAGCACTGAAGGACACGACCGCATAAATTCTCGTTTATTTGAATGAACTACTTGTAAACTCGTAGTTTATGCAGCTTGTTCTTGGCCCGACATCGCCTTAGATGGTGTCCATCAAGGGGATTTTTTCGGATACTATGGGGAACATTAAAAAAGACTTAAGCAATTTTCCCGAGAAAAATCATTCCGATGTCCGAGTGCAACCAGAGATGTTTTGCCGTTGGGACGATATAATTCAAGAATAGTTCATAGTTGTTTTTGAGAAAATTTGAAGTCATGCAAGCGTATAATAAGTAAAGAAAGTTGGGGTATTAAAGCATTATGGACGTAAGTTTGTACGTTGGAAAATATTTATATTTTCATTTCACAAAAGAACCCTACATTAAATATGTGCTATTTAACCAACAAAGTCAAATTTCTCTGGAGTAGTTGATTTTCACTTGTTTTAATTAAGGTTCATTTAATTAGTTCAGAAAAGAATGCTTTTGTTAAATTTGAATAAAAAGCTGCTTTTGTACACTAAGAAAAAAGGTCAACTATTTATTTGCTGAAATAGTTGCAACAATTATTATTTTAATAAAATTGACCATAAAATGAAAAATATAGTTTGTTGAAATACTTGAGAATAGATTGCTTTACTATGGCCAAAAGTAAAATAAAAATCGGCCAAGTGCGAGTCAGACTCGCGCACCGAGGCTTTCATACCTTTTTAGGAAACGTATTATAAAAAGTTATTTAGTTAATTTCATCGACCGCCTCAAAAACAAAAAGACCTAGGATTAACGCTATAGTTTTGCTATAAATTGTTATACCTTTTTTCATAGTTTTAGTGATTCATTAAATTATACTCTATCAATTTGCTTGTAGCGGATTTTTGCCGATTTCTAAAAACTGTGTTAGTTAGAGACATCGTTTTATTTTTCCTGTAATATTTCAACTCTAATTATTTCAGATTTTTCGCTTTGCAATATTTGGTGATAAGGGAGTGGTATGTTTTTTAAACATTTTTCGTCATAAGTCGAAAACTATGGGACATATACATACGTATATATAAAACCTATTTTAGAATCATACAATACCCCACTTGACCTAGTAACAACACTATAAAATTTCGACACCAAATTTTGGCCACTTTTGCAATGGTAATAAAAATACTTTTGAAATTTTTTCATTCGCAATAAATGGTGGCAAGCATTATTTAAAACTATTCCAAATTTCAAGGGTTCCCTAAAAATAGTATATAATATATAACTAATATTCTTAGTTATACCTCTAACTATATATTAAATGTATAGTTACAGGAACTCCTTGTCATCAGTAAAAATAAAAAATAATTTTTATTTTTTTGATATTTTTCAAAGTTGAATGAAATAATTCCATGCCATATGTGATGTCATTCGTAAAATATTTCAAGTGTCTTGGGTGGCATAGTTGGTAGTTTTGTTATATGAAAACCTAGGTTGAAAATAAAAATAAAACACAAACACAAAGCGTTATAGGAGAAACTAATTTCGGAGTGCGCGAAAAATAAAATAAGATTTAGAATTAATTTTCTTGTTAAAAAAACCTTTATAAAATAATTGTTTTTTTAATATTAAATATACCAAGCCAAGTGTAGAATTATCACTTAACATTAATATTAACAATATCATACTATTAATAAATAGTGCGTGAATTTACTATGAGATATTAGTTAAAATATCGATATTTATAACTACAAATCGGAGTTCAGTCAACTATCAAAATTTACTATTTTTCTGAGTTGAGTCCTTTTTGAAATTTGAAAAACAGTAAATTCAATCATTTTTGTCCTATATACGATATGAAGAACATCATTTTGAAATATTTTTAATTATTTATTAATCATTATGAAATCAAATTAAGCTTTTTTATGATGTGCAAACTTATGGATAAGATAAATCAAGCTTAGCGATCTTTAGTTAAGAATATACATACATGCAATATATTGTATTAATTAATTTCCCTTCTTTCTGATGCGATTTAAAAAATACCACTTCCACTAATTAACCTTCTAAAACCTAAGCGGAGTCTTCTTTACTTATGTAGGACAGGGGCAGTCATCAGCTTATTAAGAGGCTTCCATTGTATCCCTTAAAAACACGTTCGCAGCGATTTGGTTGTGAGAAAATCCTTTCATCGCTTAATCCACTTGCTTTCTGGGGACACTGTGTAATGGCTAAATGCCAAGGAAGTCCTGCAGGTCTGGAACGCTCTCTCCGTCCAGCCCTAATCACAGGGGTTGGACGGCGGAATAAAAGAGAAGACCCTAAAAGATGCAAGAATTACATCGCCGGGTCCGGTCCCTATTCTATTTGGATTTTTGCATTCAATCAATTAAGGCAGAGGCAATTAAATTCAGGCGTGAATCATAAAAAGCACACAAAGCGCCAAAGATTAAAAGTTTAATTAGATGGAAACGGCGCGGAGCGGCGCCGCTCCTCCATTACAATGGGACGTCGAAGACGGCAGCCAGGTTAAGGAGGATACTTTCATTTATCATATATAGAAAGTCCTTAAAAGGTCTGCGAAGTGTAGGGGACCTTCATTAATCATCTTTTGTCTCTAATGGAATGGGAAAAGATTGTCGTCTTTCGTATTTTAGGAAGGAGGTAGGAGGAACACTCCAAAGGGAGCACGCTAATTGCACCAATTCTACTTTAAGAGTTTATTAACCGAAGAAGCACTTAATGTCAGCTTTTAATAATGGACTGATACTACCTTCTAGTTTTTTTTGAAAACCTGACTTTTATAGAAACCAGCTGGAGGTGATAAAGTTTATACTCTAAGATGTTCATTATTTAAGGATCTACTCTAATATATGTCAGGAAGAGAAAAATATGGGGTAATAACGAATGCGAGGTAATTAAAGATTAGAAAAGCTTTATCGCTTTAATTACATAAATTAATGTATCGACACGCAATAATCTTTGCAACAAAATTTAAACAACTTATTAAAATTTTTAATACAATTATCCATTCATTCCGTTAAATGTTTACCATTTGCCGACGATCTAAAATTATTCTATAAAATTAGATCTCCAGATGACTATGTTCTCATATCCGACGATTTGGACAAACTTTATCAGTGGTGTAGTATTAACAAATTAATTTCCTCTCGCATTTTTCTTATGAAATGATAAATTTTCTTTATTTTCAGTATTCGTGTAGATTTTTTTACAGAAATTCGGTGGAAACATTTATAATTACGGTTTTTCCATAATTTTCATCAAAAGATTGTAGGATCATAGAGAAAATGCGGCGGAAAACACTTTTCAGAATTTTAAAGTTAAATATCTTTAAAAAAATTAATGTTTTTTTTGCATATCCGTCACTTTTTGCCCTAAATGGACATTACTACAAGGTTTCATCAAAATCCGTGAGGAGACCTCAAAATCAATTTATGCCCGTAGATATTTTTAAATTTTTAAAGGTTAGTTTTATTTAAAACCATTTCAATCATACAATGTTTCAGCCAATGATTATTTTGTTTAAAAACCCTAAAATCATTAAGAGCAAGATATATGCTTAAAATAGAAATAGCGGAAACCATAATCAGTATTAAGTGCTTTCTAGTAGTCTTTAAATTTACATATTACGATATTTAAAAATGATTCTAATAAGTGCGAATGTAATCTTGTGTCTTTATCGGAAGTTGGAATGGTATCGTAAAAATCAGAACCAGCAGCAGTAGCCAGTTAAATTAAGAGATATATTTAAAGGAAACGGGCAGTTCCGCGCATAGCAGTCCGAGACAGCAAACTAAGTTGGATAAAATTTTAAAAGCCTCCTTGAAGCGGACCAATACTGGTTCAACCGAGAGGAGCATTTTGCCGGGAGTTAATTAAAAACCTATTCTGGGGCCACTTGAGTCAACTACCGAAGTGCAGTGCTCCATTTCGGGCGGAGACCCTTATTTGTCAAGAGCAGCTGCGCGCCTGGGAGGACAACTCGGGTAATTAATATAAATTTTTTCGACTTTAAATGGGAAATTAATAAACCTTATGGGCGCAGATAGCCTGGCTCCGGTCCAACGTGATCTAGAAAAGAGTCGGGCGACCTTTTCCTAAATGCCATTGGTGCTGCTGGCCAATGTCGCTCCTGCACCCCGTCATTAAGGCCAAATATGCATATTAAAAACGCCGTGATTTTCGATGGGTGTTTCCAAATTTCGGGGAGCTAATTCTACCTCAGCTTATCCCCGAAGGCATGTACCATCATAGGCTTTGAAAAACACAAAATTTCGAGTTTTCAACTCGTTTCTTGCGTGAATGGAGCTCGTTATTAATATTTCAAGGGCGTCAAATTTTTAGTGCTTCTGGGGGTTGTTAAGCCACCGCAGGGATCTCCCGGGCACAGTTTCGATAACGAGATGATTTTTATTTCTCGAATTCTTTGTCAATGTCCCCAAGGATCACTTTACATTTCCATTCTTTAGTCCTGCAGCCGAAAAACAACCCCCAGAGCATCCGATATTCATCACATAGCTCCGGAACGAGACGGATTAGAATGGGCCCAGCAGGGGCATAGTAGACGCCGCATTTGCATATAATCGTAATCTGGTGGCGTATAATTCGCCAGAATAGAAGCTCCGATTCTCGTGATTGTAATTGTTCTTAAATAACATTAATTGCACTTTCAACATAGCAGTTTTTAGGGCTCTTTCGGCGCTCTTTTTAGCTGTTCTGTGCATGTGTTGCCACCCAAAAGTTTTAACCAATATCCGCCCTGGTTAACTTTGCGAGCAGTAGAGCTCCATCTCTGGAAGACGGCGAAATGTGGTTCAAGTTGTTCTTTCCCATGGAAAAATTTTTCGGTTCTACAAAGTATCTGACTTGCCAAGAGGCGGAACAGGATTTAATGGATCGCCGTCATCTGGTGTCTGTGGGAGCTATAAAAGCAAATTGTTATATACGAGTCGTTTTCTATGAAAATAGACGCTCGAACGATGCTGGCGAATTCTAATTATTTATTCCACTTGATTCAAATTGATGAGCACCCTATGTCGCGGATGTGGCGCCGACAGTGTTCACCACAGCCGCCCCACCGCTTACATAGTGCTCAACTTTACAGAATATTGACTGGCTTAAGATTCGGGCACGATTTCATTTTCTGAAGTATTAAGAACGTCTTCCGACTTTCTGGGAAAAAATTCATCTGTAAAGGGCAACAACGAAATTTTTTTTTAATGTTTTTTCGATACTTGTTTTAATATGAATATATTAAAAATTCCGCCCAATTCTTTTTGAATAACTTTCAATATTCCTACTGAAGAGCCAAATACTACTCCTCATAACATTTATCAAGCAAAGTTTGTGAATTTAAAAATAAAACATATATTTGATTACTTTGTTACCATCATCATATTTACATAATTGTGTTTAAATTGTTTACGACGTATTGAATGACGAAAACATACATATTTAGTTTTAATGATGATGGTTTACGTCGTTTGCCATTCTCGAGATTAATAATTTCATCTTCTCTGGATTAACGAATCTTGCGATTCAAAAGATTCACAAATCTGTAGGTTCGATTCCTGCCTGTGATCAAGCAGTTATGCTTTGAGTTTTACACAATCTATTCAATTTTAATAAAATTTATGAAAAACTTGTGTATGCCAATTTGATTTTAACAACTATTGTGATTATAAGTTATTATTAGTTATTCCTAATAAGTTATTATTAGTTATTCCTTTATGTAGTACATAATAAGTTATTATTAGTTATTCCTTTATGTAGTACATATGCTTGACGTTTATCACATTGGATACTTATCGTGGTATTGAAATTAAAAATTCAATGGAATTATAAGTTATTACTTTAAACTCACTGTTAATTTTTTTCCAAAATTGGGGCATGGGAATGGTCGGAATAAATATTATAAATAAGGTAGAACTTAATTTTTTTTATGTGTACTATATTCCGCATCACCTAATAGGTTGAGTACTAGATGTTTTGCCATCTATTGATAATTCTAAAAGGTGGCTTACTCCACTATTGTATTGAAAGATCATAATTTAACGAATTTATTTTACACAAAAACCCTACCCAACAAAAATTGTGGGTTACACCACTTCTGCGCTGATAGCCTCATATGTATAGTATATATGAGTTGAATGGATTAAGGTAGCTTAAATGCATAAACGTAACATAATAAACGTAAAATTTTGAGTCATTTAAAAATAAAAAAATAATTAGGACAAATATACACGTGACAGCAAACAATGGAATAATAATATATATTTTTGAAGGAGAATATCGTTGCAGACCAATGTTATTTATCTCATATAAAACGTGTAGGATTTTAATCATATGCATTACTTCTATTTATTAAAGGATGTTTAATAGTTTTTCAGAAAAAGCGAACTGACAATATTTAAGACCAAAAATTCGAGTAAATGCTACTTTCCTAATACGAAATAAGATTTTTTTTTTCAGAAATGATGAGCAACTCATTAAATGTAATATATATATTTTCCGGTAGCATTTCTTTACTGCAAGAAATACCTTCAGAAAATGATTTCACTGAAATTTGGTTTGAATGATGTTTACACTAATTTGGTGTAAGATCACACAAAACTTACAAAATTCATTGAATGTCATACCAAAAGCTTACAAATAATTTAATTTAACGTTGTTTTTCTAAATTATATAATACTAGAAATGTGTACTTTTAAGATTATTGCAAATTTTTAAATTAAAAAATTGTAAGATTGCTCTAAAGTTCAGTGTCATTTTATACTGTTTTTAAAGTGTATGGCTCTATCATTGAGCTTAGTTGATCTATTTCTTCATAGAATACATATGTACTATGTACTATGCACATAAATATATCAATATATTTTCCTATACAAATACCCCGGAAGTCTTTGTAAAATGGATACTTTGACGCGTGGTATTGTGCTTTCATCGCAGGCGGCAATATCCTAAAAATACCCTCGGTTAAGGCCCTTATTATCTATTCAACAGATGCTTGGAGGATTATCCCACTAACCCCGGTCGGTTATTACTTTTCAATTGCAGTCGATTTGAATTGTTCTTACACAAAAGTAAGAATAAAACACAGCAGAGATTGCACCGCGGCCCGACCGGCGGGGAACGGCAAGTATGCAACTCATCAAGAATTGCTATCCCAACCCACAGATGATGTGCAGCGATATTAAAAATTTATTGCACCGCTCTAAGTGGCTCGCCATTCGGAATCCGTGGATTCCGATGACGGCATCATTGCGAATTCAAAGTCAGCAGCCTCAATAGAATCCCGAGTACCCAGCTATTTTCGCGGATTTTACTGTCGTTGGGGCTTCTCTCGTGTTTTTTTTCCTGTTTTCAGTATTCATTTTTTTGCGTGTTTTGAATTGGCTCTTCCATGTACTTCGATTGTTACTGGAGGATCAATGGGCAAAATAATACGAGGCAATTTTATAGTCGACTCTCGAAGCGTCAAAATGAAACCCTCAGAAAAAGTCATTGAGATAAATGCTTGCGACTCAATTTCATCATTTCCTCCATACTATTTGAAAACTTTTTGTCCATTGCACATATACATACCTACTCGTAATTTTAAAATGAATAAGAGGATTTTTTTGTGTTGCCCTTCAAATAAACGATGGTCAGCTACAATTTTCATATTACGCACATCACATTTCGCTCTAGTGCGTGGCAGAATCAGTGAAATTTGTACAAAAAAAAAAAGAAAACAAAAATTCAATGAAATTAATTCTTTCAAGCTGAGAATCATTTTTAACTATAAATATTATATCAGATAATAAAGAGTAGCTAACTTGCTCGTATTGTTGTGATTTATAATTCGAATTTTAAAAATATAGGTATTAATATAAATAATCCTCAACCGTAAAAAAACGTATTAGTATGGATTTTAATCAATATTCCATATATTTGTAACGATGAATGCAAATGTTTATACACAAAAAAAAAACTAAAAATAGACCATTGTAAAATTTCCAACAGATAGATTTTTTTTTTTGCTGCATTGAAGTCGACAATTTGGCTAATAGTTTTTTCCGTAGTCCATATGATTCGCGATGTTTTACAATTTCTTTGCGAACCGTTCATGTTTTCATTTCAATATTGCTCTTCATAAAGCGTAAATTCACCTCTAACTAAATTAGCTAACTTTTGTCTATTTGTCATAGAGCTTTAGAAGTCAAGTCGATTGCATTTGCACAAATTTTAGCAAAGCTTTCAAAGCAGAGCCTGTTTTTGACTTCCCAACAGTTCTTGGGAATTGGCCTGCGGCACACAGAGAATTATGTTTTGCAATATGAAAATGATTGTTACCTCCGGTGTTGTTCATGTCAGCTTAGTTTCGTCTTCTTCCTTTTATTATTTACATTAAATATGTATCATTGATTTTGAAATTAGATTAGATTAAAAAATTGCTATTCTGACGAAACCAGTATGTTGTGACATGTTTCTAAGGTAAAGGACTATGTGATTTAAATTCTAACGCCTTTCATACACAGGTAGTGCACTTTCAATTGCATTCCTCATATGTCGAGTTCAATTTCGATCCAATGATGCTCTTCCCTCTAGCTCAGGCTTGGCGTCGTGCTGAAGTTACGGACCTGACATATTCATCTTAAAATTTCTCTTTAACCTCTTCAGGGATACTGGCACATACATATATGATAGGTACATTGGTACGGTTAGATTTTTAGAAATTAAAATTATTCTTAAATAAATTATCCAAAGTATAAAATTTGTTCAGTTTTAATGATTGCAAAACATAATTTGTAAAATGCGGTTTTTAGTTTTCCATTCATAGAACTTTACTGCCAAATATATGTGAACTTAGTTTCGTTTTATATACTAATTTTGTTTTTTTTTACTTTTTTTGTACTTACTGAATAGCTATAGGTAAACAATAATAATCAAATGAAACATGAAACCAGCTTTTCCACTTTTAAAAACTCGTGACTGAAGAGATTAATTCATCGCAACTTATACCACAAATGAGGCAAGAAATAGTTGGATTTCAAATTAATACTTAATGGATGCTTGAAGAACACAGTGTTACCACTAGTTTATACGTTTCCTATGACCCTTGCGAACTAATTATAGTCGAAAATAAGAAAGTCGACTTCCATGACCCTATTTTACAAAAAGATGTCCTTAGACCTTAATTGGATGTTTTCGAATTGACAAAGTCTTGGGAGTTTTACTTTATATGCATATTTTTAACCGCTGGAAGACGTTTCAGCGGAGATTTGTAAGGTTTGCTTTTACTCTTTTATTTTCTCGGAACTAGAAATAACAATTTCAAAATTTTCCTGAGTTATTAACCATTTTTAAAATATTCGTCCGTCCCTGTTCACTCTTCTATAATTTCTTGCATGTTGCTTAACAATTAGAGAATGTTCGAAAAATTTCATCTGTAAATAAAAAATGTTAGCGGCAAAAGTGGGTTAATTAAAATATTTAACTAAAGAGTGAAAAATGGGGGTAACTAAAAAAGTAAGAATTTATTATGACTTATACACCTTCTTTTTGCTAGAACATTTTACATACAATTGGATTTCAGTTATGTCCAATTCGAAACTAAAGTAAATTTATGTTCTCTGCCGCAGACAAACATGTAATAACGGCCTATGTTGGCTTTCAAATCGACAGAACAAAATGTTCGTCTTCCATTATTTTATTTCTCATCTTAAATTAATATAAATTACATAGGATAATCAAAATTAACGGCGTCATGACACAGGGCAGCGATCCCCAAAACGCTTTTAAAATACATTAAAGGCAAATGTTGCATGCTACCCTCGCTCATGTGAAGGGCGCACTTATTAACCCTTGAACCTCGAGGGCTGCTCCAAGATGGTTTTCGTAAAGCAAACTTTAAACCGATTAATGACGCCGTCCGGGTTTTTGCTTTGTAACGAACCATCCATTAATTCACAATTGAAAGATAAATTAATTTCGAAGAAAAAAGAACGAAACTTAATGGTAATTAATTCAGATTTCAACTGGTGACTCAGCTGCCCTGGTCGGCGCGGCACGGACATTCGCCCTTTAAAACTTCCGGCTCAGGAAGTGAATTTCTTCGGTGAGGTTTCGCAAGGAGTTCAATGGTTACTTGCACTTAAAAGTTCAGTGCACACCCGAAGAATTTTTTATTGATTTTGGGTTGATCCAAAAGAAATATTGATTTAATTTGCCAAGATTCAAATAAAAAATACAGTGCCATTTTATGTGCATTAAAAGAATTTATCAATTTATAATAGCTTTATGAATTAATTGGTTTAAAGATACACTCGCTCGTAACGTAACTGTATTTAAAATAAGTATAATACAATAATGTATAATAAGTTGGACTTCATCGAGCATACGTACAAAAATGCAAATTGTAGGATTACAGTGCGGGGACTATAAAAAGAAAATTTTCAAATTTGACTTTCGGCAAACAGCTGTATTTTGCTTTTGTTCGACCATTTCTTGAAAATGAATTTTTACAAAATTTAATTTAAGAAAAAGGCAAATTTGTTTTCATCTTTGAAGCACGAAAACTTGTTTATTACTTTTATAAGGATTTTTCGTAGGTGTATTTTAGTTTTAAATTTTTATTTTCTTGTTATAAATTTATTTTAATCGCATAAAAAAATGAATCGCGTTTATTTAGTCTTGGCTTGGAAAAATATGTGAATTGCTTGAAATATGGCTGGGATATACAACACCCCATATTCTGTGTAAAAGTTCCAAGGGTATTTATAATATGAACTAAGTTGCAAGCCAAATATGGTAGTAGTTTGGAAATAGGACACACTTTTTGCATTTTTCTAGACGTTTGAAAACATATTTATACTTTACCTTATGCAATCACTATTATTCTACCATATACCCTGAGATAACTATTTTTACGAAATGTTTTTATTTACAGAGAAAAGTATGTACTAATATGCAACGAATTGCGTTAAAGTCTGAACGGGAGTATGCCAATCGATTCTACGTGAGATCGCCTGATCAACGTTTGTTCATCAATCAATCAACGTTGATCAGGATATATTTTTTTACGTTTCGAAGCAAATTGGTCAAATTTCAAACATACAAAGCCGTTTTAAATTTCAAAAGGAATATTTTCATTTCAAACTAGTCCGACACTAAAAAAAGACGACATTTTGAATTGAAACAATTTCAAATTTTTAACGTAAAATGTCTTACTTTAAGTCGTGATGCATTCAAATACCACATAGATTTCACTTTCTTACTGTTTATTTTCGGCTGGAGCAGCTGCAATAGCTCCTTGTCCTGCAAATGTGGAAACTGATCAATAGGAAATCAATTCACATATTGCTTTTCGAGGGTTAAAATTATTTAATTACGCTATTAGAAATTGAATGAAAATTAACTAATATTAAAATATTAATTTGTCACAAACCAGAGTTTTTAATGGTTTACAAAATCTGGAAATTAATATTAAATTGGCTCGTTTTGAAGAGGACAGAAGGAACTCTACCAAGTACAAAAACTTGAATAGCAAAGAAACATGTCTGCCACATTCAGTACTTATAAATATAATAGAAAGAGTCGGATTTTCCTTGACGAATATGGTTTTAATCTCCACATTCGTAGAACAAAACCAAAATTACGTACAGGTACTTCAGCCTCATTTGAACTTCCTACAATAAGAGGACGAAATATTACACTTATAGCTGCAATTCTTGAAATTGTAAAGAAATCAACTTTTTACATATCTTCCGATTTAGCCTATTGAAAACATATTTTCAAAAATAAAAAGTTAGGTCAGAAATATTTTTTCTGATCCGAACTTTAATGAATTTTTTTTTTATAGAAATAATTAGAAATATCTAGTTTGCAGACAATAAGACGGCAAGACCGAAAATGATATTTCAAGTAATGGTATTGTGGTGGTCGACGTTATGGGTTGCGTTTTCTGGTTTAGACTTTGTTTCCGTCGTGGATTTTATTTATTTTACTCAGTTACTTATGTTTCAAGTGTGTTTGAAATTTTAGAGTAGGTTTTGAAAATACTTGTAACTTGTTTAGAAAACGAGAAGGCTTTTAAAAAATTATAGTAGCTTGAGATTTTTATTGTTTCAGTAAGGAAAAAAGAGTTCAGGGTAAAACAGCTTATGATAAAAAAGCATGTATAACTTCTAACTTAAATTAAATGAAAATAATTTAAACATTTAAAAATGAAATATTTATTCGGATGGTTAAAGATTTAATTGTATTAAAAGGGAGTAAAGTGGAGTGAAGTGAATCCCAATTAAATTAAAAATTGGTGATGATTAAAGAGTTCATATAGTGCAAATAGTTCATCCGCCTCCAGTTAAGGCGTAATTAAAGAAGGCAGTTAAGTGTTCTGCCTACAGATAAAGAAGGCAGTGAAGTGCCCTCAGTATCCAAGCTTCTACGAGCTGTTAAAGGTCAAATTTGGACATTTTTGATAATATTTGGACTTGTTTTAATTTTATATTTGGATTTGTTGCATTGAAACTAGTTCAAAAGTTTGATTTGAAAAATTTGACTTATTTGTTACCTTGTTTATGACCTTTTGCATTCGGATTGAAATTTGATTAGAATTGAAAACTGTCTTGAGTCATGCCTATTTCGAAGGTTTTAACTGCCTTTTTCAATCTGCCCTATTCCGTTCGAATTGAATCGAAAAGAACTTACAAAAACTCTTTTTGGACATAAATTCCTTAACCTCTTCAGGGACGAATTTTTTAAAGGTGGAAAAAGTGGTTTCATATTTTATTTGATTACTTATTTACTTAGTTTTTACCGAAAGCTACCTAAATTTGGAAAAACAATTAGTATAGAAAAGAAAACTGAGTTTCAATTTGACAGTAAAGTGCTATTAGTAAAAAAATAAAAACCTAATTTTACAGATCATTTTTTCAAAATAAAGCACTTATTTAAACTAACCACATGTTATATATTGGATAGTTTATTTATCAGAGAGTTAGGATGTTTTTCCAATAAACTAAAAAGAAACCACGCGGTAATCAAAGGCAACTTTGAAGTATTTTGAAAGCAGTTAATTTCCAGTAGAATAAAATGTTATCCATGCTGCCATACTACAAATTGTTTGGTTTTATTGTTGAAATATAATCTAATGAGTAGTTTTTTAACAGATTTTAATTTGTTTTTTAGTTAAAATAATTTTAATTTCTAAAAAACTAAACGTACACATATGTATATGCCAATGTCCCTGAAGAGGTTAATAAAGTTGCTAAAATTTTTTTATAAATTAATTTCAGTAACCTTTGACTTTATTTAATTTTTGCGTTCAAAGTAATTAAACTAATCCGATAGAAAAATTCAATTGAATTGTTTTCACGTTATGTGCGGAAAAATTAATTGAAGTCAAAGGTAACTAGAATGAATTTGTGAGAATTTTAGCATTGTTATTAAGGAATTTATGTCCAAAACGGACTTTTGTAAGTTCTTTTTAATTCTATTCGAATAGAGCAGGTGTTTTTGGCACTTGTTGATGTGGATCGAAAAATTACAAGCTGCAGCGAAATGAAGACTTATTATCGATCCAGTTTGAAAGTCTCGATCCGGTTCGAAAAAGTGTTTATAAAAGTGGTTCGATTCGATTTACATCGGCTGAAACCGGTTTGAAAGAAGTCGTAACCAAGGTATGTGCTCAAATTTTGTTGAATTGAAATTCGCTCAGCCTGATTCGAAAATGGTCTTTTTGAAATTAAACAAGTAGGTACCTATATTTAAAATTCATTATCAGATATTAAATCAGCGACTTATGAAGTTTGAATCAGTGCCCCTAAAAACCCCATATAGCCATTTGCAGTCGCAGATAACGTTGGTCAACAAGGATTTTGTTACAGGTATTAGGCTATTTTGAAAACCATGTTTTTGAACGGATCGCGAATCTGTAAATCAAAATATGTGTGCAGGTAGCTACTTGTAACCGAAAACTACGGTTTTTGAAAAAATAAAAAGTGAAAAATACCGTTTTTGCTACATTTTTGAAATTGTTTTAAAAATAACCGAAACGCATTGTATGTAAATTGAAGCTTAAATTGTAGAGGCAACTGTAAAGCAAAATAATCTGTAAAATTTGTTATACGTAATTTTTCATAGTACACAACAATTCAGAATCAAAAATCCTAACAAGTTCAAGATGTTTTTTATTTTATGAAAAAATTTGAGGTAGTATAATTATAATATAAAATATAATTAAGTACAAATATTTCAAAAGTGAATTTTGGAGTATATAACACTAAAATTACTATGAGAGGTTAATGATGGTATATAATTCAGTATGTAATATTATCGTTCCAACTTGTTCCTCAATCGACGAAAAAAAAACAACAATTCGCAATAATCTGCCGCCAAAGCGCATACAGTTCATTAAGGGATTTCAGGAATTTTAGTGTTTCTTCATTATCGCCTCCACGGTTCTGGTGACCGAGCCGAAATATGTCATCCCCTTGTGTCGCACAAAAACCTTGTGGGGGTTTGACAGAAAAAAGGACATTCTGTTGTTTTTGTAGCTCGAGCCATTCACACCATCGGAAGTGAGTCTACAACTCTTTTTCCCATGGACTACCAGCAGATAACAAGGTATAGATCCACTGTGTCTGTTTTCCCAGTAAAAAAGAAAGGAAAAATATTCCCGGGGATATCGCACAGGAGTACACCCAGTGTCCTGTGGCAAACAAAGGTACTAACGTTCCACCGGGTGACAATTTGCTTCAGTGCTCGGCACAGTCTGATATGAGTAAAGTGTTGACAATTACGGCGGATTTGATAAAGAATCCTCGTTCATAGGAAACTTTTTACTATCACCAAACGCCTACCCAGGCAGGGTACGGGCGTTACTACCGCAGAAAATTGTTGGAAGACCCGTCGCATATGCATGGACCGGCCGGGGTGGTTTTTAATTGTCTCCCTCGGAACTTGGACTTTAGAATGGCGAATTTTTCGATAATTTATTTTAATGAGTGCCATGCATTTGTAGCTAGACACATTCCATCGTATCGATGTTTATTTAGGTAATGAAACTCGAAAAGCGAATCGAGCATGGATATGAGTGGGAACAACTGGGCAAAAATTTCGAATATATGAATTTCTAAAACTGACGAAATTTGAAGCTGAAGGGTGAACACCCGGTTTGTTACATAAGGTTTGCATCAATTGAATTCAAATTAAACGATCGATTTGCTTTCACCTCCAGCAGAAAACACTTATCATGTCGGACTAAATGCCACAATCTGGAGCACGTTTAGGAAAACTCTTTTTAAATGATGTGTATCACTTTTTCATAGTTTCCAGAAGTTCCCTTTTGTATAACAAGATACCCGAAAAGTAGCAAATGATATCATGTAACAGCTGTCCGGCTTACTTGCTCCCTAATAATTTCGAGGAGGAAAAAAACACAGAGAAACAAATCGATTTTGCCATAAATTGCCTCGAACAGTCTTATTGAGGTGTCTTGACATTTAATCCGTAATGGTGTGGGGTGGGCAATATTTTAGATAGATTTCTATTACATAGACCAATATAGGTTCAGGAAATTTACAAAATCTTTATCATCTTGACTTGATATATTTTGAACAAGATTTTTTATGTCTTTCATAAAATTATGAACCGCTGTAGTCTAAGAAAACGTTAGGATTTTTTTGCGAGGATGGGGGATTTAGTACAGTCATATAAGGTGAAATAAGGAGTAAATTATCATTTAAGATGACTATAAAACTTGTAGATCATAAAATTATCTACAATTTTTATTTCATTAATTTTTTACGTATGATCAAACGGACAAGCATGCTTCAACGCTCCATCAAAACCAAATGATTCCCATAGAGAATGTAAATTTATCCTTGAAGTTCTTGATATTTTAGAGTCAAATGTGACAGACAACGAGGATGATGATAATGATCCAGAAATTGAATTTGGGCAACCAGAAGAAGATGACGACGACGATGAAGAAGAGGTATCTTGAGCCGTATATCAACTGACATTCAGAAGGAATATTATGTTTTAAAAAATAAAACGAATGTACTATTCTATTTGTTCTTTACAAACCATATTTCCGACTTATAATAAAAGAGTAAAAAAAAAATAATAATAATTTCAATATTGTACCATTTTATTCATAATTTTCACATCCATATCTTATATATGGATGCGCGCGTGCCACTCTACGCGCTATTTCTCGAAATCGGTTGATCATACGACAAAATACATCAAATAAAAATTGCAGATAATTTTATGATCTACAAGTTTTATAAGAACCTTAAATGACCTATAATATAACGAGATAATTGCGATAAACCGATTTTCATGACTTTTGACCTTTAATATCTTGTGACACAGACACGAGAATATATGAGACTTTTCAGCCAGTGTTCAGAACGCCAAAACAAAGGTTCATGCAAATATGTATATAGCTTTCTTAATTCATTCCGAGGTTGAATCTTTATTTTACTGGAGTAATTTGCAAAGTTTAGAGTTAAGTTAAGTTTAGCTTCAAAATTCAAAATATACCAAAATTAGTTGCTCCAAGCATTGGATAAGTTGCTAATTTATGGGGAGTACGACGAGCTTTAAAATGAATTAGGATGAAGTCAGTGCAGAGATGGAAGAAGTGTGCTATTTCGTTAAAAATCACTCAGTGAAAATTCACATTTATTTCCTTATATTATATTATTCACATTTATTTCCTTATATTATTTTCCTCTTAAACGTTTTGAACTTAATTTTCGAAGGTCTTCGGGTGCTTCAGTCGGCCGTCATTTTGAAAAAAGGGCTTCAAACACGTTTTGGCGCTATATCTTTGAAGCCGGCGCGATTAACAAACATCTCCTCTATACACTTTTTGTAATAATAAAAAATTATGATTTAAAGAAGATAGAAGTTGATTGAAATATTTTTAGATTTCCTCTATTTTTAAGGGTTTTTCAGGGCTGTAAAATAATTAAAATGGAAGACCATAAATTAAAAAAATAAATTTAAACACAGTTTTATTTCGGCTATTTATTTTATTTTTTATCCTTAAATATATTTCTTTTTTATTATTATTTAAAAGTTATAATTATAATTATAATAATTATTATATAATTTAATAATTCTTCTTGAATATTATTTTCGAATTTCTTTTTAATTGGAGTATTCATTTTTACACCACCTATGAGGTAAAGTTTGTAGGTGTGCTTTATTTAATCATGATTTCCCCGATGGGACTAATCCATGAAATTTTCGTGTTAAGATTTATTTAGCTTTTCTTTTTCGAAGAGACTGGGTGTGAATCAATATCTATTGCTGGGTTTGTTCTAAACTGTTGAGGAATGATTGAGGAGTGTAATGGCATCAAAGTTGAACTTTCATCTTCCATATTGTCTGACCATATTTTGAGAAACCGAGGAGAACTAATAGATTTTATTTTTCATATATCTTCATGTTTCATATCAAACAATATTATATTCTTTGAAAATATGTTAGATTTGAAACATTAATATGGTATTTTATTTTGTATAAAAATGTTTTCATCCTTAATATGCCCTAAAAATAATATTAAAAATAAATTAAATTAACCATATTATATTATTATATTATGCTGAAAACGGATATATTCATAGTTTGGACCTAACATATTCCACTTTATATGATTTCCCTGAAATGGGAAAGTTTTTTCAAGGCATGGAATTTGCCATGAAAATGAAATAATTTTCTTTAAAGATCGTTTCCTTACTGAATTAAATATGTTTATGATATGTCAAATTATGATAAGATTTCTATGTACATTTCAGTGTCATTAGCCAATCAAATAATTGTTTCAAATTTTATTAACTACTCGATTTTATCTTGCAACTTCGCCAGCACCTAATTAAAAGAATAAAACTCCCTTATGGTAAAACACATGTTTGGCTAGTCGGTTAGTAATTAACTACTAACTATTAAAATGTTTTAGATTAATATGCAAGTTTTATAATTGTTTCCCATATACAAACTTTTACACCATATCTTTTATCCCCTTAGAAGATGAATTTTAAAAAATAATATCTTAGTGGATGTCCACGTAATGAAGGTAACTACTGTTCAAATCTCATAGTTTTAGCTTTAGTGGTTTGCGCTAGGCATTGATGCAGCTTTAGTTATTAGTCACTGGACTAATTTTTCTAGGAACATCGTTGAAACATATGTTGGAATAGAACAATAAGGATACCGCACACTAATGAAAAAATTTAAAAGAATGAGATCAATCATCCAGTCAGTCCCTTTTCTACCGTCGCCAGTTAAACTTCACGCAGATAAGACCCAAAAAGAGTTTAAAGAAAAGTTTAGCTAATTTTATTTAAGTAAAAAACCAAAGCAAAGCAAAAGGGCCAACATTTGAAAACTACAAATACGAATATTATATCTACGAAATTTTATCAAATTTAAAAAAAAAAATTAATTACAGTACCGCGTATAGTGATTTATAAACTAAGTGAATTAAATGAGATTGAACTTTACTTATACGTTAAGTATCGATTTTTAAGTTCAACACTCGGGGCCCTAAAAAATTCGACATACATTTTTGGTGATTATGTTTATTTAGTGTAATCCTCGCAAATCGTATAGTATTTTAAATATGGCCTTTGGAATTCGACGTATTTGGTTTGTGATTGGCGCCATGAAAATATTTTAAACCATAAAGTATTTAACTACTTTTTCTATTTTAAAGTCAATCTAAGTTTTCAGGGTCAGGAAAAATATACGAGCTCTATGAATTAAGTAATCAGCTTAAAGCTGCTAATTTTACATGTAATAAAACTGATATTAATTATTTGTTACCGTTTGTTTGGGATTATGAGAGTAAAAGTACGCGGTCTTGTCAGTAATCCCTGCTATCACAGACGTTATTTAGCCTTTTCTGGATCCAAATATTTGAAACTACATCCAGATGAAGTATTATATTGTGTAAAATATATTTTTATTCAATATGAAAGAACAATATTTTATTTCTACAATTCAGAAGAAGATAAAGAAAGCACACAAATTGTCAAACAGATATAAGTTATTGGAAATTGCAGTGAACAGATCATGAGAAAATTTCAAAATAAGCTCTTCTTAGTATTTATAATCGAAGTAGCCAAAAATGGCTAGAGGGTAATCACTTTCGAATGAGATACAAATCATGAGCCTGTACCTGTCCAGCCCTTACCTCAAACAAAGGGTGGAGTTCTTCCTTCTGCAACTACCCCAACTTGCAAAGCACTCTGTAGCTGTAGCTTAGATCCGGGCAGTTTATCAAAGAAACGGCAAACTCAGACGCTGCTTGCTCACTGACCAAAGAAATCTTTTCAACTTCTGTCGTTGCCTGATAAAAACGAAATTTCACATTTTTCTCGACTTTTCCAATTATAAGTAATCTTCGGGACTTGACATTATCAACTCTCACTGTCAATCCAGCGAATATTACTTTGAGCCATCATCGATGCGGCTGAAATTTTTGTTGTAATACCATTCAAAAGTTGATAAACAAAAGTTTGACTCCTTTCATCCTTTTAAATGATCTAACAATTGGCGAAGAGTGAATTTTTCTGTTACTCTATATACATTAGGCTGGAGTGAAATTGTTTTTTTTATATATTTACTATGGCATACCCGCAAACAGCTGCGTGATAGGCATAATAAGCAAAAGCGAAAATAATTTTTGTTTAGGTTTATGTTTAGAGGTGCCCCCGTTGGGACAAAATTTTGAAAAAAAATCAGAAACTTGTCAATGTTCAATAGTGCAAAACCAAATGCTAAACTTCATAAAATGATGATCTTATCAGAGCCAGACTGTCATCACGTCAGATGATGCCTTTTTATAATACTAAACGCGAATTTTCTACTTAATTGGTTATTTTGTAACATTTTTCTCATAAATGTTTCATAAATATGAATCGCAGTTTTATTGCAAAATTCTTGATTTATCTTTGTTTTAAGAGGTTTTGGGGTACCATAAATTCCAAACTTTTATATATATTTTTATTATTACATAAAAATATAGGTTTTAAATAACATGAAAAATACTATTCCGATACATTGTTAAGGTTTATATATATCTGAATGAGGCTGTCAAAAATGAATGAAATTATACTTTTTTTCAAAATTCTTTCGTTTTGGGGCACCTCAAACCATTATAATACATAAATGATATTTAACATACTTCATTTGCTCATCCATAGGCAGCTTTTTACCACTATGCTATTACAAATTAACAAAACAATAATTCTCCATACATCTTCACTCCACCCTAATATATGTACATACATACATATGTATGTGTATGTGTAACCAAACCGAGTATGCTAAGCTCTATAGAAAATTCTTGATTTTATTATGAACAAATTAAAAACGAAATATCAAGGATTATCATACATGAGCTGTTTGGTTTAAATGTACCTACATAAGTACATACATATGTAAGTCTGAATCTGATACCATGGTGGTCTTTCGGCATGCGTGAATTTCACATCAGAATAAATATTGATGTTGTCTTCGTCAAAGTATTTAAACGATTTAGCAACTTTACTAACTTTACTCTTTGTCGAATAATTCGCAAATTTTAAATCTATTTTCATAAAGAAGCATTTTATGTGACTGAAGGTAAAAGTGGATAGTAGTACCCATACTCCATATATAAATATATATAAATGCGAAAGTCTGTCTGTCTGTCTGTCCGGCTTTCACGCCTAAACTGCTAAACCGATTTTGATGAAATTTGGTATGGAGATAGTCTGACACCCGGGGACGAACATAGTCTACTTTTTGTAGTTTTGAAAAATCTATCCCTAAGGGGGTGAAATGGGGGATGTTAATTTGTATAGGAAATGCTAAGCCGCTAAACCGATTTTGATGAAATTTGGTAGGAAGACAATTTGACACCCGCAAACGGACACAGGTTACTGTTTTTATTTAAAACATGTACCCCCAAGGGGTTACATGGGGAATGAAACTTTGTATGGGAAAAGCTAAACGATTTAGTTTAATTTAGTTTTCTAGAGGAAGGACATAGGCTACATTTGTTTTTAAAATTCAATTTTCTATTGGGGCAAAATCGGTTCAGCGGCTTATCAGTTCCTCTACAAACTTTCATCCCCTTAGGGATAGATTTTTGAAAAAAAGAAGCCTATGTCTGTTTGTGGGTGTCAAACTAGTCTTATTAGTATGGATTGTTCATTTCTTAAAAACGAACTGAATATCTTACGATATGTCTTGCAAACGTAAATTTCCCATCAGACCAGTTACGTAGGGTACTCAAAGTTTATTTACATCCATAAGTTTTTCCCCGCACCAGAATCACTCATTTATCATTGCTAATGTAAAGTATTAATTCCATTCCACGCGAACGAAGTCGCGGGTAAAAGCTAGTAATGAAATAATTTGAAGACGGGAATTTTTCAATATATTTTCTTCGGCCATGACTGAAACCTTTAGTAAGAAAATCTTAAGTAATCTTTTCTTAATGCCAAGTACGTACGTATACAGTAAAAAATATCCAAGGTAGTAATAAGAATGCTAAAAAATATTTCATAGGTGATATATTTAAGGCGTGTCATCCAGGCTTGGTATTTACTATGAAATAAAATTAGATTGTTCTGGTGTTAAAATTATATCTTAACGCATATTCGGTAGCCAGTCTACCATCCTCAGAGGATTGCGCTTATACACTTTGAAAACTTATTTAGAATACTGGAATTTTGAACTAATTTTAGATTATGAATCCTTATTGCTTCAACTCTAGAATATTATGATTTAATAAGAAATTAATTAGGATAGGTAAATTTCATCTTTTAAGCGGTATTTATAAAACTCTGATAAAGTTCATTCTAGTTTTCATCGCCGCTGGTGCAATCGAAGAGTCTTTATCGATACATATAATACCTATTCTCACAAAAACGATGTTTAAGTTATTCTTTAGTTATACATATGTATATCTTGCGGTGAGCGATATGACAAGAATAACAACAACTTGGTTATTTTCGACAATATTATTTCATGAATTAGTTTTTAAGAAACTTGTTCGTTTCCCCTTTTATGTTAATGTGCATATTTTCATTATTAAATTAAAATGTTTTCAGGCTATAGTTCAAAATCTTAAATGCCGAAAGAACTCGAATGAATCATCTAATATAAATTGAAGTAAGCAGTAAGGAAAAAGAATACCGACAAATTTTAAACGATTTTGAAAATAAGCTGAATGTGGGGCGCCATATCAATTTAATAGTAAGTAAATCAATTTGATAGTAAGAAAAATGTAATTTAATCTTAAAACCTTAACTATTATATACAATACGTATTAATACTCATAAATATAATATATATAATATGTAATGAAAACTATAAAAATCTGGAACTTCTGAAAAGTTGTGCTCTGTAAATCGTTGATTGATGTAAAAAATTCGTATATTGAGTTGATTTAAAAAAAAAATGAATATTGTTATTTTAGCGTTATGATTTTAGCTATGGTCTGAAGAACTCTTTTCCAATGAAAACATTTTATAATTTCTTTTAAAATAATTTGCGAGACAAAAAAAAAATGTATTTTTTCATAATTTCAAAATAGGATAGTACAAGCCGTTCCTTACAGAAAAAAACTTATAATATACGTAAACCAATTAGTTTAAATTAGTGTTTTTTTTGATTTGTGAAGTGTTTATACCGAAAATGTGCCAAAAATATATTAATAAAATGTGAAAAATACCAAAGCGCAGCTATTTGTTAGTACTTGCACGACTTACAACACAATTTTCGTCAGTATATAAAGATAACTTCAGCACAATTTTAAATTGTATTCATGCAAAAGATTTGAAAATGCCGGAATTAGACTTGTTCCATAGTAAACAAGCTCCCCTTAGTTAAAGTTTCTAGATCGATGTACTTTGCAGTAAGTATCTTCATGCCGTCCAGCGTAATGGTTATTTGCTCTTCCTAGGCAAATTGTTAACATGGCTTTAACCGACAGCCGAAGTTGTTGAAACAAATGTTGCGAAATGAGGGTGAGCCGGGAAAAAATCCCGTCAACTCATTAAAATTCAAATTAGAAAGGCATCCGGGGTGGCGCGTAGGCAAACCAGTTGTGGCGGTTCGCCCAACAAATTAGGGATATTCAAATTGCCAAATATAAAAATTTTGCCTCACACGCAGCCCATCTACTGCCGGTTTTTATAGCTGAATGAATTGATTTTCTGCCCTTCTCTTCCTTGCACTGTTCGAGAGACCCCAATTTGAATTTTGGAAGCAGCATAAATGCATTACAAATTATGCCCCAATTTTTAGGTAGTTTTTGTAGAAGAAAAATTAATGATGTCAAAATCCATGTTAGTTCAGGGGGTTAGAGGCATGTTTCTCTTATGTATGTAAAATTCGTTTTAGATCCGACATCTATTGTATTTCTTAATCTCTGTAGATCAAACTTGGTTCATACATTCGCCAGATTGATTCATTTGTTGTGTCATGCGTCAAAGTAGTGAAAATTGACCAAGACAGGAGGGTTGCACCCGTTTATAAAAATAACTTTACTATTACGATAGCTACCGTATTTGGATTTCGATCAAAGTAGGTCTATACATTCATTACTTCAATACATCTCTATCTCTAACTATATCAAATGGAAAGTTTGTTTGTTTGTTTGCTTGGTTTGAAATTTTTCATTTTTTGATTGGAGGAACACCACATTCCAATATAAAATTTAGGCTATTTTTTTTTTGCATTAAATATGAATACGGTCAACAATTGTTAATTTAAACAGATTGCCATGAAAAGTGGTATTTGGGGTTTTTTGGAGATGTTGATTGCGAAATCATTGCCAAGATAGTGGATGATGACCAAAATGGTTGGAAATTTAACCAATTTAGGTGAAAATAAGTAGGTATTAAAGACATTTTGGGGCTACTAATTTCCAAACTACAGTAAAACTCCGCTTAACCGAACTCGGGCGAACCCGGGTGATTGCACTGACTTGCGTTGACTTGTCTTGAGCTGTACATTGGTACGTTCTCCAGTTAAAGGTAAGCAAGTTAGATGTAGGGGACATTGGCGAATTGTGAGTCATGGGGAATTGTGAGTCACGTCAATATTTCACCCCAATTGGAAAGTATGTCTCATGCAGTGCCGGATTTAGGTTTTGGGGGCCCCAGGGCAGTAAGTTGGTGGTGGCCCATATAAGGTCAGTACATTTTGGGGGTATCCCAAAATTCGTGGTGGCTCATGTAAGGTCGGCTTGGAACATTCTAATTCTCAAAATAGTGTAAGCCTGTAGGCAATATAGTGATTTGTAAAGTGATAGGTATGTAGATTGGAAAACAGAGTTTAATTGAACTTTTTATTGTTACTTGAACTGACACTTACATTTATTAAATTAGACTGGTATTTGGAACAGCTATATAGTAGTTCCTTCCGGTCATTTTCTTTGGATAAATAACTTTCAAACTGTACAAAAGCGATAAAGAATGTTCGCACCTGTAGAAATAATGTTTTACTAGACTAGACATAATGTTTTACAAATAGCAGTACAAGCAGATGGCTTCAAGATTCTTAAAAATGGGGAGCATTACGAAATATTCAGCATATAAAATTGTAGTAAATAAGTGCCGCATAGAGATACCCTGAAATTTCATAAGGCTCTGTGAAAACTAGTTTGTATAAAGAAAAAGCACATTATATTCCAGAAAATAATTCTTATTTGATTTCTCTATTAATATATATGCTGTTTTTTTTTTAAATTCTAAGGCACTTCGGGAAGAGAAGATAGCGCCTCCCCCTGTAAAAAAATTATGTGCACCCCTCAACTTAACAAGACAGTAAATCCAGAAAAAAAGAATACATTTTACATGAGAATGAAATGCAACTTCAAAATTTTCTCTAGGTGGTGGAGGGCCCTCTTTGGTGGAGGCCCCTCTTTGGTGGAGGCCCTAGGGCAGTGCCCACTTTGCCCATTGGTAAATCCGGCACTGGTCTCATGCAAATGGCTGTCATCGTTTTATATTTGACCAAACTCATTTTCCATTAGCAATCGATACGTGTACACGTACTCGATCGTTCTGTGCGACAACAACTTGAAAATTTTCTCAAAATATTTATTCCGAGCGTTTTTGTTTGCATTGATCTGACAACAATTTTGGGAGAATTGACTCAGGTAAATATATACATAATTATCGTATAGCATCGACATTTAAACCTTTAAAAGGAATTTTGCATAAACATTGAGCGAATCATATACGGCCTTCTTGTCAACCAAAACGTTTGGGGAATTGTGAGTCATTTTTTTTTTGGGAATTGTGAGCCACAACATTTTTGGCATTTTTCGAGCCAATATCGCATTTTTAACGCGTGCTTATAATTTTTTATGCAAAATTCCAACAGAATATGGAGGATATGCCGAAGAAATTGAGCCGGAACAATTCCATTCGCTGCGATTTATGCGATCGAGCTGTTCATATGAAATGCGTCAGTACTGGAGCCTATTTCACAAGCCCGAATTGCTAATCCGAATTATTTCAATATCTTCCATTTTATATTTTTTCGAACTAATTCGTATGTAATTTCCAACCATACAATAAAAATTTTACAACGATATTTTTGATTTTCGACTTAATTTAGACGTTGACTCACAATTCCCCAACATTTTTTAAAATCTCAAAAACGTATTTTTTTTTGCCAACGCTCAGATTTTTTCAGCAGATAATAATTTCAAGAAACTACTCAAGCTAAAAGTTAGGGTTTCCTTCCTAGTAACATAAACCATTATGAAATTTTAAAAAAATTTGATTTTTGTGATAGTTATCGAGCTTGGAAGCAGTATGACTCATAATTCCCCAATTTGCCCTACATAATTATATTATAACTACAATAAAGATCATAAGTTAGCCTACAAAGAGAGTTTTAAATTTATTTGATCTTCAAAACATTTCATAATATGGCTGCATTAAATATCATTATCCGAAATGGCTTACTCTACTTTATTTCGGTTAACCGGGGTTCTACTGTATTATGCAAGGAATTTTAATAAAAATTAGTATAATAACTAGATGCATTTGCATATAATCCGCAGTCTACTAATAACTATTCGGTGACACTAATTTCTAATCCACTATATAAATTTGGAAATCGAAAATGGTGGATCCAATATAGCGAAGCAGTTTCTCGATTTCTAATTCATGCAAATTTAATAAAAGGTTTACGTATTTAATGTAAAAATTACAAAACAAAACATTGCAAATCCAATATGGCGACCAAATTTTACACTATTAAGATAATCTGATATCTTGAGAAAATAATTTGGAATAGGATTGTTGATTTAATACCCAATAACTTAACATTTTGATTTCTCTAGATGTGTGGCGAAATGTTTAGGTTTAGGTTAACGGGAATTAAATTTCTATCACGAAAAGGTAATTAACATAAGGTTTTCAGTTTTACTGTTCACCTATAATCTAACGATACAGTAACATATATTCAAAACAAAAAAAAGTTAAAAGAGATCTTTCTGCAGTAGCCAGAAGGAAAAGGTAGATTTCAATGTGGTAAAAATGATTTTTACATAAGGAATGTAATTCTGAATTCCCCACTCCTTTGACCGATTCAGCCTATTTGCGAACAATGAGATATTGCAATGGAGAATATGTTAGCCAAGTTTAATCAAGATCGATTAAGAAATATACGGTATACAAGGAAATAAATTAAAATATATAGCATATAGCAAGGTAAAAGTTTTTCTCCCCCTTCCTTCCGCAACCCCGCAATATTTTAATATAACCTAGATATCGAGCTAATAAATGCATACGCAAAGTTGGACCACAATCCATTAAGAGTTATCGTGGTAGTTGCAACAAAAGTTTTGGTAATTGATGTAGTTCCTCACCCCGTTGACCGATCACCACCATTTTGATACACGAGAACTACATGTTGTTAATGTGTACGTTAAGTTTGGTCAATATCGGTTAAGAAATACGAAAGATATCGGGTCCAAACCATTTTTATATAACTTACGTAGCCCCTATATCCGCACCCCGTTGACTGATTCCTCCCATGTACGAACTTAATCGAGATATTGGCGGGATAAATGTATAGAGGCGAAGTTTGGCCAAAATCGATTAAGAAATACGACCTCTATCGTGTTCACAAAATTCGTTATATCCGACATGTATATTCTTTGTTAATTTGGGTTAAATGCAAAACTTATTTAGAAAGTCTTGCTTATACTTCAAAATTGGAAAAAAAGTGTGAGCTTTGTACTTTCTTGTCTATTTGATTTGATTAGAACGGCAACCCCCTATTTTTTAATCGCTTTCAATTCAATAAAGTTTGAACCCATAAAGAACTACCTATTTGTCATGTAATTTATAATTTCTTAGTTTTTGCAAAGTTTTCATGACCGGACAGCACTAGACTAGTTGCCCTCATCGCGTAGCGCCCAAAATTCTGCACAACCGCATCGAGTTATGCAATTGTCACTATTTCTGGGATCAGGACTCACTTTCGGCAGGAGTGCAAACAAATAATAGTTGTGATGTTGCCGAAACTTTTCTGTGTACACAAGTTCTTGAGCTCTGGTAAGTCCCCCAGGCGCTTCGAGGTGCACCTAGCCCCCATGCCAAAGATAATTTATTTTCGGATTTAGCAAATTAAGTTTGCCGGAACTTTAAATTTGTTTAAGGACCGATTTAAGTGTTTAATGAAATAATCCAGAGGAAGCGCAGATAACATTATTTGGATGGGTTCCAACTGGCATGTAAAAATGAGACTGATTCACTTTAGCTGAATTTCTGGCAAAGTATTCGGAGATGAAATTCCACCCTTGAGCAATCATTTCCAGATGTTCTTTTAAGAGCCAAAATTTATGGTTTTTTCAATGGGAGAATCCTCCGAGTTATAGAGGATATTTTTTTCAGCTCCAAGGTACGATAAGTTCTAATGTGACTCCCATTTCAGCGGTGATTTAGGATATGAAAAGTTTTCAAATTCTAAAAATCAACTGTGCTGCAATTCGACGGACAATTGCGATGTCATGTGATTAAATCGTTTTAAATATGAATTGCTTAAAGAATTTGTAGAAAAAATTAAAAGGTGTGTCGAAATTAATTAAAAATTAGGCACTGAAAACCAATGGAAGTTTAAAGTAAAAGTAAAACACTGGATATATTAGCTTAAGTCTATTTACCAAGATAATAACGTAACAAACATTGGAAGTGATTTGGTTAATTTTAAATTCTTGTAGGCTATATTTTATAGAACAAATTTGTATCTAGAGGTTTCACAATTTTCCAAAATTGTGATATACTTTAACAAAATAATGTCTCATAAACTGGAAATGAAATGTTTTTAAAAACTATAATATAAAACCTAGAATCCCCCATAGTTTTTATACAAATTTTTTTCTGAGATTAGGGCATTGTATTTGTTGTTTTCTTCGTAATCTTTATAAAAGTTTCGTATAAAACCATAATTTGTTAAGTTCTACGCTGTGAGAAAGGTTAAATATATTTTTTTTAAATATAGTAATAAAAACATATGATTTTGTACCATGAATTTTGTTCTAAATAAAAAGGAGCTATTTAAAATCTTATTCCTAGTAGATATCAACTTGAATTAAATCTTTTCATATCTTAATGTTCCTTTTTTATTTTGTTAATTAGAGATAATAAATTATTATAGGTATGTATAAAAATGATTTAAGCTTAAGAAGAGAAATATAACTCTGGCATATTACGTATTACGTACATACATATTATTGAAGGCATTCTGAGGAAGTTTTGCACAAGGTATTAAAAGACATTGTTTTAAGCAAGTAATAAGTAAGTATTTTTAAAATACAACGCTTTATCCAGCTTCGCCCTTTTCGATTTTCATGACTATTTCAATTAAATTCTGTAAACATTGGAAGAAAGTCGATGAAGAAAAATTTTTATAAAGTATCGAAAATATTGAAATACCGTAAAAATTATAACTTATACCCCTGACACACTGCGGCGAAATTTAGAATTTCGGTTCTGTTCTCAATTTTCACGTACATTTCGACTCAATTTGGAAATGGAGTTTTCACTGCCCAATTTCGTGCGAAATCAAGAAAATAGTATTGAAGTCATCGCCGAAATGTTGAAATTGAGAAGATCAATGTGTCAGAGGGTAGCGAAATTGACTTCGAAATTCTAAATTTTGCAACAGTGTGGCAGTGATATAGGCTTGTTATTTCCGAGCGGGAGGTCTTATTTGAGAAGCCACGCTATTTTACCATAATCACGGCGCTCTAACCTGTTCTATCTATTCTATGTATTACTTCCGGAAATGGTGTGAGTATCAATATCGAAATAATAAAAAAAAAAGAACATTGATGTAATAGGAAATCTAGCCTCACCCTTTTAGTGCCGGACGACGATATATCGTTGCGCGTGCGATTGCGTCTTATTCTTCACATTGTGAGAAAACTTTACCTCAATATAAATTTATAAACCGCTATAAATGATCTACATAATTTCATTGCAAACGAATTTAAAAAATTGTTTTGGGTTTAACAAGGGATACAAATAAACGCAGCAAATAGTTATCTGAGAGCTCGTGTTATACCAGCTACACGATCCATTTGTTCTCTAATAGGTTTGTCTGACGCTTGCCACGCATCATGGAGTTATGCTTTTTTTTAGGACCGAAATTGGTTATTTTATTAAAAATTATTAAAAATGATATAGTTACACTTCATACTACGTGACCTACATAAAATTGTGATCAAACGATGACTATTCTTATTAGCAAATATTGTTTGTTGAAGAGAAACTTGTTTTTATGTTTTACATCATGATGTTATTCGTATGATTTTCAACAACTATTGAACTTCAATTGGCATTACAGTATTCTCTCTTTCTTTCCTAATACGCTACATTCTGAATTTTTTAAATATCTTGCTTAGCTTGGTTTTTATGAGCTTTTTCCCGAATCTTAGTAGTAGTCCGGTTATTTTTGCATAGCGCTCGGCACTAAAAGGGTTAATATTATAATATTAAATACTGGAAGTTTCTTCCTGAATTCTGTTCTCACGCCAAATTTAAGAATTATTTTTCCTTTACATTGTTTGAGGAGAGATATTTCAACCTCTTATAGGTCACTTCGCTTTCTATTGTTACAAACTAATTAAATATTATTGTATTTGGAAATAATTAATAAAAATGGTAATTTTTTGCATAAATTCTCATTGGCATAAAACTGAAAAATTTAAAAACATAGGTATACTCAGTTCACCATGGCGTCCTTTTATTTACGTATTATAAATTTTTAACGTCAAAAGTTTTCTTAAGGGTGCTCGTTACTAGGTGTCTTACCGTAGTTAAAATATATTATAATATATTAAATATATCTATGCACGTATGTATGTATATTATACATATATATAATTTTTTCTGACTTATATTTTTGGTCATGTTCAATTTCGCGACTACACTTAATATTATCACTTCATTAGAAGTAGCACAATAACATGCTTCCGTACAATAAAATGATTTTATTTTCCACTAACAGCCATAATACAGGTGTTATAATTGGTTCAAATAAATTACCGTCGGCAGGGTGCCTTGCGGGCGAAAACAAACCTCCCAGACAGCCGGCGAGCCTCGCAGCCAAGAGTACTACCTGTCGTTTTGGTAAGCAACGACCTGCACTGGAATTCCTTTCAGCTATTAAGGCGAGCACGTCGAATCATAAAATTGAAATTACCAATAGCCCGGCGAACGAGGGCGGTGAAGTTGTAAAAACTAATTAATTGAGGCCCATTAACACTGGAAACCATCTGCGTATCTGATTCCCATTAAAAGGTTGTAATTGGGGTTGCGGAACCGTTTGGTATCACTGATAATAAAGTTTCCAGCAACTATGTTACAGCGGTGCGCTACATCCCATCCTGGATTCAATCTAACCTATAGTGGGCGCATCTAAGTTTTCAGTTTAAAGAGATTGTTTTCTTAATTCTTGTGGAGGGGTTTTCGTTTTGATCACATATAATATTTGTTATCGCTGGTCAAGCGGTGTGTTTTAATTGTTAGCTCATCTTATTGAAAAAAAAAAAAAAAAAACAGTCAAATAATAACCACAGATAGTAGCAGCCTTCAAAAAATACTATTCCTATAGATTATTGAAGTCGATATGGTAACCAAATTGACTGTCGATGATTTGCCAGAAAAGTATTTATATATTATAACAACTTGGTTTTCGCGACGATTGTACCAAAATCTTAAAATATTCGAAATTAGCGATTGGGCATTTTAAATTAGCAACTCGAAAAATTATCATTTCCTTATTTACGTCTGATATTTCAATAAAATTTAGTAAGTATTAATAGTTCTATTTTGCTACCTGCCAATGTGAATGCTCCAAATTAGGTATCAAATTTTAAATCTGCGACCTCAAGAATCTTCATTTATCCAATTTCTATGCGAATCGCAGAACATTTATATAACTTTCTTTTCACTTTATTATGCATTTTGCAGTACACTGTAAATTAGAAAAAGCAATACTTTTGATGTCTATTTTTCTAAAATGTGCAAAATTCATAATTATGTATAATTCAAAAATTTAATTCAGTTACTTACAAAGAAATATATTAGAATTCTGGAAGTCCAGAAAAAAAGAAAGAATTTTTAAATATAGTAACATTTTTAGGACTAATGGAAAGGTTCTACAGTCGTTTTCAGTAATGATTCCCTTGAAGTTAAATGGTTTGAATCAACTATAGCCTAATAATATTAGATTTTAAATTCCCAAATTTTCTTAAAACATCGTTTTCTACATATTGTTTGGATGTTAGAGATTATTATAAAAATTTCTTTGAAAAAAAGGAATCTAGATATTTTTGATGTATTACAGCATTATTATTACCAGCACCCGTCAAATTATTAGCTAAGTATATAATATTTTATAAACGCGCAAAAAGCTGCGATGACGTTGATCAGTAAATCATCACTACTGATCAATGACAAAAAGGATTTTAATTATCAACAGAAGGCATTTTTTATATTAAAAATCAAGAGTCACATTCTTAAATTCTTCCACCGAGGCGGTGCGGAAATGAGTATTCAATATCTTTCCCAGTATTACAATCATAGGATGGTTTTTGTTTAAATGTACATATATAATCTCTTTTATAGGAAATTTTAATATCTATAATTTTTAATATAATCTCTATCGACGTTCAAGCAATACATACATATGTAGTTAAAAAACAAGTTTTTATGAAAATTTAATTGTCATGACCTTTGACCATTAATACATATCTTACAACGGCGACAGGATATTTATATAGATTTTTAATGTGTCTTTTAATATTTTAATTTGTATAAATAAAAATCCCACTAACTAGGATTTCTTAAAAAGAAAAAACCTAATATTGCTGTACTACAAGGTTTATTGCGGTGAACCACCAAATACAAAGCTTTGTAAATTCACTTCGTACAACCTGTTCTATAATACAGGCTTTGTTTTGTTTATTAAGGGGGTAGTCTGGTTCTCAAGAGCTTGTTTTAATTACTTTTTTTTCGTACAAAAATTTATTTTTACATTTTGTCTTTCTTACATATGATAATATCTATAGATATTTAATATTACAAAAAAAAGTTTTTTGGGTTTTTAGGCGCCGATATGGGCTTAACACGGCGGCCTCAAAATGACCCCTTTTTTTTCTGGCTGTAATGATTTCTCCATTTAGGAACATCTGGAACCAAAAATTTCAAAAGATTATTAAAATATAAGTAAGCGGCTATAGCATTAATTAGGAAAAATCATTTTGACTGAAAAATAACAAAATGGCGGACTTTTCAAATTTTCGACCTGTTTTTTGCACTTTTTGTTTATGTTAATTGTTTAAAAAAAGGGGTAAATGTTAATGAATTTTTATAATCCTAGTTCATGCGAAAACTACACGTGTTTGGAGTAACTCCTCAAAATTTGAGCGAAATCGGTCGAGTGGTTTTTGTTAAATCATTACAGCCAAGGTCGAAAACGTTGTTCCGAGAAAAACGCGTTTAAAGTTTTGAACATCTGCCGAAAAGCCATATGCGCGCGCTCACACTATAACACTCATATACGAATTTTTCTAGCTCTATAAGTAAAATAAACTACAGTACACTATTTTTAAAGGTGTATTGTATATGAAAATGACATTTTTGAAAAATCGATTTTTTCGAAATTGAGAACCAGACTGCCCCCTTAATACGTTGGTATGTCTTTTACAGGATGAAATAATATTTTATACTTTTGTTTTAAGATTTCTAAAATATGTATATTTTAAAAATTTGAGGGGTGCCTGTATTGAGTTTACATTAAAGTAAAGTGTTAGTTAGTTTTTACTTATGATAATATTATAAGAGAAAAAAAATGAATGTATAATTTCTCTTCAAATGTTTAAAATGAATACAAAGTACGACTTTTAGAATTCTTGCAATATGCATCTAACGTAGTTTTGGCTGAGTGAGATGTGTTTTCTGTTATAGATGGGACGAACATAAACAGAAATTTTATGGACAATTTTCAGCAGCCAAAGTATACTGTAGTGTCAGAAGTAATTTCAAGCGACTCGGAGGACATGAATGAATCATTTGGAAAATAAAACTATAGCGATGCTTGCGCGACGTCGAACGACCCCGACGAGCAAGGATTCACGATTCGTGTGGAGCACCCATATTTCGAGCGTTTATTGAATTCGTGACAAAATTGTTAGAGCTGAGTAAATATTTGCCACGCCGTTACAATCGAAATATCAAAACAGAGAAACGTGTCAGAAATACCGAAAGGCACCTCGAACTTGGGCGCCGTTCAACTACAAGAAGATAGACGACATCCGAATGATTTAACATTTACCCGGATCTCATAGTTCCGGAGATAAACAGCAGTGGCCTTAAATAACTTTCATCACAACTATTAATATATCCGATGTGATTTATGCGTTTGGAATTACATTAACGACATCCTTCGGAAATAATTGCCAGCTCACAGTCAAATTGATTCTCACACTTCAGTTAAACATATCAATTTATTGCTTTCCGTTCTCCCGAATCAATTTCGAGAGAAATCAGAACTATATGCATAAATTCAAAGATTGAACTTCGTCCAAGAATTCACCAAAAAAAAGAAAGGAAAAAATATGAAGGTCCTGTTCGACGTTCACGGCTAGCGCCGCCAGCAACAAGCTCCTTTTTATGGACGATAATAAAATGAGTTACATTGCCAGCCAGTTTTCTGCTCATAAATAACTCGAGAAGTCATAAAGACTTCTTATCATTTGCTGGCTCTGGAAAGCGTCCAAAATGCCTGTACATGAATTCATAGGCCATTCCGTCCGACAAACCAAGGACATTTGTGAAATGTAGAAAATTATTGGCATGTCCGAGTTCAGGTGTAGCCTTGTCTACTTACTTAAAAAAGTAAAGTAACAAATACAATTGAAATGTTTTAACGTCATGACTGCGAAAATGTAATTAAATATTGAATATTGCAAATGGAGGTTAAAAGGACAACAATGTTTTCTTATTATTTAAAAATAAAAAAAACTATACGTTCTCTGTTGTATGAAATCGCTTTATAGGAAATTGTGGTATACGAGAATTTTGCTCGTACAATACGGATAATATAAATAGCCTGCTTGGGATGACTATTTTCATATTCAATTTTATTTTCCATATTTGATGAATTAAGATAGTAAAGAGCCTTTTTTAAAAGCATGTTATGTTATAGCAAATTGAAACAGAATGATAGCCTTATTAAATTCTGCTATATGCATGGTAGCAATTTGTTGTAAGAAATCGGATGATAAATTTATGTTGTAGGTATACCTATATGTACAGTACATGCACTACCGCTCATAATTATTCGAACGATTCATATGTTTGGAATTATGAAAGGATATTTTTGTAAATACTATTTATATATTTAGAAAGAAAAAGAAATTACTGAAGTATGTATACAAAATTCTTTAATAGTTACATATATGTAACTCCAAAAAAGAAATAAAAATAATTTAACAAATTCATTAGTAAACGAAGAATTTCTGCATTTTGTTTACTGCGCGTTGTACTATAGGTAGAATCGCGTTATATAAACAATTTTTAGCGCATTGTAGGAATTCGCGTTGTCGGAACTCACGTTAACCATTATTTCTGACTATGTACAATTAAAATCAGTATATCATCAATAATAAGCTCCTTAAGCAGGGAAACTCATTTACCACATTAAAAAGGATTTACTTTTGCATAAAAAAATTAATTAAACATATGTGTAGAATATCTTCTTAAAATTTTTAGAACGAAATTCACGATCGTTCCGAAGTTACAGCCATTGAACGCTACTGGCTCCTGCACGGCTTGAGAGTGCGTAGCAAACAGAGCTGTAAAAAGAGTACTATCATTACCATTACAATTACCGGTACAAGTAATGAAAACGAGATAAATTACCAATATACCATTACTCTTATTGGTGCTTCTAATAATTTAATAGTTACCATTACCTACCAAGTAATGGTATTTGTATTTAACCATTACCGTACTTCAGAAGTATTACTTAGTATTACCGGTATTATTCAACATTATCTGGCATTACTTAAAAATACCTGACTTTCGGAGATACATGTACAGCTGCATTTTTATAACTAACAATATACATATGTAAAATAAGACTTATATAACTTCTAATAAGTAAGTACAATAGACAGTTTTACTGTGCAAGATGCTCAGCGGAAAGTTTCTAAAATTTAACTGCGTATACTAAAATTTAATATACTTAATATGTACTTTTACACTTCCTTTATCGTGCAGTAGCTCTATAGAAGACTTGTGCTTTCAGAATCAAATTTTGATAAAATCTAACTTTCGGATTTTCGAGATATGATTTAAAAAATTTTATTTTCCCTTTCTCAACATTTCAATCAAATGAAGTAAAAGTAGAGTTGTTCTGAGTATTTCTGATTTAATATCGATTAATGCTGGTGCTAGAGAATTGTTAAGTAATGCTGAGCTACTATTGGCTCATGCTACGTTACATAATGTCGAGCAATGCTGAGTATACTGTTAGGCAATGCTAGATTGTGAATATTTCTAACATAACATAAGTAATGCCAAGTAATGCCAGGTAATGCCAAGTAATGCTTCTGAATTATGGTAATAATGAAGTACCAATACCATTACCTACTTGGTAATGATATTTAAATTTTTGGATGCACCCAATGCTGGTAAATTGTCTTTGCTTGCATTGCTTGCAGTACTCGAATAATGCATTATTTTATAGCTCTGTTAGCAGATATACTTAAACAGACTGCCTTTTATTAACTCCTTTTTTCAAATGTTAATATTGTTTGTCTTCAACTAAAGACGTTCGGAAGTTTTATAAGGAACATCTAAAAAAACTAACTATATGAGGAAGCAGAGGGAGTACTTTATGGCCCCTTAGTTATAGATTAACCGGCTGGTCATTAATTAATTAATTAGGTGTCCTTAATACCATTTAACGAATTCTAAATTTTGGCTCTGAGGTTTCAGATCAATTCAGCAGACGCTAGGTTATATAATATATACCGTGGAACTACTCAGGCTCTGTTTAAATTGACAAAAATTTTAAAAATTCGCTTATTTTCATACTTAAATATTATTATTATTATATAATAAGAATATATGTACATCTATTACACACACCCCTAAATATCTCTAAACATTTCCTTGATTTTCGAAAATCTCATTAAAATGCGACGAAATAAGGAACAAGTTTGCCGTATCGAAAGCAAATCTATTCTCCAATTGTATATATGCATGTAAGATACTAAAATCAGCTATCGCCGAATCTCAAAGGAGGTAATAAAAAAGGACAACCCGTAAACAATTCCCACAGTCTCACCCTTCCTAACACTTACCAAAAACAAGCAAAGAGAGAAATCATTCGATCAATTAACCTCCCCTAATCCAATTGATTCACCTCCCAGTATTAAGTCCGACCACTAAACAACCCCATGACGTCGGCAGAGCAAAATCGGAGCCCATTTAAACTGCTGACAACTACAGAACACATGACTACCCGACTTACACCACCTAACACCCGCCTTAATGCAGCAGCAACTGACATCAGATACAAAACACGGGGTGGGCGGGGGCGGGGGCGTTATACGAATTGCCGCCCTCGCATCTTTTGTTCAATTCATGAGATAAAACTTGTCCTCACGGCTCACGCCAATAAGGGGGCGCCGCACAATTGGCCCCACACGGAGCCCTACCTAGAGATTGTCTGGAGATCATTGCAGCCGGGCGTTTTTCCCTGGCCACCACCGGAGCTTTTTGTGTAGGTGCGATCCGAAGTTGACAAATTAGAAAACAAAAGGCACTTGCTCTACCTGCCGGCAGGTGCTTGACGCTGTCAGATTTGATTTAGGGAAGGTCAGCTAAACAACCAGCGATGGGTGGCCTAATGCGAAAAAATCCACCAAAAATATGTACATAATTGGCGGACCTCTTTATTTCGCTGTAAGTGAGGTCAAGTTATTCACAGATGGTAAGGTGAGATACCCAGAAAACGTCTATCGAGTTGTTAGTTCTCAAAAAGTCAAAGGATAACGATATAAAAGATTTCTAAGTTTATTACAATCATTGTTTATTTAACACTGAGAGAAAAAGTTGGCAAAATTAACCATTTTTCTTATTTAATTCAGCGTCAATCACGAATTATAGTTTAAGTAACCACGTGGAAGTAGGTAGTTAACTGTTTTTTCTACGATGTAACATTTTCTATTGTTGAACTAGCAACAAATATTTTACTATAAAGTAAACAACCACAAATTAAAGTACTTTGACAATAATGCGTAGTTGAATGGATATATTCAGTTAATAACGAAAATGGTTGTTCCAAAATTATATGTATATGGTATTGTCAATAAAAATGGTAGTTCATCTACTGATCATTGTATTTCGATGTACTTAGGATGAGCTCAGAAATGCTGCGTTGAATTTTATTCAAAATTTAAATAAAACACGCTAAAACAAAGTTTTAAAAAAAAACTATTATTTTAGTTTCCTAGTAAACCGCGGCGAGCATGGAGTTTAAACTTTAAACATATTTCATTGTTGCTTTACCACGAAAAATAATTGATAAATATAATGTTCAGTTTTGTGGAGTTCTCTAGAAAAAAAAAAAACTGTACGATTTATTTGTACTATGGTTGAAATTAAAAACCCTCAAGTGTAAAAAATGTATATTTTATATTATGCAAAATAAAGTATGTGCATATGGTACATATAGCATATTTTTCGTAAAAACTGTTTTTAATTATAAAATCTCCAAGGTATCATCTTTAATCCGAGCCTGAATTTTATTTCCCTTGCAGCTTATAGATGTTTTACAACACATTTAAATGTTTTATTGCAGGGGTTTGTGCATATATAGGTTTAATGCATACGAAAACCTATACAACTGTTCTATATAAGTCTACTAACAAATGTTATAAAACGTATTTATTTATATTATACCATTTAAATAAAATAAAATACTTAAATACTTCTAAAATGCTTAATTTTGGTACTTCACCCAGATTAGAAAGTGTTAGGAGTGTTACTAAAATTTGTGGATGTGACTTTTCCATTGTTAAGTATTAAATAACTAAAGAAGGGTATTCAGTTTTTTCGCTATTTTATCGTTGCCTTATTGGAAGACATTAAAGCTGCAAACCTTATATTGATTGCTTATTCGTTATGGAAGTTATTAGCCTAAACATTTCGTTACACATGTAAATTTTCAATATTAAATTATTGGGAATTAAATTAATAATTCTAATTAATTTTTTCATGATATTACTTTGAGAAGTGGAAAATTTTATAGTCATATTGGTTTCACTATTTTCATGTCTATATTTTGAAAGCAGATTCGCAAATTAACAAAACCCAAAAACCCCAAATACTAACCAATTCATGGCAATCCATAGAAATATACACTCGCTGACCGCCATATGTCCATAAAAATAGTCTATATGTTAAGCTGAATAATGTAGTACCTTTAGACAAAAAATGAAAAATATCAAACTAATCGTTTCAGCGTGATTGAGCACCAAACATACAAATAAATAAATAAGTAATCTTTCAAATTGATTGTATCTATGGATTCGAAATTTCACTTAAATTCGTAGAATTCCAAAAATTCTAGTCACCAGAGTCCGCCATTTTGAATTTCCAAATTTTGATAGTAGATTCGAATTTAGTGGCCTCAAAGTATCCTTAACACTAAAAACCACTTAAATTCGTTGAATTTCGTAAAATGTTGGTCGCTATATTGGATCTGCCATCTTGAATGTTAAAAATTTCGGTAGTAGATTCACAATCAGGACCTCCAAGAACCCCCAAATACCATGGCAATCCTTTGAAATTTACACTTTTTGGCCGCCTTTTTCGGTCCGCCATTTTGAAACCCGCGAATAAAAACTAGCCTATATGTTAGGCCGGAATATGCATAGTCATTTCAGTCAAAAAATGAAAATGACTGGACCGAGTGTTTAGGCGTGAATGAGTTCGATTTTATATGTATAGGGGATACCGGTATGACTTTCATACGAGAGATATGTTAATTTGCTAACTGAAAACAGAGTATTAATAGAAGTAATATAACTAAATATTAATTTTATACGCCTTCTAATAACATCTACTATACATCAAACCAGTATTAAATTAATACATTTTTTGAACTATATATGTGTGTATGTACGTTTTTTTATTAAATTTACACCAAAAATGTTCATCCGTGTACGAGTAATAGCCCTGCAATTAATCATCAATCGCCACCGAGAATGATCTTCTAGACTCTAGAGGTTGTCAGGAAAATAATTTTGAATTCGGGAAAGAGGAGAATCAGCACTATCGCATCGGTCGAAACAAAGCAGTGTGCGAAACTTGCTCGATTCAGAAAGTGCTTAAGATAAAAATGTTCATTACCCAAATGGCGGAATGACTGAAAGTGCTTAAAGTGCACCATTAACCATCAACGGGGAGCTGTCGTGTGCAGTTGCCATTCAGGCAGGAGCAGACGTAAGGAGCCATTCTTGAGAATAACTTATCTCTGTTGAATAAATTTGAGGACAAAGGGAAGCGTGCATTTAATTTTCGTTGGGTTTTTTGCCAACCTGAGCGCCAACAAAAGGATCCGGGCCATGCTCACCGCACAGCTGCGGCGTGGAGCGCATTCAACAACCGAAAATGTCCTTAAAAACGACAGCGCCAGCCGAGCCGAACATTCTCGCAGCGATTGTAGTTCGCGAGGCAGAACATCATATTTACGGGCACTTTGCATGCGGCAGCATCCGGCTCTGTGCGCCTTGAAATCCCTGAAATCTCCGCAATGCACTGACCTCGGCCACCTTGCGCAATCGATTTCCGGGCCGGATCTGGAAGTAAATTATCGCAAGATGCACCTTCAAAGGGCGCCGGACGAGCGTGGCTCCGCCGCCGCGGGGGCCTACACGAAAGTTTCTATTTCAAAAATAAATTCCGCAAAAGCCGGCGGCAATCAAGCAAAAAATTGTTTTCAAATGAAACAAAAACTGGGAATTGGCTGTTTCTCAAGAAGGGTACTTCTGCGATTAAATGAAATTTCTTATTTCTTGCTCGTTTTTGCATTTCGCCGAGTTGCAAAAGTTTTTGTCTCTCTGCCCCTTGCAATTGCTCGCAGCGATCAACCGGGAAATAATTCCAAAGTTATTAAACTTTCAGCTCTTTTGTTTGCTCGGTTAACATATTGGCCGCATCTGATTTTCTTGAACGCCAACGAAAAATTCAATTTCCTCTACCGAACACTCTCGTGTTGGGAGGGATGTTTCTCTTTCTTTTCGAAAAATAAAAAGTTTCCGGAAACAAATTTACCGGCAAGGACATAACACAGTTGTTTGTTCCTGTGTAAATCAGCCCTGATGGAAATATTACTTCTGTCCCGGACGTATTCTTTCCTAGTCCTCAAAAACTCTGAGGTTTTAATGCAATTTTTGAAAATTTCAAGCAAACAAATGAAATTTACTTTGTTGTACTGTTTGTGGAGGCCTTGTTTCGGCACGGTTTCCTTATTCAGTTCATTAATTCTGTTTCATCAGAATGTTTTAAAATATTACTCCACTCACACTCAGCGAAAAATATCACTTATTCTCAAAGATACCTTCACATTAAACTCTTTCACCAACATTTCATATTAAATACTTAAAGCTATGAGCCTGTCTTTAAAAACTTATTTTGCAACTAGTTTTCTGTCTGCGATTTCGTCCGCGTAGAACTCGAAATAAATAAATAGAAACAGAATAAGGGTAAAATTGGGAGTAAGCGTTTATATGGAAGTCTGTAATTTCAAAAGTTATAGTTGGTATTTCTAGACTATTGGTTTGAAATTAAGTACCTATGTTTCAGGGTTAAGGGTTCCCCTTAAGTGGCTATTCTAGTTTGTGCATTTCAAAAAATCGATTTTTATTTTTTTTTAATTTTTCGAAAGTAAATATAATAGCATCGAAAATATCCTGTTAAAATTTTAGAACGATCCGAGCTGTCTAAGTATACTTTTTTCCACTTTATTCGTCCGCGTCTCCGAGTGCGAGTATGAGCGTAAAAAAATTTAAACGCATTTTTCTCAAAATCATGTTTTTTGATACTGTCCCAGGGATTTCTCTGAAACTACTCAACCGATCCGTCTGAAATTTTAACTACATATTTCTTACATGTATATGTAGGTATGGTTGGAAGTAGAATTATGTCAAAATATTAATTTTTTCTATTTTTTTACAAGGAAAAATTTACAAAAAAAAGCGCATTTTTCGAACCCGTTTGTTCAAACAGCCGCCATTTTGTTATTTTTGCACCAAAATTTAAACTTCTAGTTCAGACGATAGCCAACAGCATACTGAATAAAAAGCTTTTGGGTTTTTGTGTTTCAGATCATCCGTTCCTGCAAAATCACTGGGAAAGTGCGCACCGGTTTTTTTTTATGTATTATATGTTTAAAGAAGGCTGTATTGTGAGTATATATATCCCGACTAGAATTTTCTTTAGGCAGTCCTAAATACGAATGTGGACCTAATGAGGAAACAATGCGGCAAGCCAAAATATGGAAAGCCTAATTACTGCTTAACGAGGGCCTTATGGGGTTAGCCAAAATAAGATAATCCTAAAAAATGCCATATCAAATGTTTCCGCTGAAAGTTAGAGGCACGGCTAAGTTAGGCGTTGCTTCGGAATTCTTAATAAGAACCTAATGCCGATAACTAGGACTAGCTTAAAAAGAGCATTCTCAAATTTTTCTTTTTTTAAAGTTAGTCTTCTAGAGTTTCTCTTAGAAAGCAGACACACTCTCCGAATGTTCCTTAGTTTATTAAAAGAAATAAACTGTATAATTGATTGTTAACAATCTGTCATCGAGAATTATGTATAAGAGGTTTTCGGATACGCGAACTCGCATGTTTAATAGCCGAACGATTTCGTGTTGCTGCATGTCAATTCGCGTTGATTTGTGAACAGCAATAAAGTGAAAAAAGAAATTCCAACTCCACGTGAATGTTGCTTCATCTGGTAGTTATCATGATGCAAAATAGTGATGAGTTGAGAAGTGATGATGAACCTATGTATTAGTAATTTTGAATCCAATTGTAATAGTTTTTTACTTAGGCTGAACTAAGTAAGAAATGCTCAGCGCTGCTTTTAAGATTTGTGTGTGTAATTTACAGTGTGAACGGGCCAGTCTCATGTACGCACAAACATCGGAGCCTTTGTGCGAAGCTGTGAATGAAGAATATGCGCACACATGTAAGTCTGCGCTAAACCCGAAAAGGCTGCGTCGTGTAATACGAGAGAGAAGTACCTCGGCGGAGCGGCACCACCGTATTTAGGGCTCAATGAGGTTTTCCCATTTAAGCCCGATGAGGTCTACCAAATTAGGGGCGAATGGCGACATGCGTTACTTTTGTGATTAGAGCCTAATGCGGTTTCCTCAGTAGGGCCTAATGCGAAATTAGGCACGACTAATGCCAGCCTAATGACTATCGAACTTAAAATTCTAGTCGGGATGTATATATTAAAATTAATAAAACAATTTTTTTTTGTATATTTCAATAGTGTATTTATTAAACCCAAAAGGATTTAAAAAAATATCTAACATAGATTGCTCAAAAAAAATTCGTGAAAAACATCAATTTTTTAGGCCGACAAACTAGAATAGCCCCTTAAGGAATAAATTACCAAAAATCCTGAAATATGTCTTTTTTAATGTCATCTTAAAGATTTTCATACAAACTTACATTTCCTATATTACCCTCTTAGGAGAAGAAGTTCGTGAAATCATTTCTTAGCTTACGTTACAAAAGAAACCTACTGTTCAAATTTCATGTATTTAACTTCAGCGGTTTTGACATACATATGTTAATTCAAGATTCCTATTTCGAGCGGCTGGCTTACAAAATTGCACGATTTGTCTTCATTTGCAACTCCAATATGGGGACTTGTTTTTATTAGTTTTTAAGAATTGTTCTCGTCCACCGAGGCAGACGAGTTCAAAATTGGTCAACGTTTCGACCCGGAGCATCACCCAGATCTCCTCAGTATTATCCATTTGACTAAAACTCTGAATGTGAATTACAAGGAAAGCAAATTTTATAAGAATATTTAAATTTAAAAAATGCAATTATATCGTTTTGTTTGCAACTGGTGCAATTGTTACGTTTTGATTGCCACTTGAGTGCATTTAAGGGGTTACATCTACCTGAACGCATTGAAACTGATCATTTTTTAGGAAATTCAAATTGTCATTAAAAGAAGAGAGTCGACTGCATTGTTGCCTCATTAAAAACAGTATAAGTACAAAAATTCAAAAATGAAACGACACCTTATAGATTTATTTGAAAATTATTCCATTTTGAACGAAAACGGGCTCGCTTATGCGAAGCTGTTAAAACATACCATTTTGATCGAAATCACGAACTTTTGATTCCATTTTGACATACCTTCGAAATGTTTTAATTGAAAAAGAGTACAAAATTAGATGCACGGATCCATGTACAGCCGAATTTAAAAAAAAAATTTGTCTTGACCGAAAGTGTAATTAGATCGTTTTTTTCGCCAGCTCCTCAATTTATTTATATTTTTGGTAAGGTTTTTTTTTTATATATTGTAATTGTTGTTGTTTGTTTGTTTCGATTTCATTCATAATTCAGAAATATGTATTTGTCTGCGTTTAAGCACTATTAGCATAAGTTGCAGTTGTTAATTTTATCTTTAAAACTTTTCGAAATTGTTATGTTGCTTGATATTAAATCTAAAATAATTTTCATATTTTATTAATAAAATTGTTTGTTTTTTCACCCACATGAGACGATTTTTACTGTAAAATAATACTCCAGTAATGTGAACCCCACAGATGTGAACTCAGACATTACCATTTTAAGAATCTAAAACAATTACAAAGATATTATTTTGAAACAGGAGCTTAATATAAAATTTTGTCATTGTACAACGATATAATTAGTCCTTGCTCTAGATTGTTACAGACTTGTGAAGTGTTAGAATGGAAACTAAAAATTGCTGTGTTATTCGAAAATATAGAAGAGCAACAGTTTGGAATACTATAAATATCCGCTGTATATATGTAGTATATATAGGGATGATTTAATCAGTTGAAGGAATAGAGCCGATAAATAATTTGTAACTTCTGTCGGTTAGAATGCCTCTAATTATGTGATTCCAAATGATGAAATGAGATACGAAAAAGAAATTGAAAAATATGAGAATTACGAGGCTGGGGCCAATCTGACCCCTAGGTGCCAGCTAAGGGTTAAATATGTGCTGGTTGCTTGAGTAGTTAATTCATTGTTAGTTGTTATAGGCTAGTTTTACCAGATATAGTATATTACAAAAAAAAAATTTTTTTTACAAGCTTTTATTAAATTCTTTTATTTAACTTACACTACGTGTCGTCAAATCTTGCAATGCAAAATTTTTATACTTAGACTTCATCAATCTTAATGAAAATTGGAACACATGTTCAGCTCCGGTGACAATACAAGTTAGTGGTGTCGCCCGAGCGAATCCACCCCCGCATAAAGAATTTTTTTAAAAAATTTTTTTTTATATTTTATCTTGTTTATTAACTTCACATGTTTGTCTGTTTAGGCCAAATCTTGCAAGTCAATTTTGAACCAGTTCCCGTTGTCCGAAAAAGATGAAATTTGGTACACTTATGTAAACCCGATGACAATGCAATATAGTATATTCAATATCGTTCTAAATCCAATATGGCGGACGCCCTAAGATGGCGAAGAAGGACTTGTTTAAATTCTCCAGTGTTGAAAAATTAAAGGGATTATATAAGTGATCGCTATAACTGATCGATTAGTGACCTATAAGATGCAAATGTTTTCTTTTTATGAAATTCATTATAGAAACGGTGTCAGCCTTATGCAAACTTTAAATTGGCTCTAAACATATCAAATTTTTTGTTTTTTTTTGGGACATTCTAGATTCGACAAATTTACTAAAATCGATAATCCAATTCTTGTGTGTTTACTTTTTTTCGTGACTGAACTAAATTTTAGTAATTTGTAAAATCAGTAAAAACTCTGGTAAAAAGGCAGTCATTGGAAAGTTGTTTTATAGTGACTAAATTTTAACCACAATTCGCAATGTGTTGCTGAAATGTTCTTACGTAAAATTTTATTTATATTAAAATTTCATCAATGTATTTTTTATCTATTTATTTCTATAACTTAAAAAACAAAAAGTGTGAGACATGTTTGCCTTAAGTATACTGTACCTACTATTCCAGAATACGAAAATCTTGTTCAGTTAGAAGGAAAGTTAGAATAAACTTTCTTGCAATGTTAGTCACAATTGCTTGTGACTTGTCTCAAATTATAGATTAGGAATAGTAATTTATGTAATTAATTTCGACATTAACAACTTATCACTTCAGATCTTAACATTCCAATACTTTAATTTTTTGAAAAACATACCTTTATAGCTTCAAATAGAGTTTTCTGTGAATGAGCCGCCGGAAATATTCTGAACGATTTATAAACTCCTTAAATGGCACAAGGCGCGACACCGCGTCGACAAGAAACTGGCTGCAACGCCTTCTGAGTGAGGAAAATTGATTGCAGTTGCCCTGACATATCAGAAATGTCCACTTCTGGAACTTGAGCTCGCTACATACAGTAGCCACTATCACGAGACTTTTCCACCGCTTCCAGTGACTTACTTTTTCATTTTTACGTAAAAAATATGAAACGAGGCACCGCGTGGAGCTGTGCTCATACATTTTCCGAGACACGTACAAGGTAGCTGGGTGGCAGCACAAATCCACAAGGAAATTGGTTAATCTTTTATCACTTTCTCCACTTTTCCATGATTCGTCTACCCACCTCGGACCACCTCAGGGCCATCCATGGAAACGTTTTATTATTCCATCAACGTTTTTGCCAGGATGTTCGTTTCTTCTCGGCAATCCTCCGGTTAAGTGGGTGATAATCGTGTAAGTGGGACAAAATAGAGCGAAATCTGTTACAGCTGCCTGGCTGTTTCATTTGTTAAGAACTCACCCAGTTGTAAATTTTCGCCCCCTCATCTTATGAACGGGCCCGGGGCTCCCCGCAAGTAATTAGTTCTCGGACAGCGAAGGTTTTCTTCTTGCAGTGAATCAAGGACATGGTGAACTGAAAATTAAGTGGACGGCTCTGATCCCCTAATGAAGCTGTGGATCTAGCCGCAAATAATGTTGTGCTGGACCCGACAAACTGCGACTGGTAAAACCTCTTTTAATTGAATTTATTTGACTGACCTTTGGCACAAGTTTTTAATAAAGGACGTGTCTCTCGTGCTTTGGGCATTCTTTTCTTGTCGTCGAAATTCTTGTGGAATGTTGTCTTTTACTAAATACCGCACCGCCCCATGTACGAGAGACGACGAAAAACTTAATGAGTCTGCCTGAGCTCTAAATTATTTCTAATAGTCCTAACGAATGGAGCCATGTTTTACTAACTCCAGTCCGACTGCATTCGAAGCGAGATATTTTGACTGGCACAGACAGAGATGACCCAAAATTCAAGGAATGAATCGCTTTCAGCAAAAATTCTAAAGATTTCAGCAAATATCTTACAAAGCTTAATTGCACTTAGGCAGACAGCACAAACAGATTGGCAAATGAAGCCTCTACCATTAAAGTGACCTAGAAAAATAACAAAGCGTAAACACTTTCAAACAAATTATTTTGTGCCAATGGGTTTCCTTTAAAAGATTGATTCCCTTTGCCACATCCCCGCGGAGATATTTCATTGCAAAATTTTCAACGTGGAATATGTGGCTTTTGTGGTGCCATTCTTCTCTAGATCCCAGATGTGTTGCCATTTCTAATTCAAACTTTTTCGAAACTGTTCAGAGTTGTCTTCTGTGGACAATGATTGCGTCCATATTCAAAGCCGTTTCGAAAACTTTTGTGAAATGTGCAAAAGTCATGTCGTGATTTTCTTCGTCCCTAACGGCTCAGCCCTTGCGCTTGCACTGTATGCAAATGGTCAAGCAAGGAGGCATCTCCTTAGACATTTCCTGGGAATTCTCTTCTTAACTCTAGCCAAATATGGTGTGGAAATGAATGTTTTATTCTAAAACTTCTGTAGAACTTTGAACTTTTGACAAATTATCTTTGCATCTTTGGATCGCAGTAGAGTTTCTATGTTTTTCTTACAAAAGGTCAAATTGAATTTTATTTTCACACATTTTGTGAGAGCTTCACAGATCTGCTGACTGCGGTTATCTTCTATGTAAACATTATACAACAAACAGGTACTATATATGTATGTATATATATGTACATAAATAACTTTTTTACTTATTAAACGAAAAATCGCAAACAGCGATCGTTTTTTATTATTCCTTATATTTGTTTATTTTAATCTTAACTTTTAACATATTAACATTGAAGTTTCTGATATTTTGTATTACACACTGTCGTTTATTCTAATCAATCATATTTCTTATCTCCAAATTGTATATGCATAGGCTTCCTTAAAGACACGCCCGAAGGGCTTCTGAATTTTAACTTAAAAAATTCGGAAAATAGTGTGTTGTCCTTTAATGTCAATTGAAAAAAACATTTTTTAAAATTATAAAAGGTAAAATAAGATTTTATTTAGGTTTTCGTAAATCTTCGTCATGAGAACATATAACATTAAAGAAATGAGATTTTAATCCATATTTTCTTAATCTCGATTCTGGAAGAAACCAAAAATATACGTTTTTATTTTAACAACACCCCGCCGGAAAACCACCGCACGTCATTACACATTACGCCTTTATAGCACCATGGTTGTCGGAAACATTTGAAAGTATACACCTAAAATTTTTTCGATACGGCCTTGGGTGGCTGAGCATGCCATCCCGATGTAGTGGGTACTGAAAAACTTGGATAAAAATAAAACCAAAAAGCTGTTAAGTGCGATTCGGGACTCGTTTCGATTTAAAAAATAAAAGCTATTTCGATTTCAACTTGAAACAATTTTTACTGTACAATGGAATTCATTTGTAACGACAATAAAGAGAAATGACAATCAGGTCATACTAAGTGGACGTCATATAAAAGCAGAATAAAATATTCATATGGGAAATTAATGTTTTTAAAACGAAAAGCTGACAAACGTTATAGAGAAAAAATTTAACATAATGTAATGATACTAAGTAAGAAAAGAACTGGAAATTACAAATAATATAACTATGTGTAGGCAGTAGGGGAAGGTCCGGTAGCCCCGGGCAATGACTGTATTTTACTCTTAAAATAAATCAAGGAACTTCGTCAATCATATTAATTAAAAATAAATAATTATATTGAATTTTTTAAAACATACATCATAATAAATTTTTGACAACACAAAAGATGACAGGTAGCCTTTGGGACATATGAATATACATATATACTTATCCGGGAATATTGTTCGTTCTTTTTATGAACTTTTAAGCTTTTGCGTCCTTCTGTTTTTTCTCTTGATTAATTTAATCGTCTTTGCTTTACTGTTTTTCCTAAGCTTCAATTTTTTATATGATGAAAGTATTGATTCTTTGGGTTTTTCGATTCGAACCTTCGTGACTAAGCGTTTTTTAGATGCGTCGTTCAGTGGCAGGCTGAGATGTGAATTAGCAAAACAATTATAGCGCATTAAAATAACATTGCAAAATCCAAAATTTAGATTTGTGTCCGGGAGTAATCGATCCCTATCTAGCAATAGCTTTTATACTGTGCCATGAAATGAAATAAATTCGACTACAAACTTAATATATTATTAAATTTCTTTTAACTTGACACAATAAAAAAGTAGGCACATACATACTTTATTAACATACATTACTTGTTTGCTTGCTTAGTTATTTAAATGTGCGGAGCTACTCCACCCTTCCCTATGTACGAATTTTTACCTTAAATTAAGGGATCATATATGTAGTACATATGTATACGTAGTCATTAGTGTTAAAAACATAGATGTTTAGATTTTTACATGTTCTCCCGAGTAAAAATTCTACCTATTTCGATTTTTTGACCCATTTTGGGTCAATATATATCTTAAGTGTTAATTCTTTCTTTAATGATAGCAATAAACATTTGTTCGGGACGCCATGTGCACCACCGGGCCTGATATGATGATTGGGTAAATTTCATAAAAATTGGACCAAAACTGATTGAGTTATGTCGTATGTTATGTCGGGGGGGGGGGGACCTTTAGATTTTTCAAAAAATCGATTTTTTTTTTATTGTTTAAATCGAAAGGTACCTATATGCCCTTAGAAAATTATCCCAAAGTTTTAAAAGCCCATTGTCAAAATTGCGGAAGATATGCTGCTTGAAAGTGTCAGGTGTCGAGCTGTTTTTCACTGTTTGTTGCCTCAACCGCAAACTTTAAACGGCGTTTCCTCAAAACCACGGTTTTCAAAACGGCGTAAGTGATTGCGCAAACGCTAGTGAATCGATTTTTTTCGTTCACCGCTCATTTTAAAGGGCATAAAAAACTACTCTAGATAGACCTTGGACATAGAAAACAAATCATTTGAAGTCCATTTTTATCGCAAAAATAATCGAAAATTTTACCAAAAATAAAGACAAATTCAGTTTAAAGCCCGATTTTTATTGTTAATGTTCGAATTTCGCAAAGATCAAGCTCTATCTACGAGAAAAAACCCTCTTGAGTAAAATAATGTTCGGTTTTTTGATTTCAGATGAAAATTGCGGCAGGAATCACTTACGCCAATTTCGAAGTCAGCGGCGAGAGGAGTTACAATATCCATCAAAACTGTATTAAGTTTCCATTTTACAGTGTAAAAAAAAATTTTTTTTTTTTCTCTCGAAACATTGCTTTATACATATATATATTATACCAATTTGATGTGCATTGTATTCATTTTCCAGAAAAAAAATCTTGAAAATGTACTTGTTTTTCAGTTTCTAAAGGTAGTTCCCCCCTTAAGTAACGATGCTTGACCTGAGATTACGCTACGGATATTTCATTTGTTTATTCGCGCCTTGAGGTATTTAGGAAAAAAATAAATAAAAGTTGATTATATTTTAATCTACTAATCTTTAAGTTTATAAATCTTTGTTCAGCAACTTGAATGATAATTAGACGCTTAACTAATTACTGTCCTTAATTAAGTTAAATTCATATGCGACGCGGCCTCTCAGGCTCTACCTCGATAACATTACGGAAAATCAATGTCGCTACAAATACAGCCCTTAAATCAGTAAGCTTAACTGTTATTTTCAACCATCCACTGAAGCAAAAAACATCTGATTTATTTCAATCAATTTATTATTTATGGTGTAATTATATCAATGTGACATGGCATGTTACAAAGGGTCATTCGATTAAATCAATGTCTGAATAATAACAGCCTTTTAAGCTTCCCTAAAACTATACAGGAACGTAGAAATTGAATACGCCATTTTGAGAATCTGAAATAAGAATTATCAGTTAATAACTATTTGATGTATTCTAAACATGTTTATAAAGTTGAATATTAAAATTGGGAAATACTTACTTCGGCGAATGTTTCATTGCAGAGTGGCACCAATTTCCCACAAGTAATGAATGGTTCGTTTTCAGTTCTTTGCAAGGTCAACAAAATCATTATTTTAAACGATCGTGATTGGTTATACCAATCATACTGGTAGACATTGTAGCGAAATATTCTGTTCTAAAAGGAAAATTGACAAAATATAACGACTAGCCCTCATGATAATAGTAAATGATATATCATTCAAAACTTGGAAAATATTCTAACCTGTGTTACGATAACCTCACCAAAGAAACAATAAATTCCTAGTTGGAAAATCTGAAACAACAGTACCAATCCCATGCACCAGAATGATGCGCTATTGAATGGTAGTAAAGATGTCAAATACAAAGCCAATCCAGTTTCAGTCGCATTAACAATCAGACTGCTGAAACTCATCAAGCTGAATATATCCTTAACAATGTCAATTATTCTAAAAAATAGAGGTGAAAATGTAAAATCTTGCTTTCTCAGATATAGTAAATAAAATGTGCTCCGCAAAACATATCTCGGAGCGTCATAAAATATTCGACCCGGTAAATTTATATCTTCGCTATTTATGTGTAGAAAATCATTAATTTGTATGTATGTATAAAACTTAAAAAATAAAATTGTTATGTTAAAAATCACATTTAGTTTTGTTGATTCACATTTAGTACGCAAATTTCTTTTCAAATCAAAATGTAGGAAGAATGAATAAATTCCGTTCTAAATTCCAAATCGCTGTAGTCTTTATAATAACATGCAAATACCTTGTCGTTTCAATGAAACATTCAATGATCCTAATCATTACTCTTTCTTTTTCCTTGTCGCTCACGTTGTTTTCGGATCCGTCTAAAAACGTAGCCTCGAAAAATGCATTGATGGTCTTAAGAAATGCCGGAATTAGTAACAGTACACCACAAAACAACTATAAATAATGAAATAAAATTTAATACAATGATTTATATAAAAACTCAAAACTACCGCGTCAGAGGCCACTATGGAAATTACAATTGTAATGAGTGCAACTATTTGGTAGAAGTAAAATATTTCGTAAGTCGGACTTTTTAGTATATCCACTATTTGGACAGGATTTTTAGTAGCTATTGGGAATGTCCTACTGCTTTCCGTTGCAGGTAAACAAATAAAGATAATTGTAAATATTATAATCATGGTCATTCCAATTATGAAGAACATCCGGTACAAATTCAAAGCATGTTTTATGAAGACTTTGTTATCAAAACGCCCCGAAAATGTTTGTAACCATCCCAAGCACTGCTTTATTTCACCAACAGAGCTCCAAATAGAGTAAAGCTTAATACTGCACAGAAGCACTCCAAAACTGAAAATTAACCCCTTTTGTTTATCAACCACATCCCTGTCCATTTTCAGATCAAAATATCCCGAAAATCCACAAGTACTTAATCCGAATCCAAAAACGAGTAATACCAGAGCTCCAGTTATATTTCTTCTTCGAACATTAAGGTGATTGCAATCTTCCCAAAAGCCAAACATTTTCAACGTTTTGACCGATTGCCAAAAGAATACAATCGACTGATTATCCCCGATATTATTTGAGTTCCTAAAATTAAAACAATTTTCATCGAAGAACAAATAAATACAAGTTTGTGTAAACTTACATATTTCTCCTTTTTGTATCCAACCGAAGTGAAGATTGCAAGTCAACTACCAAACGTACTGCGAAAATGATCGAACAAATTTTTAAAAACTTGAGAAATTGAAATGTGTTATTGCATTTGAAAGTACCAGAGATGGTAAAAGAAATTTGCTCGTCTTACTTACTGCGTGTTAACGTGTAATTTAAATAATAACATTTAATTGGGGCTTTGGGAAAGCTGCAATACCTTGGCTAGCAATTTTAATAATGCAATAACAACACAATTTCACCTTTGCACTTTTCATAATTTTTCTTAAGTTACAAATAGATTCTATGGGACTATATAAAGTGGATGACGCGGAAAGACGTGTAGCAGTCGATTTTCGGAAGTTTCCTGATCAACGTTTAGTCACCGTTTTTGGTAGTTGAAGTTTCTGTTTTAAAGTGTATTTATATAAACCATCCTAACGTCGGTCAGAGACATTGTAAGATAAAATAAACATTGTTAGAGTAGGCTCCGTGGACTATAAGAGTGCTCAAAATTACTCAATCCGTTTACTCCTATGAAAACTAGCAGACTAAAAATTTAAATTTGCGAACATTTTGTCTGCTTCCCACGAAATATCGCCTCTACAGGATTAAATTTTTTATAAAGAACCTTACCTTGTGCTCCTTAATGATATTTGAAACAGAAAAAGTATCATGCCATTGAAAAATAATAACACTAATGTGGACTCAGAAATCAGCGTTTTCTTTGTAACGCACTCCGTTGGAAAAGTTCCTTGCGTTGGTAAGTCCATTTCTGATGTTATTTTTTTAGTTAGGTTTTGAGTGAGTGAAAATTTATGATATATAAAATATAGTATAGTATCAGAGCGTATTGCACAATAACAAGTAAAAAAAGGTTTGAAATTTGTGTTTTTTCTTGGCATATAAACTTTCCTTATAAACTTAACAAACGTGAATACAAGCGAAACAAATTTTAGTATGATAATTTAGTTTTTTCTTGAATATTATTTCTTAGCAACATTATAGTTAATAAAAGTAAAGCATTTTTCTAAAAGTTCCACAACTGTTATTCAAAATTTCTCTGGTCGGTCCATTTTTGTCTTGATCCATTGAGGTTATCGATCTGAGCCTCCAAATATAATAGAAAAAATGTTTTCAAAGCAAGACAAACCAGAAGAAAGTGATGGTCGATTATAATTTTAAGGAACTTTATGAGCATTGTGTACCGATATGTGGGGTTACTTGAGATTCTAGAGATGTAGCGAATATTTTCGGGGTCGACTTTATTTCTGGTAGCTTTGACACATACATATTTGAATTTGCACTCAATTAATTGCATCTTCGATTGCTTGGTCTTTTGTAGGGATGGCTTCAGATATCAACGGTTGCGCATATTTCATTTTGGTGGACTTGGCACTAAAATTCACTTAGAGTTTGAGAAAACTCTCTGTAGTCGAAGAGTTATTGTTAAAACGCGAGCACACGAATGCGTGGTAGGTATGAGCGTGATTGAAGTGAACCGAATAGGATTTATTGTTATGACAGTAGTTGACGATGAAAATGTTCGCTTCTGATAATTTCAAGGCAATTCTATTTCTTAAGAAAAATTTTTATTTCACATTTTTTTAGGATCTTCTAACATCTTTCGCGACTTAAGAGCATCACGTGCAAATCGAGCTGCCATAGGTCCTTTGTCGAAACTACCAGCAGAGGAGGACTGAGCAAACCGGCGCGACTACCAGACAGATTTGGTCTACCTTCGATCTTCATTAAAAATTTAAACTTAAAAAAACCCTGACACAAATATTAACCCTTTGCGGTCCACTGTCCAATGATGAGACCTGACTACAAGCAGTCTAACAATATCAATGTACCGCAAAGGGTTAAACCTTTAATAAAAATTATTTACAAATTTACAAAGTTCCGTCACAAAAACAAAACCTTTAAAAATTTAATATTTAAGAAATCCTCGACACAAAAACTCAAAGAATAACTTAAGTTTAAAAGAAATGTATTAAAAGTAAATATTAAATTAATTGCCTATAGGTTTTATTAATTTATATATCTATAATTTTGTGTATAAAAATGTTATTCTAATATATTATAAGCTGAAACTTTCCCTGAAGTACATAGAATACATAAGTGAAAAACTCGCAAATATTATTCTAGTAGTTTTTATGAAAATCACGAACGCACCCACATTAATGCATACGGGGGAAACAGAGAACCACCCCTGTTTTAAGTCGGTTAAGAGTAAAATTTATTTTAATTCTACAGCAACCATTACTAAAATTAATTTTCCACGAGAAAAAAACACAAGTAAAGTATTAAATAAACTGATTTATTTCAATAGATATATTTTTTATAATGCTTAGAAGTTAAAAATATGTGCAATTATCAATGTGACATCGAATACAAATGATTATAAAATTACATTAAGTGACTGATTACTGGTTATCTTTTAAGATACTCTAAAACTATACAGGAACGTTCACAATGAATAGGCCATTTTGAAAATCTGAAATAACAATTATCAGTTAATAACTATTTGATTTATTGTAAACCTTTGTCCATACAATTAAACGTTAAAGTCTTTGAGAAATACCCATTTCGGCAAACGTTTCATTACAAAGGGACACCAATTTGCAAGAAAAATGATGAATGGTTCATTTTCAGTTTTCTGAAGGGTCAGCAAAATCATTATTTTAAATGATCGCGATTGATTATACCAATCGCATTGGTAGATGTTGTAGCGAAATGTTTTCTTCTAAAAGGAATATAAATATAATGACTAACGCTCATTATAATTGTAAATGATATATTAATTCTATGGTCGATTGCAGCAAAATTTGGAAGATATTCTTACCCGTGTTACGATGGCCTCACCAAAGAAACTATAAATTCCCAGTTGGAAAATCTCAATCAGCAGTGCTGAATGTGCTCAAGTAATTTATTCTATAAAATAAGCATAAATGTAAAATAAGTGTAAATGTAAAATCTCGCTTTGTTAGATAATATAATAGCATTGTTATATAAAAAAAACACAATTAGTTTGATTGATTTACATTAAGTATAAGTAACGCAACTGTTCTCTCAAATATTATAAAATGAAGAAGAAATAAATAAATTACGTCGTAAATTCGAAGTTTCTGTGGTCTTTATAACAATAAGCAAATACCTTGTCGTTTCAACGAATCATTCGACAATTTTAACCATTGCATTTTCTTTTTCATTAGCTGCATTGATGGTCTTAAGAAATTCCGCAATTAGTAACAATACACAACAAAACAACATAAATATAATAAAGCAACATTTAATGCAATGATTTTTAAAATATTTTCGTCAGTAAAAACTGAAACTGAAAAAAATCGAATTGTTTTTTACATGGTAATTAAGCCCATATAGCGCGCTTTGTGTGTTCCTCGAATCCACAACCCCGGAGGCGGAATGGCGTACTCTCAGTAGTCAACTAGGAAAAGAATACAAATTATTTATTATTTTTACTGATGACTAGGAGTTCTTGTGACTAGATTTACATAGCTAGAGGTAACACTAAGAGCGTTAGTAATATATACCATTTTTATTTCACTGTTGTCCATAGTAAAGCAAACCACTCTGAAGTATTTCAACAAAATTTGTTTTTCGTTTTATAGTAAATTTTACTAAAATAATTATTTTTGCGATTATCTCGGTTTCTACTGACGAAAATAGAAACCACTCACTTTTTTCTCAGTGTAACAACCCAAAACACTGTTTTGTGTCACCAATTGAGCTCCAAACTGAATAAAGTTGAATATGTACTGTATACAAGTAATCCGAAACTTAGGCCGTTTTCAAATTCGCATGCACTTGCACTTTTCACTAACTCTTCGGACCGCACTTGCTATTGACACTTTTTTCCGCGCTTACACAGGGCCCTCGCGCCCATAAGTGCGATGTGTGCCACGCACACGGGCGGCATATCCAAGGGGCGGCAAATGGTCCCGATGTTTTATGTTTTTTTTTTTTGTATATAAAAATATACTATAGACATTACATCAATTTGTTTCCATATCTGAGCCTACGTGAAAAGTCTTAAGAATAGTTATTGTATTGTTTCGAATTTGAAATAATTCGCGCGCAGCTTTCGGTTTTAGCGTTAATTCGTAACAGCGCATAGGCACGGCGCCACTATTATTAATCGTTTGGAATTTTTCTCATCTTTTGACATTTCGTCAATTGAGTTTATTTCCGTGGAGGGAGGGGCGCAAATAATGGGTTGGCACACGGGCGACATGAGGCCTTACGAGGGCCCTGCGCTTACAAGCTATTCGAATTGAACTGTTCTAGAATTTTCGATCGCAATATCTACGAAATTTTAGTGTACTTTAGAGAAGGCTTCAGTTTGACAGATAAAATAGTGTTTGTACAACGCAATCTATAAACATTCTCAAACGCCCTACGCACTATTCGGAATTTTTTGGAGAACATTTAGTGGGAAAGTGTATGTATGTGAATTCGAAAATGGCATTCTAAGGCCTAAGGCCTAAGGAACGCCTTTTCTTTATCAATCATATCTCCGTTAAAGTTTAAATCAAAATATCCCAAAAATCCATCGATTACCGTTAACGCCGGAACTAATATATTTCAACACTTGGAGAAAAAAGTGTGATCTTTGTAAGCTTGTGTAAAGGGGTCTGTTCTTTCGAATTCTGGTATTGTTTTTGAGCGGCTAACGCTCCTAAGGGTTGATAAATGGGTGTAAAGCAGAAAAATACCGTAGAATTAAAACATCATTAGACAAACGTATGTACAAACTGGTTTAATTGCTTAAAGTCGGCGTAGTTTCAGTTCTTTTGATGTGAAGTCAATAATTTTTGCATGTATTGCACAGTAAAAAGTTTTTACCACTTTAATAGTAGGCAATAGATTGCCTATTCCAAGAGCAGTAATTTTATAATACATCTCGAAAAATAGCCACACGCCCATTTGAAATCTACAAATTTTTTAGGGAATTGGTTTACTTAAGTTTGCAATATTAAATTGAAGTTGTAATATACAATACATATAATAGTTGTGTGTAAATTTACAAAATCGATGTAATTTCATTAATCAGTTGTTTGTAAATTTACAAAACCGATGCAATTTCATTAATACATACCACCGTCCCAATTTTGTCCCGACGAAGATTGCGATTGTCTTTGTCAATTTTTTATATAGGGTCTTAAAACTATTCGACTTTTATTTAACTAATAATTACATGTTAGTTAAATATCACTAATTAATTAAAATCGTAAAAGTTTTGAGAAACCTATATAAAAATAAATAAAAAAATTGTCAAAGTTAGTGACGATCGAAATATGTATTCGGCGGGATAAAATTGAGACGGTGAAAGAGTTGTTTACGAAATTACTTTACGTTTTTGTATAACATTTGTATGCCACCTTTATTCTGGACCCTATTTGATTGAAATCGAGAAAACCTTAAATGAGACCCTATATTCATCGAACAAAGTTTTAAAAACTTGAGAAATTGAAATGTGTTCTTGAATTTGAAAGTGTCACACATGGTATAAGTAACATGTCTGTCTTATTTACTGCGTGTCAACCTATAATTTAATTAATAACAAGTTGTTGGAGCTCTGCAAAAGCGGCAATACGTTGGCTGGCAATTTTAATAATCCAACAACACATTTGCAGTTCTCACAACTTTTATGAATTCACAAATAGTAGAAAAACTAAATAGGAATAAAATTGCGTTCGAGGTCATCTTAAGGCTTTTGATGAAATGTTGTATGTAGGATTGTTAATTTAAACTCAAAAATTACAAATATTCAAACAAATTTTGTCAGTCGTTTGTATTTCCCGAAATTTAAAATTTAAAAAAAGGGATATTTTTCTACCGGAATTTTCCTGCACAGTTTGGTGAAAATTGATAAGAATTCTCACACTTAAGGAATTTGTAGCCTTCAAAGCAAAAAACCTTGCAAAATTCTTGAAAATATTAAAATTAAAAGAAAAGTTTCGATTTGTTTATAGTGGAACGATTTTTTTAAGGAAACGTCTTTAACTCACGATTTTGTTACAACTTCCGTCGCAATACGATGGAAAATTATCATTTTTCAAACGCGTATTGCTCACTTTTGACTCCATATAATATTTACAATGTTGGTTTTTACATAGAATCGAAGGTGTAAAATAATATTGGGAATAATCACAAGCACATAATTTAAAACCCATTAACGCCCAAAATCACAAATTTTTAAACCAATCTTTGAGTTCTTAGCTTTATAAGAAAAACAGTGTGAAAATGGATGTAAATAACGTTTCCGACTATTTTTGGGTATGTTCTTTCGATTTTCGGGGAAATTGTATTTTGATGACACCTAAAAGAAATATGGCGGATTTAAAAAATAAAAACGCAAAAAAACGAATATTTCTCATTTAATGAATTTTTTTCGAGTTGAAAAAATATTGGGATCGCATTCCAACCATGATCAATAGTGATCATGACAGTTAAAATATAAATAAAAATTTTTAAATTCCAGGTTTTCATGAATTTTTTTTCCTTTTTTTCTTGTATGAAAATAAATCAACCTGGAAAATGGCCAAGAGTAGTTTCAATCACAAGTTTTAAAATGGCGGATCCAATATGGTTGATGTGAAAAAAAATATTGCAATTGCGAAATGGAAAAAATGTTCCTTTTTCTTGGTAAAACTTGTGATTGAAACTACTCTTGGCCATTTTCCAGGTAGATGCATTTTCATTCAAAAAAAAGGAAAGAAAAATTCATGAAAAGCTGCAATTTAAATTTTTTTTTTATATTTTAACTGTCATGATCACCATTGATCATGGCTGGAATGCGATCCCAATAGTTATTCAACTCGAAAAGAATTCATTAAAATGAAAAATATTCGTTTTTCGCGTTTTTATTTCTTAAATCCGCCATATTTCTTTTTGGGTGTCATCAAAATGAAATTTCGACCGCGACAATCGAAAGAACATACCCAAAAATAGTCAGATTTACATCCATTTTCACACTGTTTTTCTTATAAAGCTTAAAACTCAAATATTGTTTTAAAAATTTGTAATTTTGGGCGTTAATGGGTTAAAATTTTATCAGAACGTCGAAAATATTTCTGATGTTATAAACGCTAGGGCTGGAGATAGACATAGTGTTATGTCAGTGATTTACTTTTGAATTCAAGATTTTCTGTATAAACTCAATAAATGTTAGTAAGAGAGAACATTTGTTAGTTTGGTTTAGTTTTATTATTGTATATATTAATTCTTAAGAAAATATTATAGTAGTTAATAAAAATAAAGATTTTCTTAAAATACTGCACAAACGTGGCTCAAGATCTGTTTGGGCCTGTCCATGCTTTTAGTTTGGTCCACAGAAATTTTCGATCAGAGCCCCTAAAAATCCAATTCGGTTTGATTTTAGAAAATATATCATACGTAAACACACATATATAAATATAGTATTCACAAAACTGATTTATAATCGATTAAAATAACAATGGTGCTAAGAAGTTAGAGACATGTATATTTATTCATTATTCTTTATTTTATTTTATTAGTAAATTCAAACGAATTGTACAAAATTAGATTCACATAGTTTAACTATGTACAATATATTAATAATATACATAAATGCTAACAGAGGAAAAATTAATAAAAGTTAAAAAATTAAAGTAGAAAAGAATAAAAAACCAAAAAAAAACCAAGTAACGTAAGGTGTATATAAAATAATATAGTTTTGCTATCATAAATGTAACACCGAATGAAACAAGTGACTGTCAAGTTAATGTCTGATTACCAATTGTCGTTTAAGCTTCCCTAAAACTATAAAGGAACGTACAAAATGAATAAGACATTTTGAGAATCTGAAATAAGAATTATCAGTTAATAACAATTTAATGTATTCTAAGCATTTGTCCATAAAGTGAAATATTAAAATTGGGAAAAAACTCACTTCGGCGAATGTTTCATTGCAGAGTGGCACCAGTTTCCCACAAATAATGAATGGCTCGTTTTCAGTTCTTTGCAAGGTCAACAAAATCATTAATTTAAACGATCGTGATTGGTTATACCAATCACACTGGTAGACATTGTAGCGAAATATTCGATTCTAAAAGGAAAATTGTGAACATATAACTAATAAAGCTTATGATATATTTGGAAAATATTCCTAACCTGTGTTACGATAGCCTCACCAAAGAAGCAATAAATTCCTAGTTGAAAAATCTCAAGCAACATTCCAAATCCCATGCACCAGAATAACGCGCTATTGAATGGAAGTAAAGATGTCATATACAAAGCCAATCCAGTTTCAGTCATATTAAAAGCCAGACTGCTGAAGCTCACCAAGTTGAATGTCTCCTTAACAAAGTCAATTATTCTAAAAAATAAGTGTAAATGTAAAATCTCGCCTTCTTTACAAAATTTTTTTCGCAAAATATGTGTACTTCAAATCCACTACTTTGAATATATGCTATTGCTAAATACCGTATCAGAAAGTCATAAAATATTCGACTCGGTAAATTAATATTTTCGTTAGTATGTAGAAAATCATTAATTTGTACCAGTGTAATGTAATGTATAAAACTTAAAAAATAAAATTGTTGTATAAAACCTTATTTACTTTTGTTATTCTTATTTAATAGGTAAGTTTCTTCTGAAATCAAAATGAAAGGCAAATAAATAAATTCCATTCTAAATTACAAATTTCTGTGGTCTTCATAATGCAATATGCAAATACCTTGTCGTCTCAATGAAACATTCGATGATCCGAATCATTACTTTTTCTTTTTCCTTATCGCTCAAGTTATTTTCAGATCCATCTAAAAACGTTTCCTCGAAAAGTGAATTGATGGTCTTAAGAAATGCCGCAATTATTAAAAGTACACCACAAAACAACTATAAATAATGAAATAAAATTTAATACAATGATTCACATAATAACTTAAAATTACCGTGTCACACGCCAACATGCTAATTGGTAGTGTAGTGATTGCAACTATTTGATAGAAGTAGAATATTTCGTAAGTCGGACTTTTTAGTATATCCACTATTTGGACAGGGTTTTTAGTAGCTACTGGGAATGTCCTACTATTTTCCATTGCAGGTAAACAAAGAAAGGTAATTGCACATAATATAACCATGGTCATTCCAATTATGAAGAAGGTCCTGTACAACCTCAAAGCATGTTTTATGAAGGCTTTGTTTTCAAAACGTCCGGAAAATGTTTGTAACCATTCCAAACACTGTTTAATCTCACCAACTGAGCTCCAAACTGAATAAAGCTTAATACTGTACAGAAGTATTCCAAAACTTAGAATTAACGCTTTTTGTTTATCAATTATATCTCCATTAATTTGTAAGTCAAAATATCCCGAAAATCCACAAGTAGTCAATCCGAATCCAAAAACCAATAAAACCAGAGCTCCAGTTATATTTCTTTTTCTTAGATTTAGATGATTGCAATCTTGCCATAAGCCAAACATTTTCAATATTTTGGCAGACTTTCGAAAGAACACAATCGACTGCTTCTCACCGATGCCTTCAGAGTTCCTAAATTTAAAATATATTAATTTTGAGCGAAAAACAAAAAAACGCAAATTTTGTTTAAACTTACATATTTCTCCTTTTGTCAACCAACCGAAGTGAAGATTTCAAGTCAACTACCAAACGTACTGCAAAAATGATCGAAGAAATTTTAGAAACTTGAGAATTTGCAATGTGTTATTGGATTTGAAAAAACCACAGATGGCGTAAGAAATTTGCTCGTGTTATTTACTGCGTGTCAACGTATAATTTAATTAATAACATTTAATTGGGGCTTTGGGAAAGCTGCAATACGTTGGCTGACAATCTTAATAATCCAATAACAACACAATTTCACATTTGCAGTTCTCATAATTTTTCTTAAGTCATAAATATATTATGTGGGGCTATATAGAGTGGGTGACGCGGAAAGACGTGTTCCAACATATAGCAATCGATTTTTGGAATTTTCCCGATCAAGGTTTGTTCACCGTTTTTGTGAGTTGAAGTTTTATTTTAAAGTCTACATATTTAAACCACTCTAGCCTTTGTCAGAGAACATTGTTCGAAAGAGCAGCCTCTGAGGGCCCAAAATATGTAACTCGATCCGTTTAGTCCTATGGAAACTAGGTATAGACTTAAAATTAAAATTTGCAAACATTTTGGGCGTTTTTAGAAATGCATGATTGCTTGCATGCATTCCGTCAAACGTGCAGTCAGTTTACTTGCACACAAGTCAACTGCGCAACTGCATATTTGAACAAAATTCACCATTTTAGCTGCAAACAAAATGCTAAATTTGACATAAAACCATCAGATGAAGAAAAGCCGTGGCAAAATGGCTGCATTCCTTTTTATTAGTCTTTATGAAAATTCTTACCCAGAATTAAAATAAACTTCCATTTTTTTCATTAAAGAGAGGCACAAACGTTTTTTTTCTTTTAATAGTCGCCAAATTAAAGCTCACCTTTAAAACAAAAGAAATGGCACTTTACACTGAGAAAACCATTAAAACATTTGACAGCTCAGCCTTTTTTTTAGTCAGCGAAGTCAGCTTCTCATTTTGGTTGGAAAGATGCCTAAAACTTGCGTGGTCAGATTGCATTTGTGAACATGTAGGTTGAATTATTGAACACCATGCAAAAGGAAGTTTTACGCAACTATGCATTTCTGAAAACGCCCTTTGTCTTCTTCCCACGAAATTCAACCCTACAGGATTAAATTTTTTACAAAGAACCTTGTGCTCCTAAATGTTCTTTGAAACAGAAAAAGTATCATGCCGTTCAAGCATTAATAACACTAATGTGGACTCAGAAATCGGTGTTTTCTTTGTAACGCGCTCACCAACTTCATAAAAATCGCTGATATATGATTGATATCAAATGATTTGTAATATGCTTTTAAACCAACAAAGAAACTCATGAGATGAGGCATACCACTGGACAAGTTCCTTGCGTTGGTAAGTCCATTTCTGACGTTATGTCTAAAAGGTTTTGAGTGGGTAAAATTTATGGGATGCGATTAATTAAATTTATCAAACACATAGGCACATAATGTTTCTTATATTTCTCGGAATGGTTAATCTATTTATAGTGTTGGCGTTCAAATAGGATCGAAGGCGTCAAATAATAATAATAATAATCGCATGCATATCATTTGAAATGTTTATCAAAACGAAAAGGATATTTCTGTATAAATAAACGCTCAATAAACGTTAGTACAAGCGAAACAAATTTTAGTATGATAATTTAGTTTTTTCTTGTATATTATTTCTTAGCAACATATTAAGTTAATAAAAATAAAGCCATTCTTTAAAGGTTCTATAACTGTGGTCCAAAATCTCTCTGGTTTTTCCATTTTATTTCTTGGTCCATTGAGGTTATCGATCAGAGCCTCGAAATATAATGTAAAAAATGTTTTGAAAGCAAGACAAACCAGAAGAAAATGATGGTCGATTATAATTTTAAGGAACCTTATGAGCATTGCGTATTCAATTTATTAGGCAGGTTGGCTGTGGATCTGTAACGTTAGAATTGATTGCGTTAATTATAATAGGTGTTGGACGGTGCGTCTACAGTTGCATCGAAGACAGGTATTGTGTCTGCTTTTGTTATAAGTTGAATATGGCTAATTTGGTGTGTCCGATACGAAGTCTTGAGATTATTAATTGGTTTGGTCTAGGAAGTTCTGGGTTCGTATCAAAAACTTTGTTGCGAAGATGGTGAAGAAATTGTTGGTGCAAATTCTTGCCATTGTCTGTTCCAGAACTGTTTTTAGTCTGATTGTTTCTCGATGTGTTTATTTTGCCTGGGTATGAATCTCTAAATCTGTTGCTACCTCTGCTTTCTCATTTCCAGGTATTAACGGTTGGAAGCTGAATTGGAACTGCCTGCAGACACATTGACATACCATACATATACACATCATAGAATCCGTAAAAATTACAGATCTGTCGACCCTTTCATTAGTCCTGATATATACTCGTACCTAATTATAACAAAGGGTTCACATGTGAAAATACTGCCGTGGTCTAGCTCTCGATTATTTGTTCTGTTGAGGTGATCGCATATCCAGCTCTTTTATTTATTTTGGATTCGGCTGTGTAATATCGGTCACGGCCTGTTGTATTTGCACTTTATTTCATGGAATTATTGTTAATACATTCTACGTGTAGTTTGTTGTCGGTTATAGCCCAATTTTGATTTTCTTAAAACTTTATAAATAATGAGAAGTTGACTCATATCAACACCCCAGTGATAGCTGAGAGTATTTTCAAAAAGCGTAACCTGCAATTGCATTCTCTTTTTAGGTTTTGGTGGAGTCCATGATATTTTATCATTGATAATTGTGAGTCCAAAAATCTTCATTTTGGGTAGGCACTTGTTTCATTGGCTGGTTGTTTAGTGTGATCTGTTCATTGTTTCTCTTGTGGCCTCGTTTGGTTAGCATAATTTCGGATTTGGATGCAGGGAATCTGCAGAAGAGGTAGAGGTAGGTATCAGCCCAGTTTTGGATAGTGTTTAGGGTTTCTTGTATTATATTAAGGGTTGTCTCAATATTGCTGCTACTGTACAGAAATGTTAGATTGTCAACAAAAATCTAGCTTTTGAGCGGTTCTTTGATACAAGACAGCCCTGGATTTATGGTTAGAGGGAACAGTGTTACACTACGAACGAATCCCTGAGGTAGACTATGTTCTAGATAAATTTTTTCAGATAAGGATATTTCCTGTTCGTCCTTTTATTACTCGCTCTGTTAGAGAATTAGACATACCATATATACAGGGTGGTTCGGAACTATGAACGGGGATATATGCAAAAGTAAAGGCTACGAAATTACCTGAAAATCTTAGGATTTTCCTAGTTTTGAAAGTAGCTTTGTAACAATTGGTGTTAGCGTGATGGGTATTTTTGAAGTTAGTTTCTTTGAGGGGATTTGTTGTCGGTTATGAGAGGAATGGGAGAAATTTTCGTTTACTTAGAGATTTGCTTTCGGTTGGCATCAGGTGTAGGAATGAACGAATTCAGTATAATTTATGGTACATTGGAAAGAATTAATCGTTTGTTGGGTGAAATTAAAGATCGAATATAGGAATTTCGCTTTCGTTTATAGTAATTTTCTTATGTATATCAACAAGGGCATATGCATATGCGGTTGCTTGAAATTCTAGAGATGTTGCGAATATTTTCGAGGTCAACTTTATCTCTGGCACATACATATTTGAAGTTGCACTCAATCAATTGCATGGAGGATGATTGCCTGGTCTTTTGTAGGGATGGATTCAGATTGCAACGGTTGCGCATAGTTCATTTTGGTGGACATGGCACTAAAATTCACTTAGAGTTTGAGAAAACTCTCTGTAGTCACAGCGTTATTGCTAAAATGCGAGCACACGTGGTGGGTATATGAGCGCTATTGAAATGTACCAAATACGACTTTTTGTTATGGCAATATTTAGCGATGAAAATTTTGCCTTCTAATAATTTAAGGCAATTCTTTTTAATCAAAATTTTTATTTGACATTTTTTTAGGATCTAAATCTTTTGAAGGCGGTTCTATTTTCGTAATAGCATCTTTTGCGACTTAAGAGCATCACGGGCAAATCGAGCATCTATAGGTCCTTCGTCGAAACCACCAACAGCAGATGGAGAAATGAGCATACCGGCGTAACTACCAGACATATTTTGCCTACCTTCGATCTTCACAGGTCAGTAAAAACTAAAACTTAAGTTCCACCACAAAAACAAAACCTTTAAAAATTAAATATTTAAGAAACCCCCGACACAAAATCTAAAAGAATAACTATGGTTTAAAAAAATGTGTTAAAAGTAAATATTAAATAAATTAATTGCCTACACATTTTATTAATTTATATACCTATAATTTTGTGTATAAAAATGATATTCTAATATAATATATTATAAGCCAAAACTTTCCCAGAAGTATAAAGAATACATAAGTGAAAGGATCATAAATATTGGGCAAGTCGTTTTTGAGAAAATCAGGAACGATGCATACAGGGGAAACAAAGAAACAAACAATTTATTTTAATTTTAGCAACCATCACTAAAATTAATTTTCCACGAATAAACACATATACAAGTAAAGTATTCAATACACTGATTTATTTCAATAGATTTATTTTTTATAGTGCTTAGAAGTTAGAAATATATGTAATTAGCAATGTGACATCGATTGCAAATGATTTTAAAATTAAATTAATGACTAATTACTAGTTATCTTTAAAGATTCTCTAAAACTGTACAGAAACGTTTACATTGAATATTCCATTTTGAGAATCAGAAATAAGAATTAACAGTTTATAACTATTTGATTTATTCTAAACCTTTGTTTATACAATTAAACATTAAAGTCTTTTAGAAATTCTCACTTTAGCAAATGTTTCATTATAGAGGGGCACCAATTTGCCAGAAAAATAATGATTGGTTCATTTTCAATTCTCATACCGTGTCAGCAAAACCATTATTTTAAACGATCGTGATTGGTTATACCAATCGCACTGGTAGATATTGTAGCGACATGTTTTATTATAAAAGTAATATAAATATAATGACTAACACTCATGATAATAGTAAATGATACACCAATTCTTTAGTTAATTGCATGCAAAACTTGGAGGATATTCTTACCCGTGTTACGATGACCTCACCAAAGAAACAATAAATTCCTAGTTGGCAAATCTCAATCACCAGAATGATGCGCTATTGAATGATAGTAAAGATGTTATATACCAGCTATTCAATTATTTATTTATTTGCAGAAAGTTTAGTAGAAATAAATTTCCAATTACACAAGAGGTGTCAATATCAAACGAGCTACGAAATACTAACACAGAAATAAAATAATGCATATACAAAAACAATATAGTCATCATATTAAAAACGAGAGTGCTGACGCTCACCAAGCTGAATGTGCTCAAGTCATTTATTTTCTAAAATAACATAAATATAAATTAAGTGTAAATTAAAAAAATCTCTGTTTCTAGATAGATATGGTATAATAGATAATACATAGATAATAGATAATAGAATTGTTATATAAAAAAAACACACTTACTTTTGTTGATTCACATTAAGTATAAGTAAGTTTTTCCTCTAATCAAAATTAAGAAGAAATAAATAAATTACGTCCAAAATTCAAAATGTCTGTGGTCTTTATAAAAGTATGCAAATACCTTGTCGTTTCAATGAAGCATTCGATGATTTGAGCCATTACTTTTTCTTTTTCCTTATCGCTCATGTTATTTTCGGTACCATTTAAAAATGTTTCCTCGAAAAGTGAATTGATGTTCTTAAAAAATGCCGCAATTGTTAACAGTATTCCGCAAAACAACTATAAATAACATAAGAAAATTTAGTACGATGTATTGCATAAAAACTTTCAAAAATACCAAGGAAACTATTTGGTAGATGTAGAATGTTTCGTAAGTCTGACTTTTTGGTATATCCACTACATATTTAGACAGGATTTTTAGTAGCTAGTTATAACTAGCATGCTTCCCATTAAAGGTAAACAAAGAAAGATGATTCCAGCTAGTATAGATATTGTGATCCCGATTATAAAGAGCATCTCAAGGCGTATTCTATGAAGGCATCATGGTTCTCAAAACGTCCTGAAAATGTTTGTAGCCGTCCCAAACATAGCCTTATATCACCAACTGAGCTCCAAATTGAATAAAGTTTAATACTGCAAAGAAGTACCCTAAAACTTAGAATTAACGCCTTTTATTTATCAACCACATTTCCGTTAATTTTAAAATCAAAATATCCCAAAAATCCACAAATACTAAATCAAAATCCAAAAATGAGCAAAACCAGCCATTGTTGAAAGAACACAATCAACTGCTATTCACCGATACCTTGCAAGTTCCTAAATTTAATATAATTTTAAGCGAAGAACAAAAAAGTGCTATTTTGTGTAAGTTTACATGTTTACTCTCACTCTAGTCCAACCGGAGCGAAGATTTCAAGACAACTACCAAACGTACTGCGAAAATGCTCGAACAGATTTTTAAAAACTTGAGAAATTGAAATGTGTTCTTGAATTTGAATGTGGCACACATGGTATAAGTAACTTGTCTTACTTACTGCATGACAACGTATAATTTAAATAATAACATGTTGTTCGAGCTCTGCCAATGCGACAATACGTTGGCTGGCAATTTTAATAATCCAACAGGAACACAATTTCATATTTGTAGTTCCCACAACTTTTCTGAAGACTATAATTATCATACATATATGTACATATATGTATGTGTTCATTTACAAATAATTATTAAGTATTCAAATTGATTATTTCGTATTTTTATCCAGGAAACTCATTGCTTGAAGCATTAAAATCCTTTTTGTTAGAGAAGTTCTGATTTTTCGTACATTTCTTCGAAAATTTAGTCGAAAAGAATCAGTTAAAAATTCTGTAATTGTAATTGAATATTTGAAAATGTATTAAATTATTTTATATAATTGTAAATTGATTATTTAGCTTATTGTTACCTAATTATCCTCAGTGATAATTTTTCGGAATACGAGGAAATAATATTTATTATAGAGGCTGTTTCGTTATATTGGAATTGCAAAATAAAACAACTTGGTTAGATTAGAAAATGCCAACAAAACTAAAAAAAGGCACAATGTTCTCATAGATGACGCAAATAAGCATTAGTTTACTTAACTTTAATTAGAGGTGACCCGAATAGTTCTTGGACTCGGTCTTACACAGAGTCCAAGACCGAGACCAAGATCAAGGCTCGACTTACAAGACCGAGACCAAGTCCGAGACTAGAGTTGCAAGACCGTGACCAAGATAAAATCCATGCGAGACTTAATCAAGAAAAAAAGCGCCCTTTGAACCAAGCTTTTTAAAACAATATCTATGATAAACATTTCCACATTTAATAAACACGTTTTACAATTGAATAAAATCCTTTGTTAAAACCACAATAATGAACAATTGAAAAACGAACAGCCCCGTTCCATCCTTTGACGATCCTCTACATTGAAAAATTTTCGATTATGAAAAAGGATTTTAATTATACAAAACCAATTCAAAAAAAGTGAAGGACAGATGTCAGAACATACTGTAAAAAATTGTAAATTTAGTATACTTGCAAGTGTAGTAGTAGTCTAGGCAGAAATATCTACATAAATAAAATCGTAATTGCCTAAATATACAATGAAAGGAAAACATATTTGCCCCCACATTGTTACATTGAAATCGAAAATTTAGAGGTGAACCTAGATAATGCTTTATATGTTTTTTGAGAGACTTCGTAAGACTTTGGTTGATAGTGTGTTAGAAAGAGCCTTCAAAGTTTCTAAAGACCCAAACCGTCAACAAATAAGCGAGAGAGGCCGCATCAAATTTCCACAATGGCAATTTCGGTGCCCTAAATTTGACTTTGGCCCTTCGTCCGGCCGATTTTTTATATGAGCTCTAGCTACATATGTTCAGTTAAGATTAAAGTGAATAATAATCTTTAAAATTTCAAAAATTTATATAGCCTTGATTTTCTACGTATTCCCAGTTTTGCGAAAGTTGAGGAAAATGCTTACACTGAAGATGTTTCCATCTTTTCAAGCAAAAAGCACTAAAAGATTATTGAGAAAAAAAAAAATCGGAAGAAAACATTTGATTTCACATCACACTACAAATGCGTATCGTCTTTTTTAGAAAAAAAACGCCTTGTTGATACATATAATGGAATTTGTGGTTGTTTATACATTTCTTTGAAATCGTTTTAAAAAACATTTTGTCAAAAATGCTGTAATTATAGCTTGATTATTTGACTTACAATCACATAACTCTCCTAAGTTAAATATAGTGAGGGGCAAAAATGGTAAGACAATGTGGTATTGTTTTTGAAGCTACGCTTCTTATGGCGGGTTCGAGAGTGGATTTGAACAGCAGGGCCGATCTGAAAAAATTGGAGACGCATACAGTAACGCTGAACGTCAAAGGGAATATCGTCAGCGTTGCTTTGCATTTCTCAGTAACTCAGTAACTAAGCAATCTAATATTCTATTTCTTACTGAAACATGGATAGATAACGGTGAAGAAATAGGTAGACCTAATTTCAACTGCATTGCTAAATTTAAAAGAGATACAGTTCGATCTGCTGGAGTTGCAATATATCAAAACATGCGTGACACAACCAATGTTAGAAAGAAATATGAATATAACGATGAGAAATACTGCAGATATTTCAGTTAATTTGACAGATGTTGGAGATATTTGCGTGTGCCATTGCAAAACGGATAATAACCTTGAAATCGTTATGGCAGTAGTTCATATTTCACCTAATAAAAGGTGAGTTTCTAATCGATCATCACCCCCAGATACTTAGGGGCAGGTTTCGTCCGTACACACCCCTCCCGCACCACTAGCGGCAGAATGGTACTGATCCTCCTCTTCGTGAGGATGACTATCTCGGACTTGGCCAAGGCCAGCGACAGACCGTGGGTAGTCATCCCCGCGTTCACCATCCTTATGACCGCGCCAACTCGACGGTGCGCGCCGCTATCAGCACTGCGACGTCGTCCACATAACCGATCAACTTTGATATCTTCAGGAATGTCCAGACGCAGGAGACCGTCGTAGGCCGTATGTTAAAAAAAAGGTTCATATATTTTAAAAATAAATACATAACCTTCTTTTTTCGTTCATTTGCTTTATTACACAACAAAAACCTGAAATAATATAACTTAATTCAATTTACGATATTTGAATTGTAAAAAAATTAATAGTTTCACTTTTGCACCGTGGAGAAAAATCCGTTTATTCTTAGAAAAGAATAGTGGTGCCGCACTTGCACTGTTATTTTTATTTGCTAATCACTCATTGAATGCTTTCCGAGGTAATACTTAACAAGTGCTTAGATATTTAAATAGTTGAAAATAAAAAATATACACACAACAATTAAAATTTGAATACTAAACAGTTTATTAAGACAAATTACAAATGAGTTTGGCATTAGTCTCAAAACTGTGAAGATAATTACTAATTCTTATGGGATTGTTTCCAGCAACACATCCGGAGGAAGATCAGGCATAGTTTTTTTTATCAAGAAACTCGGTCATTTGCTCAACGTTTAGCTTCAAAATCCAAAATATACCAAAATTAGTTGGTCAAAGCATTGGATCAATTGCTAATTTATGGAGAGTACGACGAGCTTTAAAATGAATTACGATGAAGTCAGTGCAGAGATGGAAGAAGTCTGCTATTTCGTTAAAAAATATACCAACTCTATGGTATATATCAACATTAATGTTGAATGCTACGCCAAATCACTCAGTGAAAATTCACATTTATTTCCTTATATTATTTTCCTCTTAAACGTTTTGAATTGCCCTAACATCATTTTTTAAAACAAAACTTAAGTCCTTCTTCATTCTTAAATATCTTGACACAGGCTAGAAGTTTATTCTTTAAAGTGATAATTGCTTCTTTTATTTATCTCTATCCTACTACGCAGAAAATCAAATTTTATAACAACATCATAAACAACCTCTATTACTAAAATTAGAAAAAGTGGTGAATCGCTGCACAGATTTACGCCAGTCGGGTGGGCTCAAGAACCTCATTTCAATATTTACATACTATTACTATACCTTTTCTTACAGCGCACTCTTATTTTAGCTTGCAAAATATAAGGAAATATCCTCCTCTATGTGGTCATCTGAGCGAACCTCAGGAATTATTGCGTCATTTTAATATATGTATACGCATGCATCTTTCTTAAAATTACCGAAAACAAACATTTTTCCTATAAAAACTACTTATCAAATTTGTTTGGATACAATTTATTTTAATTATATAATAGCAACCATGATTAAAAATCATTTTCTACCCATATACAAATAAAACTTTCAAAAAACTGATTTATCGATTTATTACTATATTTATGGTGCTTACAAGCTAGAAATATATAAGATTATCAATGTGACATCGAAAGATATAAATGGTTATCACATCAATGTCTGATAAATAATTGCCTTTTAAGCTTCCCTAAAACTATACAGGAATGTACAAATCGAATACGCCATTTTGAGAATCTGAAATAACAATTATCAGTTAATAACAATTTGATGTATTCTAAAGATATGGTCATAAAGTCAAATATTAAAAACGTTGAGAAATACTCAATTCGGTGAATGTTTCATTGCAGAGGGGCACTATTTTTCCAGAAGTAATGAATGGTTCATTCTCTGTTCTCTGCAAAGTCAGCAAGATCATTATTTTAAACGATTGTGATTGGTTATACCAATCACATTGAGGAATTTTTCATAACTTCAAAAGTAAGTACCTACATATATATTTATGCTGGGAAGTACAAGAGATTGACAATTTGTTTAGATATAACACACTTTTGACTCCAAAAGAATGGTTTTACAACGTTTCATTAAAACCCTTACGGGCGGCGCAGCAAATACCTCTTCAGAAAAAAGTCTTGTAGGGGAAGTTCTGTTTGTTGGTATATTTCTTTGAAATTGCTGTATAAACAAATACAGTTCAAAACAGCCCGTTCAAAATCCTTTAAGGGGACATTCTACTTTGAAATGAAATAAAAGGATCATATTTAGGAATTTATTTTAAGAAAACGAAACATCATATAGGCTTGAATTTTTTTTTTTATTGTATAAACAAATCGATTGTCTTACGAAAAAATTTTTTTAAGCCGATTTCATGTCTGCTATCTCCAATAGGTGACGTCTAAAAAAAGTGAGTTTTTTTTCTATTCACGAAGCGTAGACCGAAGTATTGATCTGAAGCAGAAAATAAAAATTTCATCTTAAAGAAGACACTTATAGCTAGTGCCGTAACCAATAAAAGTACCAAAAAAAAATGTTGCCGCGCATTTTAACGGAAAACCGTGTTTTTGGTTTTTTTTTTTTTGTCATTAAACCCCCTGGGAAGGGAGACATTTAAAAAAAAATTTTATTTTTATTGGTTACGGCACTAGCTATAAGTGTCTTCTTTAAGATGAAACTTTTATTTTCTTTTTCAGATCAATACTTCGGCCTACGCTTCGTGAATAGAAAAAAACTCACTTTTTTTAGACGTCACCTAGTGGAGATAGCAGACATGAAATCGGCTTAAAACAATTTTTTTCATAAGTCAATCGTTTTGTTTATACAATAGAAAAAATTTCAAGTCAATATGATGTCTCGTTTTCTTAAAATAAATTCCTAAAGATGACCGTTTTTTTTTAATTCAAAGTAAAATGTCCCCTTAATTGTAAATTGATTTTATTTAAGTTATCATCCAATAAATCTCCTAAGTGATTATAACATTTTTGCAAACTACGAGGGGATAATTATTTACAAGAAATAATTTGAATGCTTTGAATGCTAAAATAAATCCTAAATAACCATTATTTTAAACGATGGCGATTGGTTAAATCAATCACACTGGTATATGTCCTATTATAAAAGAAAACTTGTAAAAATAAAACGTTTTACAATGCTCTCACCAAAGAATTGAAAAATTTCAACCAATAATACCCATCGTATGCACTAGAATGATGCACTAATAGAATGGTATGGTAGTAAAGATGACATATACAAAACCAATCCAGTTACATTCATATTAAAAACCAGATTGCTAAAGCTCACCAAGCTGAGTGTGTCCTTAACAAAGTCAATTATTCTAAAAAATAGATTTAAATAAAAAATTTCGTTTCCTCAGATAATAGACAAAATGTGCTTTACCAATCCACTAAATATTTTGAAAATTTGCTAGTGCTAACTACCTTTTCAGGGGTCATAAAATACTCTACTGAATAATTTTATTTTTTCCATATTTAGTGTAGAATAGAAAATCGAAAAAATCCGTCATGTTCCTATACGTGACAGCATTTTTATTAAAAAAACTTATGTCACAGGCTCTTCCTGCGTACGTCCGTGGCTACCTCTAAAAATTAAAAATTAAGAAAGACATCCGGTAAAGGGTTAAGTTTGGAAGTTAGTTCAATGAGACAGGCTTATCAATAAAACTGATCGTCAGGGGCTTAAAGTTCGATAAATTTATTCAAAAACATTCGGCGCTTCACCACGACTGATTTATACATTTTAAGTGAACGAAATACAGCTCTCCCGACAATGATTGCATCCGAAGAGGTGTGCGCTGGCTGCAAGAGCCTTCCCATATGCACTTCTGGTGCTTTTCATTTCTCAGAACCCCGTAGCGATAAATCTTCTGCAACGTAACAGAAATCCATTAAAAGTTTGCACTTTTGCAGCGGAAAAATTTTCATATTTTCTGAGGAAGCGTGTGTAGCATCCATAATGTTTTGTTTGAGTTGGCAGTAAATATTTATAAAAATGGAACGCTAGTCGCGAATCTTTCTCCAACGAGCACTGTCCATCTGGCCCGGCGGGGATTTTCTTAAAGGTAGACTCGTTCGAGCCCGGAACTCGGGTGGTATATCGAGGAGTGTGATTCTCAAAACGGAAAAATCCCGAGCGCCTTTTCATCGGCTGGGAATTTATCACGGGACATCCTAGGGAGCAACAGGAACCACGACCGATTGCGCTCTCTCCCTGGCTCTGTACCCGCATCATGTTATCAACACTCCCTGACAGTTTATGCAAAAATTTCTTTCGCCAAATTTATTTTCCTCCATTCATCCTGAAATTTGCGATCTGACTCCCGCTCGAGTCGGAAGGGACGACAAAGGGAATGGCCTTAAGGACGAGTTCTTATCGCTGCCATTGTGCCCGGCCCTCGGTCTACCCATCAATAACAGCTTCTTGAATCCTTCCACCTGTCAGAGTTTATCGAAGTTTCTTTTTCACTGAATTGTGATTTTGTTCGTTCCCGGAAAATGCTAATATTCCCTATTTGGGTGCGTACTCTTCACCCTTCTAAGCAGCTGTACGACAGGAGGATTTATTTTCATCACCTAAAGATAGAACACTCAGGGCGGCTATTTAGGGCTAATTGCGCGTATTGTTTGGGTCCTCGTTTCTAAAGCTAGTAATCCCGGTGTCGTCAGTCTGCGCTCAAACGAATTTGTTGCAGGCAGTTCTTGCTCCCATTGTCGTTGCGAGGCCCTCAAGACTGAATCCATTGCTCCCCGGGCGCCGACAATGCATTGCTGATTGGTCTGAGAATGTGAGCAGCTTGAGAAAACGCACTTTCTACATTCTATACAAGCTTGAGTTTGTTGCCCACCTGAGCCTGCACTCAAAACAAAATATAGTAGTTGAATTTATTGTTTTTTCAGAAAAATATAATAGTAAAATTTGATAGCGGACTGAACTACGATTTGTAATTATAAATACCGACTTCAACTAATTCTCGTAGTAAATTCGCGCATTATTTATAATTAGACTGCGGATTATATGCAAATGCATATTATGCATTTGTTAAGATAAACAAATAATTTCACCGCAGAAATTTCTTTTATCATTGTGCATGTATAAATTGAAGTTACTAATGATTTAAATAATTTCTGCAGTGAAATTATTTGTTTAACTTAAGTTCTTAACAAATGCATAATATGCATTTGCATATAATCCGCAGTCTATTTATAATATTAATAATACTTATGATTTTTTAAAGTTTGTGTTAAGAGATAATTCTACACTTGGCTGCTTGGTATATTTATTAATTAAAAAAAAACAAATATTTTTTATAAATATGGATTTTTTTGTTCTGCAGCGTCGATTTTGATTCTAGTCCTGTTTTATTTTCCGCGCACTCGTGATCTAAGCCCATATGGCTCTTTCTGTATGAGTTTTTAAGTAGGTTTCATATAAAAGGCAATGCGTTTTTGCATGTGTGTTTTAGAAACATAGGGTTTCTTAGCAGCAATCCTCCCATGGAGATCTTTTTCGGCTAAACGACGCTGTACAGTTCGGATACTAAAGCCTTTAACACCTGCAGCCACCATAACCCCTGGAGCCATAAGTTTTGGATCCTTTTTCGATTCCAATACGAATTTTCGATCCATTCTGCGGCCACTTTTCCTCATTTAAAAAAAGTAACAAAAACAAAAATTGACAAATTTACAGTTCATCCGTTTTTGGGGGTCTTCCACGTTTTATCGGAATTGGTGAGTTTTTCGCTCGATGATAAACTTTTGAAACAACGGCTCTACCAATTTGATCTTGTCAACCAATTTCGCAAAAGATAGATTTTCTTGATCGTGGAGTCGAACAATAATTTTTTTCAACGAGGGGCGCTGTTCTCTTACGCGGTGTCATATTAAAAAGCCCGAAATATGAAGAATGTGAAAAAACTATTAATTATAACATCATTTCTTCCTAATTGCTCTCCAACTAAGAAAATGTTTCCACATTTATGTCGCGGGCAAAACTCCTTTCTATACCTATTTCTCTTTGCGCTGCTGTCTCTTTTGCGTAAGATCAAAACAAAATATTATAAATGAGTGAAGATTAAATTGCGTTAAATAATGGTATATTTATTTCCGAGAAATATGAATTCATTAAGTTTATAACGGTGTTGCAAAATTTAGGTTCAAAGTGTTTCCAGATTTTTGTCCGCTAATGTACATACTAGCTGAGTAACCCAGTTTCACCCGGTGTATCAAAAATACTAATTAGTTAAATAATTCTGAAATGTTGGTACTACAGCCAGATTAGGAAGTTTAGAAGTATTACTAAAATATGTAAATGTGGTATAGAACCGTCCAAAACTCATTTTGCTACCAGCGTCTATATCAGAAGGGCTAATAATCTATTCTGTACTTATATGTTTTCATTGTTAGGTGTTAAATAAATAAATAAAGGTATTATGTTTTTTTTACTATTTCATCGTTACCTGTCTTAAATTCGTAGGATTCCAAAAATTGTTGTCGTCATATTGGTTCTGCTGTTTTGAATTTCCAAATTTTGATAGCAGATTCGATATTAGTGGTCTCAAAATACCCATAATACTAATTTTCTATTAAATTCGTTGAAGTTCGAAAATTTTTGGACGCCATATTGGATCCGCCTTCTTGAATTTCTAAATTTCGAGCGTAGATTCGCAATCAGGACCTCCAAAACCCCTAAATACCAATTTTGACGGCAATCCCGTGAAATTTACAATTTTTGGCCGCCATCTTGGGTCCGCCATTTCGAAACCCGTGAATAAAAAGTAGCCTGTATATTAAGTCCAGATATGTAGTGCCTTCACTCAAAAAATGAAAATAATCGGACCCAGGCTTTAGGCGTATTGAACAATATACAGTAGATGATCAACGAATTAAAAACACTAGAATTTCTTTAAAAAAAGTTTGAGAATTTGTGAAAATTTAAGGTATTAAGTAAAAATTACGTGAAATTTGCACTAAATATTTATTACTCAATTCATCTGGTGTACATAAAAAGTCAAAAATTTAATATTTTGTTGTCCCCCCCTTAGCTTTAATTACTTCTGTTATTCGCGCTGGCATACTTTCAATACAACTGTTGATCATTGCCTTAATTTCAGGGTCGTTATTCCATATATCTTCGATGTTATTTTTCAAAACTTGTATGGTATTATTTGTTCTCGAGTACACTTTACATTTTAGAAAGGCCCAACAGTTCTCCTGCATAAACGTGTAGGAAGATGTTCCGGAATCCAGGGAGTCCATATAAGGAAGAAGGACCGTTTCCAGGACACGTTTATATTGTTCCGAGCGTAACGTTCCCTCGACGAAATAAATAGGACCGGGGCCTTCTCCAGTAATGCAACTCCAAATCATTGTTGCCGGTGGATGTTTTACAGTTCTTATGAGGCAGTCTTCGTTGAAACGTTCGTGGGGTCTCCTTCTAACAAAATTAGCTGCTTCCGTGACAGCCTCTAAGCGACATTCGTCACTAAAGATGACCTAAATTTAAAAGAAAAAATGAAAAATCGTAACCCTGACAAACATAAGCGTCAACGGAACCCAAATGTTCCAAATTTAATTACCTTTTTCCAATCATCGATGGTTAAGCTCTTATGAAGTTTTGCCAAATTAATCTCTTCTTCTTCATTTTTTCCGTTAATTTCGGCTTCTTTGCAGGCCGCCTACATTTCAGACCTGCCTCATAAAATCTTCTTCTAACAGTCACCGTTGATATGTCCACTCCCTGCTCATTTAGATCTCTAGCGATTACCCGTGCTGGTGCCCTGCGCTGTTGTGCCGCCCTTCGAATAATTTCCCGGTCAGTTCTCGCCGTGGTTTTTCTCAAACCCTTACAGTTTTCCCGTTTATTACGTCGAGGACTTAAGCCAACTTCAATATTTTTTGAAATTCTGCTCACTGTAGCCGCCGACACATCAGCTATTGTTGCTATTTGTCGCACAGACAACTTTTGCAATCTCAACAATGTTGCAATCTCGATTTTTTTTTCATTCGTTATGTCTTTTCGTCGTCCCACTATACGAAATTGGCAAATTAAAAAAAAAAAAATCATACACAACCTAAACGCATACTTTTTCACTTTTTTTTTTTCACAGGTCACTCGCAGATTCCTTCGCTCACAGTTACTGTTTATTATTGTTTACAAAACCACTTCACTTCCTCTATAATAACTTCACTCGATAATTGCCGTATTGCAAATGATTGCATTTTTTCTGAAATCGCCCTTTTTATACCCTTTGCATACCTCCTTTTTACCCTTTCTAAGAAGGATGTTATAAAATTTACCTGCCTAACCCAATGTGGGAGATTCCGTTACTTGTTTCATGAAAAAATTTTTTTATCAGACTTCATCACAAATGCATATTGCACATTATAAATTGAAACTGTGTTAATATTTTCAAGTGTTTCTAATTCGTTGATCACCTACTGTATATTGGGTCCGCCATTTTGAATTTTCAAATTTTGATAGTAGATTCAAAATTAGTGGCCTCAAAATACCTGTAGTACTGATTATGAATTGAACTTTCTGAAGTTGAAAATTTTTGGACGCCGTATATTTATTAATCGATTTTGATTAAACTTAGCTAACACATTCTCCATGTCAATATCTCAACTATGTTCGCAAATGGGGTGAATCGGTCAAGGGGGTGGGGAATTGAGCATTACATTCCCTTATGCAAAAATCGTTTTTACCACATCGAAATCTACCTCTTCCTTCTGGCCGCCGCCAAAAGGTCTTTTTTTTAATTTTCAACCAAAGTTTTCATGTGGGAATCGAACCCACAACCCAGGAATATCATACTTTCAGCCAAACCGCTCGCCCAACTATGCCACCCTAGTCCCCTGAAAATCTTTATGAATAAACATGAAATATCACATAGAACTATTTAATTTAACTTTGAGAAATAGTAAAAGAATAAAACTTAATTGTTATTTGATGACTAGAAATTCTTTTGACTGAATTTAAATATTTAATTAGAGATATTTGGGTGGAAAAAAGTTTTGTGTTTTGCGAAATTTAAACCATGCCACGCTGATAAAGCTCGATAGTCAATTTATACAAACCTATTTTAAAGTTTCTAAAAGACAATAAACAGGCTCAGATGTATTTTGCTTTCTGTAATATCTATTATGTATTATAAAATAAAGGCATGTTATTTAAGTTATAAGGAATATAAACCTTTCTTTAATAATAATAAATATGTGATGTAGATCTTTCGATGTCTTAAAATCTATATATTTAAATAATTTAATTTCACAAACCTTTTATTCCTTGTTCAAATTCTGATCGAAATATTGCAAGCAAAACAAAATTAAATGACGACTGCATTAACCTGGTGGCTTGTATAAAATTCTAACTTGGGAAAGTACCAAAATCACGAAATGAACAATTCAACTGCTTCTACGTGAATATGTTTTTAAAAACTCCTCCCGATGTGAATCTGCTGAAATTAGAGTGCTTTGCTTGTGCGCCCATAAAAGTTCAAAATTTTGAATTTCATCTAAAGTGATATCCCGGCACGTAGGGAACAACGCAAAGCAGCAGAGCCGAAATTTAAAGTGGCTCTCAAAACGGCGACATGTGTTCGGTCCTACGAACTGAACGAGCCCTCACGGCATACTGCCGGTACTGGGCTTGTTGATTACACATAACGCTCGTAATTAATTCTGATAACACATCCTGCATTCCATAAATGAAACGTTCAATTTAACTCATATGTTGCCGAGACGAAGTACTCGCAGGAGGAAACTAGGACATAATAATTCCCTCGACTACTAAGCCCCGAGTAATTGCGTTCTGCGATTCGCTTAATTATAGCATTACAACGGCAGTTACGGCCAATCAAAGATAAGGCAATTTGGGGAGCCAATTAATAATTTTTATGAACAGACAAACGGCGCGATATTTGCATGATATTATCTTAGGCGTGCCTTGCTTACTTTATGGGAATCCATTCCTCATATCGAACTGACACACTACGTAGCCGAAGAAGGTGGCTGCGGGGCGTGACGAAATGAGACCTGCTAATTGCTTGTCCAACACTAATACCCAATAATGAAACCTCAGCAAATTGGAAAACGGGCACTGAATACTAATGGTGGCTTGCAATCTATTTGCAATCAAAAAAGATTAGTCGGTGTACATGGGCTTTTTCGGGCTGACAACCTGTTTCGAGTGATTTACCACAGAACTAGGAAAATCCTAATGAAGTCAAGAACACGGAGAATCTAAATTGCGAATGATGAAAATTGCACGCCTCCAGAGCCACCAATTATTCTCTGAAGTCAGTCTGGTTTTGTTTCCTTAAAGAAGTACTCTATGAATTTTATACCCCCTCCTAGGCCACACAGAAATCTTTCACAGCACTGAACCTGAAATCTGCTTTTTGCTGCATCTACAAAGGAATCAGTGAGTGAATTTGCTTGTCCAAGCAAAACGTGAAATTCAGTGACAAAGCAAATTTTAACGCCATAAAATTGTGAACAAGAATCACATAGGACACAATCCCCAGACCGAAGGTTCATACATCCCGAATTGACCTTTTAAAGGTGAATTTTTCCAGAAAATATGATAAATTTTTCCTATAAATAAAGTTTATCGCACATAGACCTTCTGGCTGGGCGCCAAATGGCCTGGGCGCATTTAGTTTTTAGCGAGTCGACAAAAGCTATGAATAACACCGCTGTCGCATGCTATCAACATTCGATGAACATTAAAAAATCGAACGTTTCACTTTTCAGTGACGATTAAAGTCGCAGTCTGGCAAAAGATAACTTTTTGTTAATTATTTAACGCCAGAAGAATTTTCCGTCACTATTGCAGTCTAGACATTAATTTTATTTTTTGTATTATATTATATTAGTCCAATCGCAATTTCATTAATATTAATATAAACTTACTTCCGTTCTGCATGCTAAAGCTCATATTTCTATCTAGTAACTTACATCTAATTTATGCTTATTTTTGGAGATATTTTGAAGTTTCAAATTAAAAATCTTACCTGAATCTACTAGTCCGCTAATTTACAATGAACCTGCGTGGTGGAGCAGTGGGAGAGATTATTATTATAATTATTATTGGAAGTGGGTCGTGTAGACATGAATCTATCTCCCATAAGCAAACGCGACCTACAAAATCTTTTGGAACAGATAGACCAAAAAAAGACAGTTGTTTTGTTGTAACTACTTACGCTTTACTATTGCATTTTAAAAGGTCCAAAAGATTAAAAAATTACATTATACAATGAAAACAATCTGGATTAAAGAATTATTAAAACATAAATTATATCATAAGAAAAGCAGATAAAAGCATTAAATTAAAAGTTAAAATTCCGACACAAAAAATCCTTTAAAAAGTAGAAAATACTTAAATTCTACTATATCTGCCGCAAAGAATTGACTACTTCTTTGCTGGGATATTTCTTTTGCATCATGCATTATATAGTTTTCCGCAAAAATGGAAAAGGCCATATATTTTTAATTTGCTCTTGTTATCTCTGTTTTAATAATATCCTGCAATTAAAGGTCCATACTTATCTTACTGATCCATTTTAAAATGATTCATAAAAAAGCGACGAATGACTTTTTTCGCTCATGGAAATCATGACCTTATAAAATTTACTACTGTGTAGAAAATTTTACCAACTCCATTTTCGGCCATTTAAACGCAGACTGGGGAATACTGAGACAATTTTTTAGCAAAGAAATGTTGAAAACTATTTTATACGTGCAGAACTAGTCTGGAAAAATTACTAATTTTATGTTTTATATTTCTTTAAAGAAATGTGGGTATGTCCTACCAGTCATACGAAAACATATAAATGGCCAAGTAAGGAGGCAACTCCTTAAACATTTCCTGGGAACTCCCCTCTTAACTCTAGCCAAACATGGTGCGGAAATGAATTTTTAATTCTAAAACAAATTATCTTTGCATCTTTGGATCGCAGAAGAATTTCTATGTTTTTCTTACAAAAGGTCAAACCGAATTTCACGCATTTTGTGGGAGGTTTACAGATTTGTCGACTGCGATTATCTTTTTTATTTGCAGTCTTTAATATTTCGCCCATCTATCGACTCATGAAAATGCTCTTCGAGGTATGCTGAATGGACCATAAGGTCTAAGTATGGACCTTAAAACAAAAGTAACAAGTCTAGTGTGTTTTGTAGTATAGCTAATAAAAAAGATTAAAATCAGTGAGTTTTTACAGTATTCAACAATTTCCTTATGAACTCAATAAGCGATAGTAACAAGGTGAAAAACTGTTATTATAATTTTGTTTTATTATTGCATATTAATTCTTAATAAAGTATTAGCTAATAGAACTGCAACATTTTTAAAAAGTTAAACAACCGTAATTTAAGAATTGTCTAGTCTCTCTCTTTTTTTTTTTGGACCAGACCCTCGAAAAATATGTTTTATTTTAATTTTAGAAAATATGACAAAAAAACTGATGTATGTACATATTTAAATCGATTTATTATTTATGGTGCTTAGAAATTAGAAATACATGCTATACAATTATTATTAAATTAAATTATTGTCTGATGAATAATTGCCTTTTAAGCTTCCCTAAAACTATACAGGAACGTACAAATTGAATACGCCATTTTAAGAATCTGAAATAAGAATTATCAGTTAATAATAATTTGATGTATTCTAAGTATTTGTTCATAAATTCAAATATTAAAATTGAGAAATACTCACTTCGGTGAATGTTTCATGGCAGAGGGGCACTAATTTGCCAGAAATAATGAATGGCTCGTTTTCAGTTCTTTGCAGGGTTAACAAAATCATTATTTTAAACGATCGTGATTGGTTATACCAATCACACTGGTATAGATATTGTAGCGAAATATTCTGTTCTGAAAGGAAAATTGTGAAAATAAAACTAATAAAGCTTATAATAATTACTTGATGTCATGCAAAACTTGGAAGATATTCTAACCTGTGTTACGATGGCCTCACCAAAGAAACAATAAATGCCTAGTAGAAATATCTGAAGCAACAGTCCAAATCCCATGCACCAGAATAATGCGCTATTGAATGGTAGTAAAGATGTCAAATACAAAGCCAATCCAGTTATAGTCATATTAAAAATTAAACTGCTGAAGCTCATCAAGCTGAATATGTCCTTAACAAAGTCAATTATTCTAAAAAATAGGTTTAAATGTAAAATCTCGCTTTCCCAGATAATAGACGAAATGTGCTTTGCAAAACATGTGTGTTTAAAATTCACTTCTTTGAATATTTGTTATTGCTAAATACCATATCAGAGAGTTATCAAATACTCGACTCGGTAAATTTATATTAAGAAGAATTAGTAAAAAATCATTAATTACATACAAATTAATAAAACATAAAAAATTAAATTGTGGTATAGAAAACCACATTTAGTACACAACAACTCAAAATTACCGTGTCACACGCCACCATGTTAATTGGTAGTGTAGAGATTGCAACTATTTGGTAGAAGTAGAACATTTCCTAAGTCCGACTTTTTAGTATATCCACTATTTGGACAGGATTTTTAGTAGCTACTGGGAAGGTCCTACTATTTTCCGTTGCAGGTAAGCAAACGAAGGTGACTGTAGTTAGTATAACTATAGTCATTTCAATTATGAAGAGCATTCGGTACAATCTCAAGGCGTATTTTATCAAGACATGTTTTTCAAAACGACTCGAAAATGTTTGTAGCCATGCCAAACATTCCTTAATCTCGCCAACTGAGCTCCAAAATAAAAAAACCTTAATACTGCACAGAAGTACTCTAAAACTTAGAATTAACGCTTTTGGTTTATCAACCATGTCTCATGTCTCCTCCGTTAAATTCTAAATCAAAATATTCCGAAAATCCACAAGTACTCAATCCGAACCCAAAAAAGAACAAAATCAGAGCTCCAGTTTTAATTCTTCTTCTTAGGTTTAGATTTTTGCTATCGTGCCATAAGCCAAAAATGTTCAATATTTTCGCAAATATCGAAAGACACCATCGACTGATTATCACCGATACCTTCCGAGTTCCTAAATTTAAAATAATATTAAGCGAGGAACAAAAAATACAAGTTTATGTAGGTACATAAACTTACATGTTCACACTTTTATAATCCAACCGAAGCGAAGTATTCAAGTCAACTACCAAAAGTTTTGCGAAAATGATCGAACAAATTTCTAAAAACTTGAGAAATTGAAATGTGTTATTGAATTTCAATCCGCCGCACATGTTATAAGTAATTTGCTCGTCTTACTTACTGAGTCTCAGCCTATAATTTAATTAATAACATGATAGCGGTGCTTTGCAAAAGCTGCAATACATTGACTACCAATTGTAATTATCCAATAACAACACAATTTCACATTTGCACTTCTCATAATTTTTCTTAAGTCATAAATAGATTATGTGGGACTAGGATAGGTGATACGGAAAGAAGTATTTCAATAACATATTTATTACAATCGATTTTCGGAAGTGTCCTCATCAACGTTTGTTCACCTTTTTTCTAAGTTGAAGCTTTGTTTTCCTAACATCTACCAAAAATATTCTTGGATCAAATAAACATCGATCGAAATTTAATCCTGCAAGGTTTCTAAGGGCAGTCAACATAACTTAATCCGTTTACTACTGTGAAAACTAGGCAGGCTCAAATTTAAAATTTGAGAAATATTTGTTTAAAAATTAATTTTCCGATGCAACAAATTTCTCCCCTACAAGATAAAATTTACAAAGAACATTGTGCCCTTAAAGATCTTTTAAACAAAAAAAAGTATCACGTCAATATTTAATCAAAAATTATTAACATTAATGTGTACCCAGTAACCCGCGTTTTCTTTGTAACGAACCCACCAGTTTCAGAGAATTCGATGCTATAATTGATATCATATGACATGTCTTAAAACCAACAAAACAACTCATGAGATAGGGCATAGCAATTTTCTTGAGTCAGTAAGCCCATTTTTATTGTTATTTCTTTAGCTAGGATTTGAACGGGTAAAAATTATGAGATGCGATTTATTAAATATTATTATCAAATATAGGCACATAATGTTTCTTATATTTAGATGTTAGGGTGTGAAATGGAAAATAGTAAAATTACTAATCACTCATATTTGTTATTTTTACCTCTTCGATTCATTTTTGAAGTAACATACATTTACAAAAGGTAAAGAAGTAAACAAAACAAGTAAAAAATAAGTAAAAAAGTTTTAAAATGTGTGTTTTGTATGCCAAATATAATACAATAAAAAAGTGAAAAACTTCCTAACCTAAAAATGTGGTTCCTATAATATTGGACTTCTCATAAGCAATGATAAAACCATGGAGTACTATTTAAACGTATGTTTAACTTTATATTGTAGATTTATTATTTCAATTTTACCTTTTAGGACTGTTCTGAAATGTGTCCCACCATTTGTAGTTGTAAAAAGTGGTGCACGCTCTTTTATTTCATTTGTCATGCAGATGATAGTATTGTGTATTGACCCAAAAAAATGTTTAAAAGTTTTACTAGGGGTATTCACTCTTCGGTGTATTTATATTCAAATAGCAAATTTGTAGCATTTGCTTACAGTAAAGAGTAAGTAAATTGTAGCAGAATATCAATACATTAGTCCAGGAAAATTAGACATAACTATCTCCAAAGTTGGAAGAAATTAGTACAATGCTGAAAATTGAGAGGCAGCTTGGTATTAGTGTTATAAATGTTGTGTGAAAGTTTCGCATCGATCCGAATGGCGCGGGATTAATTACGCGGGGTCAAATGTCACGAAATACGGTTTTTCGGAAATATTTCAATACCGGCGGACTTTTTGACAATTATTAGGTTAAATAACATTTGTAGCTTAATTAAATTCTCTACAAAAAAGGTCTAGTAGCATTATTTTGTAAAAATGGCCAGATAAAGCGCTCTGAAAGATCGCGAGTGTTGCACTATTCATTGTATGTACTCTCTTCTGTATCACCTAATAGGTTGATGAGATAGGAGATGCGTTTTTTTGAATCACGTGGAATCCCCATTAGTATTACAGCATTTCTGAATCCGTTTATGTGGAATTTAAAAAACGGGCCTTATTTGGGTCGCATACCACCTTAGTATAGTAGTAGTTTGCTTAAAATTCGTCATTGAATGAATAATGGTCAAAGGGTGAGGTCAATTAGTGTCCCATTTGTCAAACTTATTAAACATGCATAGAAAATGACAGTTCGTCTTTTCTTTAAAGGTAGTAATAACCAATTTCTTTAGCTATGCATTAAGACAATTTTCACTGTTTCATGACTTAATTATAACTCAAAGTAGATAAAATTTTAAAAGTCGTTAAACCAGTCACAATGGAACAGATTCAATAGGAAACCAATTAAAACTAATACTTAATGCAACAAAAAATATTTGCAGAAAGAAATAGTCAGTTCATTATATATTTCATGAAATTTAAGCTGAAGATAATGGAAATCGTTAAATTTATTTCGATCAAACCTGATTAAGAAAAGAATCGTCTCGAAGACAAACGGACAAAAAAGCTTCAAACTTATCGCACCCATCTTTTTGTATCGGCGCACAGTGGTCCCAAACGCCAAAAACGTGGCCAAAATTCCAAAATTTAATATTTTTTTTCGGACTTTTAACATAGAAAATAGTTGTAGTACTACCCCTAGCATTAAGAACGACCGGCGGTTAGAAATCAGCGCTTGTTGACTATGACATTAAAACCTTCCAAAGGTTAACTCTTATTTATTTCACCATTTGCTTTAAAACGTTGTTAGTAAGAACAAAGTTTTCCCAAACAACAGCATGCAGACATACACTGAGCACCTGGATGAAGTTCATTGTCGTAAGAAAACCTATAAACTAGCAATTAGGGGCAAGTTGAAGAAACCTCCAAAATAGGAGTCAAACGAAATTGCCAAAAGTTAAGTCCAGGCGCAGGGATCACCCGTCGTCGCCAGGAAACATGCATCCGCCCTTCTGCAGCATACGAAACGCACATCTCTTTGCCGGCCAGCAGCCGGGACTCTTGGCAGCATTTCCTATGGGAACCCCTTCTTGCTCGGACCGGGAACATGGAGACAGTTGCAGTTCAGTGCTAAAAAACTTTTAACATGTGCCTCATAAAGTTCGTAATGGAGTTTCCCGCTGTCATCTATGGGAGTAAATTACTCATATGTGGTCGGCTGCTATGGCTGGGACTTTATTTTGAAAATGCCACCCTTCTGTCCATGTGGTGTCTCGTGAAAAATACTTCTCGAAACCGAGGACTGTTCGCTCACCACCAGAATTAGAGGGAGGGCGGTTATCCCGTCCCCCGGCAAAATTTTTATGCTCGTCCCGCATGTATCTAGCACGCGATGTATGTCGCCATAAAACAAAACTTTGTCTGCGAAGTCGAGATAAGATTTAGTGACTCCTAATTGACAGAGTTATTCGCCGCTACAAATCTTGAGAGTGCGGCACAGTCGCTCGGATGTGTGACTGGCACACCAATGCCTCCATCACGCGCCATTTGGGATGCTTCACATGCCCCGCGTGTCCCCATATTCAGATTAAAAAATTTATTCAAAACAATCAACACCAGCGATTTGGGCAAATGAAAACCTAAGTCCTAAGCAGGGCGAAGGCAGATTTGCCCCGATGCCCGGCGGCGCGGCGTAACGTGACCGGCACAATAAGGGCGGCCAATTTAATTTAATCAAGCGGAGCTGAGACCACTTTGTCCCCGCGGATTTAGGATTCCGGAGGCGTTTTATCACTCCTTCTTGACAAATGATGCACGCCCTCGGACTACCCAAGCATTTGGCCGGAGTGAGTTTTCCACCGAAAAGTGAAAGTCTTTTCAGCCTCCGTAATCCTAGCGGGTGTCTTTGTGCAGGCGACTTCGCCAACTTTTAAAGGACCTCACTGAGGCATTAAATTTCGTGAAACTTCTTTTCGCGATGCAGTGACCATAAATTACGATGTTGTGAAATTCTTCACTTGCTGTATCTTTCCTAAGCGGTGAACAGATTTCCCAACAATTCCAATAGAAAAGTAAAACTATCACTTGCGTGAAGAATTCGGGAGCCGATAGTTCCCAATACTTAATCAAATTCGTTAACTACATATGATAGCATATTTCCTAATATATATGTATCTAGCATTTTCGGTTTAAATAAAACCAATTTTCAAATTTAATGAAACCATTTTCAAATTAAATGAAACCATTTTCAAATTGAATGAAACTATTTTTTATAGTAAATGAAACTATTTTCAAGAAAAATGAAACTAAAGAATAAATGAAATTATTTTATATTATAATTTTTTTATTTTTTAAATAATTTTTTCTAGATAAATAAAACAAAATAATCATATAAACATACTCCTTACTAGTGGTACTAGTGAAGAGATTGACGATCTGCTGCATATCAGGTCCGATAGTTCTATGTTATTAGAAAATAAAACTAAAGGTCGTATGCATGAAACCGACTTAACCTTTGGAGAGTCCTAACTACATATGTATATGCATCAAACCAACTTAGAACTTATGTTACAATTAGTGCAATGATGTTTTGACAAATGGTTGCTGAATGAGTGACTATTCCTTTTGGTTAAATTGCACACATGAAGAAAGTTAGCCTGGTTAACCAAAACACAAGCGAGAGCAAAAATTAAACAAATAAGAAAATGGAACGGGATGGCGCGATTTTGGGTGGTTCGTGGTTGGTTAGTCTCTGCATTGGAGAACGGGAATAAAAGAGTTCTTGTTTGTACGTCAACAAAAAAAAAAGCTATCTTTAAATGTTAGTCCCAACCGATAATAATTTGGAGCTAAGATAAAAAAGCTCAACGCCTTGATTTCTTTTTCTGGAGACAACTTAGCTTTTTATTTTTACGAGCCAAAAATATAAAGTTTTAAAGCTTAATATTTTTTCGAGCCAAAAGAACAAGTTTTTAAGCTTGTCATTATTTTGCTGGCAAACTCCAGTTATAGAAATAAAATAATATAATACCTACCCGTACGGAAAAATATGTATGCGAAAATATAAAAAAAAAACGCCTGAAATATACTTTCGTTTATATACAAAATATATGGATTTTGCCGCTTTTCGTACATTTAAAATATATTGAAATATATATTCTATGCCAAATTATAAATGAGATACATGTCGCATACGTTTTACGTATTCTTTGTTTATAATTGCCATACACGATTTATGAAAATATATTTTTTTAATAGTTGTCGTATACGAAAGATATAAAAAAATATATTTAAAGTACAAATTTTTCCGTACGGGTATTTGCCGAAAACAAACGTGATTATCTTTATATTATAACAAATACGTACATATATGACGAAAAAATAGAAAACCTTCATTAATGACCCTTTTTTCCTGAGAAAAAAAAGTTCATTTTGAACTATTAACGGCTTCTTGTAACTTTATAACTGGCAATTGAAAAAATAAAAAGCTTTTGCTAGAAATAAATAACGAGCTTTACAACTTGTTATTTTTGGCTCGAAAGAGTTTAAAGAGCCTAATAAGAATCGAAAGAGGATTTCACAAACAACAATTTTATGTACTATATATTATTCTACTGTGAAAATTTCCTACAGCTTTTGTAGTTTAAAAATAGAAAAATATCAGTTATTTTCGGTCCCTGATCTTTTTTGAACTGACGCATGATTTACGAGTATGAGCAGAATAATACGGAGGTCATAGCTTCATATTCAAGGATTGGTCTAACAAGACCTTCAAATGAAGCCTTAAGAACATAAGCAGCCGTTTTCCTTTAGGGTATAGTATTTAAAACTATCAGAAAAAAACGAAAGAAAAGAGATAATTATAAAAAATCAATTAGTTCTACTATATGTATTTATGAAAACGGCGAAGTTACGTCGTTCAATAACTTGAAAATCAGCGAAAGCATTGAATTTAAAAATCTTAAAAAATTAACAATTTAAGGTATGTAAATATATTTTTCGATTTATTGGCGGCGAGGCGATGGGCCCAAATAAGTATAAATGTTCCTAATAAGTTTTATCAAAATCCGTGAAGAGACCTCAAACTCAATTTATTCCTCAGTAGAATTATAAAAATCGAACCGTCTGGTTTTAAAATGAGTGCTGGTATTATTCTGAATGAAAACATAAATAAAAAAAAAAAAAGTTGGCATACAAACCACATGATGCTGATGTTTAACATTCAAGGGCACAAGTCCTGGCTGCCCCTAATGAAGGAAGGCACTCCACTGGAAGTAATACGGGGCCCAGGTACCGAAGCATTCATTTACCTATGCAAGTCTCACCTACGTGCCTGCGAAATGTTTGGCAGCTAAAGGACTTTCCTCAACGTAACGCCCGTAGCAGCGTAAAGTGACCTGCATAAGTTATGCCAATCGGCACCACTTCAGTTTCCCCATTTTTATGCTTGAAAGATTCGTAATCGTGGCAGACCATGAGCACCATGAGAACAAGCTGGCAGATTCCCTTCGACGTAAATGATGTTCCGCCCTTTGTTGTTTCTCCAGAGGACTAAGGAGTCCAATCTCGCATATTACCCGACTTCATTCAGCTCTCGAATGACTGTAGTGGTCGTTGTACCTCCGGTGCTCCGCTGGTGGAACTCTAATAAAACCAGCGCCTGCACATATGGGATACCCATCATTCTGGTGTACGTTTGGTGTCTTCCAAAGAGGAAATTGTGCACAGTTTTCTCTTCTTTTCGAGTTTCTTTTCAAAATCGGATCATATGCTTTCGAAACACGTCCTGTGAAAATTTGAGTCACGAAAACAATTTCGAGGATTGGTCTGCTGTTAGTTCGTTTGTTTGTTTGTCCTTTGTAACAAACTTATTGTAAAGTCTGCAAGGAAATTTAAATAAACAACTTGTAAATGTGGTTCCGCGCCGCTCCTCACCAGCCGAACCAGACCTGACGATTTCTATTGATGCAATATAAGGTTGTAATAATAATTCACTCTCCTTTTACCAGCGGTGCGCTTGGAATAGCTAAGTAGATCTCTTAGCTCGCACTACATTTTCGTAAAGAACACCCTTCAAATCGCATTCGTTCTAGAGGCGTCCCATGGACGACCGAATGAATTCGAAGCCTTTTTATCGGAAACGATAAAGCTAAAGTTTTAATCATTTAAAGCACCCCGAAGTGGTATCCTCGGCCTGTAGAATAACAATAAGATGGCGTAAAACTAAACTCCTTTTTATGTAAAATAAAAACATCGCTCAAGGGAGAGTCAAAAATATTTAGATATTCTTATGAGCAAAGACGTAGTCCTACTCTCACATTAAATTACTCAATAGCTTCATATAAATAAGAGTTTTATACACATTTTTCTAGTTTTATTTAGTTATTTAGAAATAAAATTAAAATTAAATAAACTGGTCCAAAAGCACTAAAGTTCCAGATTTAGGATTTTGCTGAAATTCTGATGTTCATTCGAGAAATTTATTAGAAGTTCCTAAATAGATAAAACGATACCCTATTGATATGATTTCGCCAAATTAAGACTACTTTATTATTAACATAATTTTACATCAATTCTTTTTGATACACTCATAATAAAGTTAGTAACGATTACACCATATACAAAATTAATTATCAAAATGTAACTGCTGCGTAACAACTGAACTTTTAAACGCCTATACTTTAATTTTGGAGTTATCATTAGGTAACCAATGGCCACAGATGCTGTCATGTAATAAGTCTAGTATTTTGACTTACATAAAAATCGGATTTTTTTCTTTACTTTTGATATGAGACCCTTCCTTGTGCAAATTTAGGTCAACCTTGCAGATTTTGATATGTCGTCAATGAGTTAGTCTGTCAGTGTGAAAATAATTTTTGAAAGGCCGTATATTTCTATTGCATTGTGTTAGAAACTTTAATTTTTTATAAAACTATGAGGCCATAGACTTCAGTAGTTTGTATTAATTTCAACTCGATACCTCTAGTAGTTCTTGAGAAAAAGAGCCTTGACAAACAGACGGACAGAGAAGTTCCGGGCACCTTAAATATTTAAGATATATATATATTTTTTTTTTTAATTCAAATTTTAAGAATATGATGTTAAATTTGTATAGCAAAATTCTCAATAGTTTATGAAAGCGCGCCTAAAAGATATTTTAAACGTGTTTTGCTCCAAATCACGGCGTACATGAATTAAAAAAAAAATTGTGTAATCGAATTGTTTGAAATTTGTACACCAAAGAAACATATTTGATGTCGTATTTCACTAAACAATATTATTAGCCTTTAAATAATTTTCACACTATTTCAACTTCATTTTTTAAGGAATAGGCCTTTGCAAAGGTTTAAGGACAAAAATATATCTCAATTACAAGCGACCAATAAAACGTTTTTACACATTCATTACTTTTGAACCCAAATGAACGTTTGCAAGGTCTCATCAATATAATCAAAATCTTGTTATCATCTACTTACATATATGTATGTATAAAACATTTCCGTGACTGGCTGACTGACCAGACAACGTACAGATCAAACCGTTGGACCTAAAGGGCTGAATTTTGACAGCAGGTTTTTTTAGTGACGCAAGCACCTAATAAAGAGGATTTTACGAAATTCTTCCCCTAAGGGGGTAAAATAGGGAAAGTAAGTTTACATGAAAATCTCTCATATTTTAAGATAAGTCCATGAAAATTGGTAGATATTTAGCCTTTAAGTTAGAAATTAAGAAAGACGTACATATTTCAGTATATTTCGAAACTGACTGATTTAAGGGAGTAAAATAGGGGATGAAAGTTTGTATTCGAGTTCCGTTATTTTTGTTGTTAAAACCATTAAAATTAGTATTTAATCTTTTGCTTGGAAATTAAGACTGACGTGTTTAAACGCTTTTGGAAAATCATCCCCTTAGGCGGTAAAACAGGGGATGAAAGTTTTTATGGGAGTTCCGTCATTTGTAAGAAAACTTGTCTATCTATAAAATAAACTTTTTTTTTCAGTTATTTATCAAAGAATAGTTGCCTACCACATAACCATAGTTTTTGCTCGAGTTTAGTCTGGTAAAAAGTAAAGGGCTATCTATTTTGACGATCAACGTCAAAGTCCCTATGGTTGCAGAAATCCCACGAAAAAATTTAAAACCAAGAAATAAGTTGAAATAATTTATCGCATCTCTTTTTGTCGCAAACCAAGTTAAGTGCAAAACTCATCACGGGGTAGCATAAGGATCTCCCCCATGTTGGGCATTGCCCGAGGGCTTCCTCCTTATGCGGACCAGTCGAGCATGTAATAAATCGTCTTAGAAGTTCTCCAAGTAGCTATGAATATTTTCGGAGGTATCCAATTGGCCATGTTAGCATCTCCAGAGACCACTTTATTCAAGTGTGAAAGTTGACCACATTTTCTCTTTTATGTCCTTGATGGCATCCCCCTGAGGGCACCTAAATGTGGGGAAATTTTTATTTGCGCCATTCCAGACAACTTGGGGCTGTTTCCCGCCCGCACTTTTCGGGCATTTCTTTTCAGCATACTCGCATACCCTATTCGGCCGAAATTGTTATTTTTGCTTTACTTAAACACTCAATTAGGAAAAGGAGCGTTCCGGTCTCGGGTATCTGGAAGAAGCAAGTGAACCTCACGTGCGATGTGATGCCCTTGGTTTCTCCCGAAAATAACATCTGAAACGCAAGGTGCCTCCGCAACATACACAATCAGGCCGAGGAAGGGCTGCTTTAAGGGGACGCATTGTGGGGGCGTAGTGGGCCCCTTTTCATGTGTTTGCCACCTAATTAGCTGCTTATAAAATTTCGCCTTCTTTTGGGCGCGGAGATAACTTTGAATGAATTCTCCATATCACGCTGCCAAGCTCCCCGTCACTTTTATTAACAATTCACGTAACTTCCACAAAACTTCCCCGAGTGTCTTCAGGAAACATGCGAATTCAATTAGCTAAGAGACAAAAAGACCCGAAGCCTGGTGAGATGAAGATTAATTGCCGGGGTGTCATTCGGAGGTGAAAGCCCGTTTTATACTTCCTCACATATGTGCGGGTGCACCCACATAAAACATGTCAAAATTACTTTTAAAAGTCATAATAAATTGCATTTGTCGGCAGCATAAATGCTCGGGACGCGACGTCTTGATTATAAGCGACGGTGAGACAAGACTATAAGATTTCCATAAAAACTTCTTATCCCCTTCATTATCTTACTGACAAAGTTGCTTAACTCGAGGAATATAAACATAAAGTCAAATCATTTTATTCGCGTCTCTTCAATTCAGTACGTCGAACCCCATTCCACTGTCAACGAGGATTTTAAATATTTTCCCTGAAATATGATTCTTAATGTATTCTGATTTGGGGTAAAAACTGAAAAAAGGACAATACAAACAAAACAAATAACATTTTCTAGCTTTAATCCAAACTTAAATGGTTATATTGACCAAAATTCATACCCAAGATGTTTCGTTCTCGCAACCTTGCAGAGAGCATTTTCTTGTTCCCAATTTACTGCCTTGAGGCGACAGTAAAATTTCAAACGAGTAGACCGTCTTCAAAAGTGCATATCCTAGAATTGTGGAAGACTAAAAAAATAGCACGCTTAAATAAAGACAAATGGATTGCTCACAAGTGGTAAATTGAGACGATATTCAACATCATTTTACATACATTCATAATTTCCTTCAATATCTTCTTTAGTTTATACATATATTACAGAACATTCATTTAAGTTAAATGGTTTTTGTGTAGTCTGCAAATTTTATTCTATTCCATTTCATCTTTGTGTAACCTCTGTACATATTATCTACACTGAAGAAATATTTAGAAATAAAAGATTTAATTAAATGTTAGCATATATTTGGTGCTAATTAGGTGCAATAACAATGAACAATGAAAACTACCTATAAACATCAATCTTGTGCTGCATACATATATACAGGCAGAGCTGGCCAAAATACGATAATACTAATATATTTAATTAGTTATAGTTATAATCATTCAATTAGAATTAAAACGTATTAAATTTTTTGTATCCTCATTTGATCTTCTTATAACTCGTTGTTCAAACAAGTAAGTGGTCCGATAATTTGTAGAATTTCAACAAACTAGTCGTTGTAGCAAAAGAGAACATTCTCTCCATAAGTCTAAATAATAAAATATAGTATAGCAGAGCCTGAACCCTTTAATCGATAACACGCAATAGCAGTTTCTTTCCTATCCAATTAATCTATCCATTGGGCAGTGACTACAAAAAATTTACTTTTCATTAATGACAAAATGTCTGCATGCGCACATATGTATATTTGATACATGATATTTCAATATTTGCTTGATTTCACAAATCTGTTTATTATTAATGCGAATTTAATTTTCCTAAAAGATTGCTGATTTGGAATTTTGACTGTGAATACTTATAACTGGTTTATGACCTTTACCCTTAATGACTCTTGATTTATATAGTTTTAGGTAAGCACATTATACGAAATTGTGACGATTTTTCAAGCGGATGGAAAGCTGCACCCATTTGTATTTTAATTGGCCATGATATTCCACATTTCTTATATGATTTCGATTAAATTTGGCCTAATATGTACAACATTCACGTTCATTGGATCCATATCTAGATTACATTCCAATTTGAGGAGATTAGTGAAGCGGGAGAGGAGTTTTACCTACTCTATTTATTTATATATATACAGTACATGTCTTTGTTCCGATAATAGCCTTAATTAACCGACTTCAACCAAACTTTGTTTATGCAAGTGGAAACGAACAAAATCTAGTAAAAAGTGAATCACTAGAATTATATTGTGATTACTTTCTGCATTTCTATATTCGTTTCAGTTGTTAAATTCTGTTTGGATTTGCTAGAAATGCAGTAGGTTTCGCCAGAAATACATTATGTATATCGTAAAACTGATATTGCAGTAACTTTTAAGTAGGTTCTGAGTATTCAACGAAATTAAGGCAATATTAAGCAACGTTTTTATGAAGTAAGTCAACTAATTATAAGTGGCGTCCCCATCACACTTATAATAGATGTGCAACTAAATGTGCCCGTGTGAACGCCACTTTATTCAAGGGGATATATGTATATACAAGGTGTTTCGTTAAGGTCTGAAAAGGGGTATGCCAATCGATTCTACATGGTCTCCTGCTCAACGTTTGTTCGGATACCTCCTTCCCCGAAAATCGCAATTGAAAATTTGGAGGAGGTGAATCCAGAAATTGCTTTATAAGTTCTTTCAAAAATATCGTAGGTTATTGCTTAATAGTGTGTTAGGAAGTTGAGCCCTCAAGCTTTCTAAGGATACCTTTCACGCCTCAATCTGTCAACAAACAAGCGAGAGAGGCCGCGTCAAACTTCAAAAATGGCAATTTCAATTCTCAAAATTTGACTTTGTTCCTTCGTTTTGACTATTTTTTATACGGGAAGATCGAAATTTGTTTGAGAAAAAGCTTCCCTGTCTTGTGGCCTTTCGTAGAAAAAAACCGCACTCGAAACCGACGTTGTCTTCTGAAGTTATTCGTGTTAGAGCAGTTCAGCACAACGGACCAGGTGTAGAAAAAAAATCCACAATTCACACGAAATCTCTTAAATCAACTTCGTCCATCGAATCTAACAATAAAAATGAGAAATTCGTGTTAATTATGTGCTTAGTCAACCCAGCACGGCTAAGTCGAGGTTCCAGCGAACCCCCTGGTCCATAGTCCTGAAACACTCTAATACGAATAACTTCAGAAGGAGAGGTCGGATTTAAAACTAGTTATGCAATTAGATAAAGCCAAAAAAATTATCAATGGCAATATTTCATTTGTTATGAATCTTTTTTATTGAATTGAGCTTCAATTTCTTAGAATTTTATAGTAAGAGGAAAAGCTTTAAAATTAAATTATCAAAGTATTATGGGTGACACAAAAACATTGTTCATATTTTGAAAGATATGTATTATACTATATTACAAAACATTTATTAATTTAACCTCTTCAGGGACGAATTTTTTAAAGGTGGAAAAAGTGGTTTCATGTTTTATTTGATTACTTATTTACTTATTTTTTACCGACAGCTACCCAGTAAGTAAAAAAAATTTAGAAAAACAAATAGATAGTATAAGAAAGAAAACTGAGTTCAAATATTTGACAGTAAAGTGCTATTAGTAAAAAAAAAAAAACCTAATTTTGCAGATTATTTTTTCAAAATAAAGCATTTATTTAAACTAAACAAATATTATACATTGCATAGCTTATTTATCAGAGATGTAGGATGTTTTTCCAATAAACTAAAAAGAAACCACGCGGTAATCAGAGGCAATTTTGAAATATTTTGAAAGCAGTTCATTTCAAGTAGAATAAAATGCTATCCATGCTGCTATGCTACAAATTGTTTGGTTTTATTGTTGAAATATAATCTAATGAGTAGTTCTTTAACAGATTACAATTTGTTTTTCAGTTAAAATAAACTTAATTCCTAAAAATCTAAACGTACACATATGTGGCCAAGGGTGTCAAGAGATTAAATTAATTCTTTAACTGTGTGGCGATAATTGCATGCATTACTTTATACTGCAAACGACAAGACAACACCACAGGTCTCACCTTTACAAGAGGTCGAACTTGAATAACAAACTACGATTACGAAATGATTAAATATGCACTGATAAAGTTATGCAATTTTCTAGAATTTTTTACAATCATTTTGGAATTTTATACATTCTACTTCTATATAAGTAGTATAATACTTTACTGCGAACACTGTGGCACTCAATTTTTAGATATGTATTGGCTTGATACCTACGTTCAAACGGATGTGGTTATTATACATAAAACAATGATAATTTCCTTATATTTTTTTTGGAAAACTTAGATCCGCCAATTAAAAATAGCGGCTATTTTCCTGCAAAGAAAATAGCATTCGTTTTCCTGTAAAATATATTTAAAATTAGAAACTTGTGGGCGCAATAGGAAGATTATTTACTTAAAATATGGGGTGGAGCAAAAGAGCTCACTGCTCGTCAATCAGTTTTATAAATTTCCAAGATAATTGCAAGATATTCGCTTTTTTGGCAAAATTTCAGTAAATGTGTAGGTATTGCTACCCACAAAACAACTATATATTTATCAGATCAAATGTTGCGTGTGATTTAAACAATTTTGTCAATTGGGTGAGGCTTTTCCTTTTACGTTGTTGATCTTTTAATGATTTTCAGTGAAATTTGAGCCCATCAAAAACTACTATTTATACTTACATTTTAATTACTCACCTCGATTGAACTTACTTTATTTATGTTTTTAAAGTTGTCTGGAATGTAAAACTTGTTTTATAAAATAATTGGGTGTTATTTTGATATGTAATAATATTATTAGATTAGTTTTGTCGTAAAATAAAACTTTCCTAATTTCAAGTCTATCTATCTTGTATTTAAATACTTGAATTTAAATAGACTTAAAAAATTTACAGCCAGCCACAATAGCGATATAAAACAAAATTTAAGAATCAAACTTAGTTACAACATTAAAACCATTAATTAATACTCTTACAAAATTGAGAACATTTATATAAGGGTTCGTAAAACCTTCCATTTGCGGAAATTTTTATTCTACACATGAAGATAATGACAGATATAAATTTTCCTAGAGTAGGGTGCGTTGTACCCTGCTCGAGTAATCCTTGCCAACGGCAATAAAAAATCCATCGGGAGATGTAATTAATCATATTTCGAATCAGCTTCCTCCTAGACGGACTTCGACATAAAAAGTCAATTAAACCGCCCACTCAGTTGAGTATTCATTTTAACGTCGCTTTAATTATTTAATTATTGCACCAGATGAACAGCGGCTTCAAGAAACCCCTTCCCCGACTCGCGCCGTTGGATTTATTTCAACGAGCACAAAAGGACGATGCATGGAATTATTGCCGATGGCACTTAAGTTGGCTACTTGGTTGGAGTAGCACTTCTAGGGATCCATTGGCGTATGCGGACCATTGTTGTAATAAATTTCGCATTTTTCTTTTAACTGCGGACTCGACCGCAACTACGGCGACTGGAAGGGCGACGGGAACTACACGAGAAGCCCGTGAACCACGGCAAGAAAATCCAATTTGGAATTATCGCTAACAAATCTCAGAAAATTGAAAATTGTTGAACAAAAAGTTCCCGGCCGAGGAGAGGTCCTCCTGGTGCCGAACAAGACGACGACACGATGACGGGCGGGACGGGTATGCTGCGGCGACAAGTTTTTATCATGCTAGACATGGACAAGTTTCATGCTATAAATTAACGATTCACTGAACTACTGAAATCGAGTGGGGTATTAGGAGACCCCGGAGAGTCTGTTAAGCACGCGGTCTGCAAATATTTGAATAGAATGGCTGCAGACGAAAATTAGTCTGCGGTGCGGGCTCGGGCGGACTCTTGTTTTCATGCGTATTATCCCGTGGCCTCGTTAAAAGTTGCTAATTGACACTTGGGTAATTAATGTACTTGAAGAGAGCTTACTAAACTAACCAAACTATGCATGGTAATTAAATAGCCAGCCGCCCGCCGTGGCTCGTTCAACTTTAAAATTACGAAAGTGGCGCAACTGCTGCTGTGATTCAGTAGTCGAGTTTTTCCTATTATGTTAACTGTCGAAAATGTACATTATGATTTTCCAGGAAATGTTGTTATGCTTTAAGTAGCTGCATTTGTTCTTACACTCATGGGCGGCACTATGTATCTTTTTATGGTTTAAAACTATTTTGATGGTATTTAATGAACCCAAAGCATATAAACAGCAAGGAAACCATCCCCACGCAACTCAAAATGTAAGAGGCCTGTGAAATAATACAATATTAAAATTAAATTGAATACAACAGTATTAATTTTAAATTATAAATATATGTTAAAATTATGAAAATCCTGCAACGTGATTAATTATACAAAAACCATTAGTTTTTAGGGTTCCGTACCCAGAGGGTAAAAACGGGACCCTAATTACTAAGACTTCGCTGTCTGTCCGTCCGTCTGTCCGTCCGTCCGTCCGTCTGTCTGTCACCAGGCTGTATCTCAAGAACCGCGATAGCTAGACAGTTAAAATTTTCACAAATTATGTATTTCTGTTGCCGCTATAACAACAAATACTAAAAACAAAATAAAATAAATATTTAAGGGGGGCTCCCATACAACAAACGCGATTTTTTTGCCCTTTTTTGCTCGATATCAATAATGGCAACAGGTAGGCACTTGAAATATTCACAAAATACTCAGTTGTATTTTTACTTTTATAATAAATAATAAAATTAAAATAAAATAAATATTTAAGGGGGGCTCCCATACAAAAAACGCCATTTTTTGCCTATTTTTGCTCGATATCAATAAATGGTAACAGGTAGGCACTTGAAATATTACAATATGAAATTTGTGTAGGTACCTACTGTTGTTTACCTAGTCAATGGTACGGAACCCTTCGTGCGCGAGTCCGACTCGCACTTGGCCGGTTTTTTTCTAATATTCGTGAAGCTCAGCAGACCAATCTAAAGTTCCTCTTATAATATGGTTGAAAAACATTTTATTTTCAGGGACTATACCTATCCTTTAAGATCGGCATTAAAACAAAAGACTTTATGACAGTTCTTGAAGAAATAGATTGTAGTTTTATTTATTTAGTTGTGAGCGCTAGGAAATCAATACACAAGGAGGAACATTCTCGTGAATATATGCAAAATTTAATTGAAACTGAGAAATATGGGAGTTATAGTGCCCACCAGAACGGTACGGAACAAAGAACGGATCGTAATCTTTTTCATTAATTGTTTGCATTTTCAAACTCGATCTTATTAATGCATAAATAAAGTTTGATCAAAATCCTATCGTTCCGGGGACAATTTTTCAGCCTTCTAATGTACAAATTGAGATCTACTGTTTTCTTCTGACTATTCTACAAATTGTAAATACAATTAAATAGCTGTTTCCCTACTAGACGTTTATTAAATATTTTCACTTAACAATTATTATTAAAGACGGATGTTGCTTACAACTTCGGTTTTACTTTTCGACTCTTTTTACCTGACTCCGGGAAGTCCAAAGAAGAGTTAAATAGTTGTAGTTGGAGGCCAAACATTTCTACGAATCTAAAGGAGGGACTACAACAATTGTTAATTTAAGATCTTTGCTATTGAATCAGTATTTTAACCTTCCCCTATAATATTTTATGCTTGCTTTCAGGTTTTGCGTAGTCGGATTTTAGTTTTTAAACTTTTATTTTTTGGATTATCTTCCGGTCGCGACATGGGTTTTCTGCAGACTCGATGGTACAGGAGAAAGACGGGCGGGTTTTTGGTAGTGGAAGTTTATCTTTTTTTAGTGGTGTTGGTGTACGGAGCTTGTCATCCTGCTCCAAAGTCAATTCTTCGGATTGTATTTGTCTAGGCTTTCCGTTTTTGAGCCCTTGTGACTGCGCTTGTTGTTGCGGTGTGGTCGTTTTCCTCCGCCTCTGAGTTCATGCCTCCTTACTTGCGTCTGCAGTTAAATTGAAAGGTTTATTAAAATCCGGTTATATAAGGAGAAGGGTGAAACTGGGGAATATTCAGCAACTATTTTGTACTATAATAGAAAAGTGACAGCGTCACAACTGTCCCACCGGTTGTCAAGGCATTATGGCACTACTTATAAGAAAAGGCACTTGTAGAAATGTGTGCGGTAATTTCAGCTCAGCACTAAAAGCACAATTTAAAAGTTTTTCCGCTCAAAAAGTTGTAAAAAGGGGTAATTCCACTGCGGGAGTACTAGGTTTGAGCGGTTGAAAATTTAGTTTTAGTATTTCGATTGACCTTCGTTTCCCTGGTCTTCCAAATCCCTCCTGCTCTTGTATTCGCAGGTATCTGTAGCCTGATTTCTTCGATCACAGAATCTACAATCTACAATTTTACCACATTGACTTTGATCGTAAAACGAATTTTTGAAGTGTTTATAACAAAAGCGATAATTTATACTAAGAGTTCTAGAAACTCTTACGTTGCAAAACTAATTTAATAATATTAATAATTAAACAATCAAAAAATTAGTAGAAAAACGGCAATAATAATAATTGTAATAAAATTAAAAAAAAACGCAGTACGTATGTAATAAACTGTCGATATTAGGACAGTTGTCTGGTTTTCAACTTGAGGAAATATTTGGTAAAACACGTGTTGGCAAAAAGCGGGTGAAACCCCATGGTTTTTGTTTTATCTATTTAATGTATTTGATTTTTTTGAAAATACGTCAAAGCTAAGTTAAATAATTGTTTAATTAATCTGCTGGATATTTGAAATGTTCGCTTTTGTAATTGTCAAAATTATTGCTTTTCAATTTTGATAATTTCTGCTATGATCTTTCGAAGGTATTAAATTTTAAAAATATTTCAATTATGATGCAAAGAACAAATTAAACCTAGGTATAATTTTTAGGATTGTGTCTATATTTATGCACTTACTTGTAATTCTAAGCAACATAATTTTAAACGCTGCAACTGTTTTAATGGTTCGAATTACATTAGTACGAAGTAGAAAGTCCATATTCTGTGTTATACTGAACTTATGTATTAGTGCATACAATTAGTTATTTAACATTTCGTCCGAAACGAAAATTTAAATTAATTTGAAGTCATGCTTCACGAATTTTCAACAATTGTTTATATGTATTTCCCAAGATATTTAATTTGTAAATTGTGAATAGAAACATTTGTGCCCTGCGATTTTCTACATGCATTTTCGCATAAAGTTTTGGCAAAAATTGCAGAATATTTTTGTTTACTGTAAACTGAATCAAAATAAACTGAAATTGTAGTGTACTTAGGTTTATTAAATTCAACTCGGCAGCTGGACGTGACCATGACTCGAGCTAGACTGTCGCTGTTAGAACTAAGAGTTACTCTCTGTGACAATATAACTGTTCTGACTACAAATAAAATAGCTTTTTCAGAGATGTTTTGAACAATAAATTACATATCCAGCAATTTATCTATGTAATTTTCATGCACCACCAAAAAAATTACAAATTCGTGTCAATTTCAAGACATATTTTTCGTATAGTATTAATAACTAAATTTTGTTGACATTTAACTTTACTTTTCGTCGTTGATTGGGCCATTCGACACGTGTATTCTCGCAGCGTCGTGAAACCAGCGTCGTTTATTTTTTTATCACTTTTTTTGTTTAATGTGTAATGTATCCTCCCTCTCCATCCCACTTATATTTGAAAATGTAATATTTTTGTGAACTTGATAACGCGCCGTTTTTTAATTTCAATGATTTTATTTGAAATCGTTATTCCAACGGTGAATGAAAACACACGCATATCCAGCGGTTAATGAAGACATCCTCATATATCAGTTCTTTTCGTTGCTGAACTTCAAACTTCAATGTTTCCAATAAGATTTATAATGGTTTTTTCTATCAACACTCCTTTTTTTAGAAAATTTTTTTTTTTTTTTTTTTTGGAGATTAAAACTAAGCGAACCAAGACTTTCATTTCATCCTCTGCTTGTGAGTCTGGAAGCGACCCTCATTTCAGTTCGTTTTGATTCAGTTTACAGTAAACACAAATATTCTGCAATTTTTGCCAAAACTTTGTGCGAAAATGTATGTATATAATCGCAGGGCACAAATGTTTCTAGTCAAAATTTACAAATTAAATATCTCGGGGAAATACATATAAACAACTATTGAAAATATGAGAAGAGTTCTTACAATTAATTTAAATTTTCGTTTTGGACGAAATCCTAAATAACTAATTTTATGCACTAATACATAATTTCAGTATAATACAAAACATGATCTTCATACTAATGTAATTCGAACCATTAAAATAGTTGCAGCGTTTAAAATTATGTTACCTAGACTTACGAGTACCTATGTTTATAAATATGGACACAATCCTAAAAACTATACCCGCGTCTAATTTGTTCTTTGTATCATAATTGAAATATTTTTTAAATTTTTTCCATTGGAAAGCTCATAACAGAAAATATAAAAATTGAAAAGGAATAATTATGACGATTGAACCTTTACAAAAACGAAAATTTAAAATTTCCAGCAGATTATTTAATTAAGATTTGACGTATTTTCACAGAAAACAAAATCATCAAATTGAAAGAAAGAAAAGCTTGGCGTTTCATCTGGTTGCTGCCAACAAGTGTTTTACCAAATATTTCCGCAAATTAAGAACCCGACAACTGTTTTAATATTGACATTTTATTGCACAAGTACTACATTGTTTCTTAATTTTATTATAATTATTATTATTTGCGTTTTATTACTAATTCTTTAATTGTTTAGTTATTAATGTTATTTAATTTGTTTTGTAGAGTAACAGTTTCTAGAACTCTTAGTATAAATTTTCTTTTTGGTTATAAACAATTCGAAAATTCTTTTTACGATCAAAGTCAAGGTGGTAAAATTGTAGATTGTAGATTCTGTGATCGAAGAAATCAGCCTACAGATACCTGCGAATACAAGAGCAAGTGGGAATTGGAAGACCAGGGAAACGAAAGGCAATCGAGCCCGAAATCCCATGCTCGACGTTAAATAGTAAAATTAAAAATTCAGGGTACTCTAAATCGCTCCAACTTAGAATTCGAATGGTACCAAAATCAATGCAATGGGACTTATAGCCTTATAGTTTCCGAGTTGCTTAATGGTTTTCAATGGTTCTATAGTATATCCCCTCACTCGGATCGAGGACGTTCTTTACTAATTAGGTCACTCAACGTTCATTACAACCCTCGATATGGTAGTGGATATCATAAAACAGTTTTCAGCACAAATTACGGGCATTACGAGTCCGGTCCAGTTTCACGAACTGTTGGGCAAGTTCAGTAATTTTTTGGAGTTGCCAGTTAATATAGAAAATGTATGCCCAATTTTTCAAAATTAATGCGTCCGATAACAAATTTGCTACGCCCCGATTCTTAAATTCACATTAACCGAAATATGTCAATATGTGTTCCAAAACTTTAAAAATTCCCTAGCTTCACCCCTCTCCTTATATATCCGGATTTTAATAAGTCTTTTAATTGAACTACAGACGCAAGTAACGACGCATGAACTCAGACGCAGAGGAAAATAACCCCGCCGCAACAACAAGCGCAGTCACAAGGAAAGCCTAGCCAAATACAATCCGAAGAATTTGACTTTGGAGATGGACGACAAATCTGTACCCCAACACCACCTTCCACTACCAAAAACCCGCCCGACTTTCTCCTATACCATCGAGTCTGCAGAAAACCCGTGTCGCGGCCGGAAGATAATTTAAAACATAAAAGTTTAAAAACTAAAAGCCGACTACGCAAAAGCTGAAAGAAAACGTAAAATATTATAGAGTAAGATTAAAATACTGATTCAATAGCAAAGATCTTGGATTAACAATTGTCGTAGTCCCTCCTTTAGAGTCGTAGAAGTTTTTGGCCTCCAACTACAACTATTTAACTCATCTTTCATCTTTGGACTTGCCGGAGTCAGGTAAAAAGAGTCGAAAAGTAAAACCGAAGATGTAGGCAGCATCCATCCTTAATAACAATTGTCAAGTGAATAAAATTAATAAACGTCTAGTAAGGAAGCAGTTTCTGTATTTATAATTTATACAATAGTCAGAAGAAAACAGTAAATCTCAATTGCTTACACTAGAAGGCTGAAAAAACTGTCCCCGGAAAAGATAGGATTTTGATCAAACATTATTTTTGCAAATAGGATCGAGTTTGAAAATGCAAACAATTGATTCAAAAGATTAGGGTCCATTCTTTCTTCCGTATTTGTGGGCACTATAACTCCCATATTTCTTAATGGATTTCGATCAAACTTTGCGTATACTCACTGAGTCAAAATATTGATATATTTGAAAATTTGGGAACATTATAAGTCACGAAAATGTGTTTTGATTTTCTAGCGCTCTCAACTCAATAAATACAACTACAATCTATTTCTTCAGGATTCTGTCATAAAGCTTTTTGTTTTAATGCCGATCTTAAGGGATATAGTCCCTGAAAATAAACTGTTTTTCAACCATATCAAAAGAGGATATTTAGATTGGTCTGACTGAGCTTCACGAATAGCACGAAATTGCGTTCAAATTGTCCCCACTCTGCTGGTTTAAGTGCCGTTATTGGTTTAAATTAAACACATCTATCACTTGTTCAGTTACCTAAAAAAATTATTAGATTTGTTGCCGAGTTCCCAAAATACGTCACAGCGACACTAGAGGGTTGGCTTATTGACTTTTTACTTTCACCGCTGATCGCATTGAAAAGAACGTTTCGTTAAAAATTAGTTATAAATATTCACCCGTTGTTCTGAAGCAAGCAGTATCAACCGAGACGTTAAATCCGCACGTTGAAGATTTGTGAAGTAAAGTAAGAGAATTCAAAAGAAGAAATTAAAAGTAATATTGCGCTTAGCCATTCTAACTTTAAGAAAGCCTTCACAGTATTTTTATTTCAGATGAAAGTTGTGTTTTGCTTCGCATTGCTGTTCAGTTGCATTTACGCTTTTGGCGAAAGTGATCCAAAAATTTGGTCTACAGGCTACGAATATAATGACGACGATTATTTAGACTGTACTACTGAAAAGATAAAATTGCCTGAGATAGGGGCTGTAACGGAGAGATCCAAAGTAAGTACGTAAATTACTTTTGAGAATGTTTACTCAATATCTTTTGTTGCAGTCTCTTCATAGATGTCGTTATATTTCATACGCTGAATGGAAGGACTTTGAGAAAAATATTTCTATCGTAACAGTGCCAGAGGGTGGTTACGGGAAACAATCCATTACAGTTAAAATTGAAGCACGAGAATATATAAATGGAGAATTACAAATATGTAATTATCCTTATACTTCAACTTGGGCATGCATGTGGTATGGCTGTTGTTAATTATTATCTTGTATAAATAGAATAAAATGAAATTGTAAGAATAAAAATGGATTGACCATAAAAGGAGAATAAAAAAATTTCATTTAATGACAAAAAATAGTTTATTTTTAAACAAACACAAACAAAAAACAATGAAAAAATTAGAAAACACTACAACCACATGGAGCCGATAGCCTACCACATCCTTGTCGTAGTTCTGGAACTAGAAAATGATAAGTTCTCGCAAAATTCCCCTTGTTCGAAATTCGGAGGTTTGTCGTGCAGGATTTCTTATTTAGTTATTTACAATAGATTATAAATAAATTTATACGCTAGCCTGCGTGCGCACTCGGGATCTGAGCCCATATGACGCATGGAGGATTTTGACATAAGGGATTTTGTGCTGTTCCTACGTTCAGGAATAAATTGAATTTCTAAAGCATGTGAACAAAAGTAAATAAAACAAAGCGAAGAAATCGGAATATATGTATGTTGAACAAATATTTATGTGTAAATTCATAGCAAAACTGAAGTTGTAGGATGGAAAGTAGAAAAATTGCCAGTTCTCCGAGATTCCAGTCACACAGTCACTCTGTTGTATGGGAAATATCATGTCATATCAAGTTTTCTCAAAAAGGTCGCAGAATTCTAAAATAAAACTCGTTTCGACATTTCAGAGAATATATTGATACATGTTCAGTATGTCTCTGTAGATGTATATAGCTGCGTAATGTGCTTATTTCGGTTCAAAAACCAAAATTATTTATCTTAACAATTTTGTAAATTTATTATTCCTCAGAAGATTATCTAGGAAAATTAATGATAGGTGAACGGCGGGTAATATAGTGAACCTGAGGAATATTATTAAATATAAAACAAAATATGGATATGCAATATTGCTCATAGTTTGATAAGTCGAGTAAAAATGATTCGTTTGCAAATACGCGCCCAAATGAGGACTTGACACGGACGTAGTGAAGGAATCGTATCTTCGCGTCCTCCTAACTACGCTTACTTATAGATATAAACGATTTATTGTTTTCATCATTTATCATAAACTTCAAGGCAAACATCTCGTCATAATTTGACGAAAGACTATATTATGCACTTTGCTACATAATTTGGATCTCTCCTACGCCGCCATCTTCTATAATCTTCATTAATTTCAAAGTATGATTAAAAGTTACAATTAGTCATCAATAGACTGCGGATTATATGCAAATACATATTATGCATTTGTTAAGATAAACAAATAATTTCACCGCAGAAATTTCTTATATCACTGTATATGTAAATTGAAGTTACTAATGATATAAATAATTTCTGCAGTGAAATTATTTGTTTATCTTAAGTTCTTAACAAATGCATAATATGCATTTGCATATATGTACATACATAATCCGCAGTCTAGTCATCAACTTTTAAAAACCTTGGCGAATATTCATATTTTTATGAAGGAAGAATAGTAACAACATCTTGAACAGTAGGTACAATATTTAGCTCCTTATGTACCCCCTAAGTAATGTTGTAAACCGATCCAGTAAACATATGACCGTTACTTGAAACGACCTCTCTATTGTAAAATTGATCAAAAACACTGAAACTTTCGGACCAGCCTGCTGTATTCCTTATCAAATCTGTTCTGACTCCTCTCTGCCTTACCGTAAATGTTGCAGCATGTCTGTAAATTGCACTGGTATCAATACCACTATCTACAAGAGCACAAGAACACTTTTTTGATCTCCTCTTAGTAATTTTGACTTACCCAACGTACATTTGGTAGCCAATTCCACAGACGAACTAAGAGGAAAGCGGACGGCTACCCTGCGAGTCTCGAATACGAAGGAGTTTCTGATGATCGTCCATCTTCAGTTTATGATATGTCTTCATTTTTTTTCGAAAAATCGTTCTATCCCGATTTTCAGCCCGATCGCAATAATTTTCCGCACCTCAACCCTAACCCTGACCCCCTAAATCTATCCATCTTTATTACTCCCTCTGTAGTTTTTAAACATATTAATGAGCTCCCAATGGACTTTACATCGGGACCTGATGATATTCCGCCAGCTATTATTAAACTACGGTCTAACGACCTAGTGTTGCCCTTAACCCTACTCTTCTAGAAGTCTGTAAGCAGAAGTCAGAAGTCAGAAGTCTGTAATGCCTTCTTCATCCCAATCCACAAAAAGGGTAGCAAGAATTAAGTCTTCAACTATCGGCCCATCGCCAAACTCTCTTGTATCCCAAAACGTTTCGAGTCAATTATATACCCCGAAATGTCCATTACTTGTAGCCGCGATGCCTCTATGTACCAGCACGGTTTCCTACAGAGTCGTTCTACCACTACAAACCCTCTTGAATTTGTCCCTTTTGTTATTGAAGGCTTCCAAAAAGGTTTTCAAAACTATTGTATATATACCAATTTTAGCAAGGCTTTCGATAAAATATCCCATTCTATTATAATACTAAAATTAGAAAGTCTTGGTTTCCCCCTTTATTTGTTAAATGGATACGGTCATATCTGTCCAACAGGACGTATCAAGTTACTTTTCGGAATACCACTTCGAGGCAAATATCTGCCTCATCAGGGGTCCCGCAGAGAAGTCACCTAGGTCCGCTTCTCTTTATCTTAGCTATTGATGACATCGCTCTTTTACTTAAAGCTTGCCGAATCCTGATTTATCCTGACGACATTCAACTTTTCCGTTACACGAAAGATGCCAATGATTACCTCGCGCAGTAGCGGCGTTAGGGTAGGGCGCGGTTGGGCGACCGCCCAGGGCGTCAGATTTGAAGGAGCGCCGCAGGCGCCCCTTTATATCCCTTTGTTCATTAAGCGAGTCCTACTTACCAGTAAATTCCCTAAAGGCTCACACCTACTTTAAATACATATATTGTAACCCATTTTGACAGTCGCGTGAACGATAGACGAAGTGAATTGTACGAAATGAAAGCAGCAATTAATTTAATAGGTGGAATTGAAGAGGCTGTTGTGCATTTTCGCCGAAAAATATTTTATAGGTGATCCTTTTGTGCTTAGTGACGACGTGTTCAGAAAAAAATATCGCTTTTCTAAAGAAAGTGTTCGGTACATTATAAATCTTATAAAGTATTCCCTAACACTTGAAACCAGAGGATGCGGAACATTTCCTCAACTGCAAGTCTTAAGCCGTTTCGGCCGAGAACGGCATTCTCGGTACACCGCTCTTTAGCGGCTCATAATACTATTTGTGTCTGAAAAATTAGAGAGGGGCATATTTTTATAGTTTAAGATGTGCTCTTTCTGATAGTGTCCATGAATTTTCTCCGAAAAATTGTTAATTATGGAAAAAGCAGTTTAAAGAAAAAAAACATGGTTTTTTCCACTTTTTTTTTTAAATCGAATTTTCAAGGGGTTTCCTGTCTGTAATGACCCTAGAACCCTACTAAACCGTGGAATAAATGTTTAAACTTTACGAAAACATTCATGAATTTTTTATTGAAAAATGATGAATTTTTTATTGAAAAATGATATACGAAAAATTGTTAAGAATAAAAAGTTCTTGAAATCACTCGAAAAATGCACTTGAATTTTTTGAAAATATTTCGAGTAATTTTTTTGAGTTTGCAAATAGCCAATTTTTACAAAATTGAAAAAATTGCTCAAAAAATTCTGAAAAAATTTGGGTGCATTCTTTGGCTAATTATAAAACTTTTTATACTTCGCTATTTTTCTCACTAGTGCATTATTTTCAAGAAGAAAACTTCCTAAGTTCAAAGTAGTATATGTATATTCGCACATCTATCGTCTGTCCACCGCAAAGTTTACGTTGCCCAACTATCACCTACATGGAGGGCGACGAATATTGAGTCTTTTTTTTAAAGTGATTTTATAATTTTTTTTTCCAATTTTTTTGTTTCTTTTTTTGGTGAAAACAAGAAATTTTCCACACTTCTAATTTTTTTTAAAAATCACTTAAAAAAAACGACTATCTTTGTAGAATATAAAAAAGATTCCCGAAAAACCAGAACTTCTCATACTCTGTAGTTATCTCCAATTGAAATTAACTGTAGACTCTAAATCAGATATATGTAGATGGTTGTATGTTGTGCGATGAACTCATAAGTCTAAAATCTTATTTGCCTGATCAGAACAGAATGTAGTTAGTCTTTATTTTAAATTTTATCAAAGATCGCAACTTACAAAAGCTGTATCCAAATGTATTGCTATCCATTGCGAATATTGATCACTATACCTATAATTGTGGTTAGTGGGGAAAGGAGTATTTCTAAGCTTAAGCTGATAGAAACCTATCTGCGATCAACAATATCTCAATCTAGATTGACAAACTTAGCAACTTTGTCAATCGAAAATGAAATTGCTGAAAACATAGACTTTGATGTCTTAATAAAAGAGTTTGCTGATAGAAAGGCTAGAAAAGTAAAATTTTATTAGTTTTTTTTAATAAATGGTTATTTCATTATATCTCTTGCCTTTTTCTCGTATGGGTTTCAATGGCAGATAGGGGGCGCCGTAGAAATCTCGCCCAGGGCGCTGGTAGTGCTAAAACCGGCACTGCTGATTCTTAACCCTAATTAGTCATACTGGGTAAAATCCACCCCAGGCTCTTTTTACCTGGAATACGATCGATTAAATTAGAGAAAATGGGAATTATGGTGCCATCTGCAGGTAGATTAAATCTTTAACTATAGTAGACTCACGTAAGTATTAAGTAACACAAACACACTATGTTTTATTTTGATTTGCATTCTACAATTGTTTATCGCAGCGGAAAGGTGTTGGAGTGGATTTTACCCAGTATGAATATTACGTAATTTTCAGGAAGTGTGAGTAAATAAAATAGGGTTAATTGCTTGTACTATGAATAATTTGATTCAAGAAAATTACAAATTAAGTTTTATAGATTATTTTACTTTGTTACTGTCTCTACAGTTGAAGCCTTCACTTTCAATTCTTATGTTAATAATTTCTACGATGTTGGAACATTTTCATTTCCAGAACTGTGAATTAATTCTTATTGGCAAGTGATATTTGCTTGTCAGGTCCAATTGACTAAGTCATTTGTATAAAATTATATCTCATTATGTTATATAGATTTACTCTTTTCAATAAAACATCAAATTTTAATAATATTGAATAATGCTTCTTTTATAGCATTTTTAAAAGAAACCAGCCAATACCCCACCATATATTTTTGTCCATTCTTATTTTCATTGCAAATTTTATTTGAATTTTTCCTTTCAGGGCTCAGAAAATGGTATACTTACTTCCAGTTATCAAATAGAAGAAGTTTAATTTAAAACTCTTTCGCATCCAGAGGTTAAAAAATGAACCACCACTCGTTAACCGCTCGAGTTAATTCCCCGCATCCAAATGGTCCGCCAGAGCACCGAGGATAAAGCACTTCATAAAATTTGCATATATTCAATTCTCGGTCGAGCTGCGATAATAGCGGCCTGTCGGCAAGGTGTCCCTCATGTGCTGGAGGAAAGGTGTTGGCCGGGTGCGCGCAAAGGCACAAATCATCCCGAAAGTGTCCTAGACGGGCAACAAAATTTCGTAAATCTGCTCAGTCATTTCGCCGCATAACTGCTATGATGCGGGCCACATTTCACATTCAAACGACACCCAAAAGAGTTGCTTCCGCCCTTAAGGGCAAAGTATGGTTAAATGCCGTTTTTTAGTATGGATTCACACCAAACACGAAATATTTAAGCGGCAGATAAGGAAACTCTGTCCCTTAATCCTCGGATTATGTTGCCGGTGTCCCCGCCGCCGCTGCCGCCTCCGGCCCTACGTCCTACACGGTCCGATACAGTGAATTTTCGTATCCAGGAAGCAATTAAAAGTTTGGAACGAGACTTGGCAACTCGTTTCCACAAGAGTCTGCTTTCAAAGGGGCAAGTGACAACAATCAATTGGTGGGACATCAAAGAACTTGGCTTGGGAAACTTTCGTATTCCTGGGATCGGATTGACAAAGACTCAAAACTTTCTTGGAATAACTGCAGCACAGGGCCAGCCAGACGCTTAGCGTCGCTGGCAATAATATCGGGGGCGGGAGGTGGAGGTGACGGTGGCGATCAAATTAAAACGCCATTCAGGCCGACGTGCAGTGTCCAGGAGCCGGAAACCTCCCCAGCCAAGCAACGATACAAAATGGATGCGGAGCAGCCCGAGCGGAAGGAATCAGCAGCTAAACAGACGTGAAATTGAAAAATCTTTTCGCAATGCAGATAAGAAGAACGACGCCCCGGTGATTTCGGCCATTAATCACCCTCTGCTGATGCATCAATTGAACGGAAAATTCGGGCGCTCCGATGTTTTGTCGCAGCCCCGAAAATGGAAAACCAGCGGCGGCAGGGTGGCCCCGCACAGTGCAGCCCCAATGACATGCCACCGCAGGTAAGATATGAACCGCTCCCCAGATGGATCCTCGTTGTGAATAATTCCTGCGTTTTAGAAGAGGCCCCCCCGACGCGTCGCGCCAATTCTGCAATTGAGTCGACTGCTGTTGATATTCAATTATTGATGGTGTTCGGCTTAGGCGTGATTAATTGGCCGAATTTAATTTGCTTTAAGGTCGCTTAATTGAGTTTTGTACAACTCAGTGCCTCTGGACCGCATAGTTTGCGTGCAGAGTTCAAATGGACTCAGCCTTTAATGGACTTTTGAAACCACATCCAAAATTTGTCCGTATACCCCCTTCTAGAATTTAAATAATTAGGCGCATTTTGGCAATAAGATCAAATTTTCAACAGATAATCGCTTTGTTAAAAAATGAAAAATAAACGACTTTTTTTAATTTACCAACTTCAATTGATATAACCTCCATTCAGAAAATCATCAACAATCAGTTTGATTTTAGCGCCAACTTCAAACATCTAATAAAATCTAAGGATGGTTGCAGGGCCGTATCTAAGATCTGTAGACTCCTAAGCTGAATCTGTGGTGCGGTGTGATGTGGTGAAAATTAACCTGCAAAAATCGAACTTTAGAACAATTTTCAAACTAAATTCCTAGAAAGAACATTTAAAGTTTATTATTTAATTGAAACCAATTTTTAGTATAAGGTACTATATTTATAAGATAATCAAATCTTGAGATAATAAAAATGTAAAGAATTGGGAATCATTAAAGTATTCAACACGATTTATTAACAACTAGCTGAGTAACCCGGTGTATTTTAAGTACTATCACCAAGCAAATAACTAATGAGTTATTTGCTTGGTGGTACTATTTAGACAAAGTCTTCTCAAATGCTCAAGTTTGATACTTCACCCAGTTTTGTTACCACAGCCCACATCTGAAGGATTTCGCACTTCTTCTTAACTTATGCATTTTTATTGTTAAGTTAAGGGTATTCAATCCTTGTTTTTTGGATTTGCTAACTGCGTGTCGTTACATTATATAAAGGCATTCAAGTTGAAAATCTCATGTTAATTGGCTATTTGCGATAGAAATTATAGTATACCTAATCATTTTGTCACACATCTAAATTATGATAAGGTATTAAATAAAGAAATTTTGCGGTGCAAATAGCCATTTTCTTAGTACAAATTTTCACTTAAATTCGTTGAATTCGAAAAATTGTGGTTGCATATTAGATCCGCCATATTAAATTATTAAATTTCGACAGTGTATTCACAATCAGAATCTCCAAAAAAAAAACCAAATACCAGTTTCTATGCAAATCCCTTGAAATGTACAATTATTGGCGACAATCTTGAATCCGCCATTTTGAAGCCCGCGAATAAAAACTAGCTTATATATATATGTTATGTCTAAATGTGTACATAGTACCTTCACTCAAAAACTAAAAAGTATCGAACCAAGCATTTAGGCGTGATGTTCAGCCAAACAAATTCACAAACTTTCACTCTAAACAACTACCCTTGCCTAATATTTGAATTATCTCTTCTATTAACAAGTATGAACAGTCTCAGTCTAAAATATTATACATTTTTTGATTTAAGGTTATGCATGTACCACAAACAAATATTGTTTTAAACATTTTGCTCTATGGATTAATGTTTTGTAAAGCCGTATATTTTGTTTTATTTGGTTTTACTCATTTACTGTATATTGTAATTGTAACTGATTATACAGTGAACTAACATAAAAACCTTTAAAAAATAAAGTACAAACTAAAGCTATAATATGCATAATTATAATTATTATTCTATTATAGAAAGAACACAAAGTTGAGTTTCATGTTTTATGCAAAAATCAGTATTTCAATTTTAAAAATAATATATTGCAATTCAAAGTAAACATGTTAGGCAAATGCAATATAAAAAAAGAGGAATGTAGCAGACATGCAAATTTTTCATATGTGCATATTTCAAATACGACAAGGCTTAAAATAAAAGTGTCAAATAATCTTAGCGGCTAATTGGTTTACTCTAGCTTTTGTCTCACAAATCAGACGTAACACAGAACATAATATGTACTCTTGTAACGTTCTTCATTTAGAATAAGATCAAACATTTCACATTCTTAATTATTTACTATGGATTAATTATCTTCTGCCAATTTGTGTACATCCATTTATTATGTTAAAATCAATTGAAAGATCTGGAAACCCTCATCCATATGAATTTTAATTACGAATTTCCCGTCGCTCATTGCCAGAATTGGATGAACCTGACATCAGTGATATGTGGTTGCAACAAGATGGTGCCCCATGCCACACAGCTGGTCAAACAATTGATCTATTGAAGGGAAAGTTCGATAACCGTGTAATCTCGAGAAATGGTCCGGTCGAATGGCCATCTCGCTAAAATTAAAAAACAAAATATTTTAAAAAAATAAAACGCACGATTTAATTTAAAATGAATTAAAATAATATTCTTGGCTTTCATAAAGTGTCTTTAATACTTATTTGATGTAAAGTCTGAAGTTTTCTGATTTTGAGTGACTTAAGAACAATCATTATCATTATCCTGCGTTGCCTTGTCATAAAATCTAGGTATAAATTGCCAAATATATTAAATGAACGTCGTTAGACACTCATCTCATCATACAATAACAAAATGTCTTATCACTCCTCTTCGTGAAAATACTATCGTATAATACATATATGTATGTTTGTACATACCTAATAATAGAATGTAAGGCCATATTATTTATTATACGACCATCAGATATATCTTACCTTTAGTAGTTTCACATTTCGCAATTTAAAATCACATAATGTACATATGTAAGATGCTTGCAGTGAATTTAAAATTTATAGGCGAAATCGATTGTGGCTGGATGTTATCAGCTAGCAAAAAATAAATCCTCTGGTGCATTATGATCCAGCCGCTTCGGTTCCATGGTTGTCCAATTGCACAAGCCACGGTAATGAAGTGGCAAAAGAATGAAATCTCATCCACGAGTTATCCATGCAGAGATAAAATTTCAATAAAGTTACGAGACAATCCGGCGTCACATATACTTCATGTGCACATTGAACCCCCGGCGAAAATTCAATTAGAGGAGCACGTTCCCTTTGAATTGCATTAAAACCGTTGAACTTTAAGAGGGAGGACGCAGTGCAGCTCCGATAAGAAACATTCCTTACACCGCCTTTGTGGAAGGGCGAACTTTCGTCGTTAAGATTTGCGGCGTGAGAGGGGCACTTCTACGGCAATTGGGACTTTATGAAATTTTTCTGACTTGTTTTCTTAAGTAGTCCTCGCAGACTAACTCAATTTTGTAGTAATTTTTAATGAAAATCAATTAAGCATCCTTTGCAAAGAATCTAAGCTTTTTTTTAAAGGTTCTATGGAAACCGTTTGATTTCATCCTGTCCAATTTCAGCTAATAAGTAACAAAATATCTTTTTTTTTTCGTTCTTTCCAAGCATCCAAAAAGCCGTCTTAAGATGGCACGTTTCTCCATCGTGACAAATTGCACCGCGATAATTGCCCCCGTAACGCTTATGAGTCGCCAATTTCCTCGAATTTATTTACGAGTCCTCTTCCCTTCTGCTCCCACGGGAGGGCGTGCACTCGTTTTGTTTCGCATTAAGCGTGTCGAATGTGTCCAGGAATCCGATCGTAATGGGAAGACATAAAAATTTCATTTTTGTTGCGACAAAAAACACGGTTCTGAATGTTTCCGAATGTTCGTCGGAGAAGAAAAGTGTCGTCGGCAGCGATAATATTCCATGTGAGACACGAAGGACATCACTGTTAAAGGCTTATGGGGGTGCCGTTCAGAAGGACGCAATGTTACACTGTCGAACGACTCGAATATGGGACTAGGAACAGATGTGGGTTCACAGCGCTCCACATTTTAAGGAACACATAATAATCGATCGGCGATAAATTTCGACCGACCTCCCGGCCGAAGGACCAGACCAGGAGCCCCAAGGAACGCGCCCTGCTGTCACCTACAAACATTCTTCCGGTAGCGATTTTAACTGCTCGGTACAAATCCTGCACTCGTGAAATACGGGTGAGTCTGTTCAGTCATTTTATTACAATGAATCTCCGCCCGGAGGCGAGCCCCGCTCGGGCTCCTGAATTTTCTACCAAAATAAATTAATGTGATCTGCTGATACTTTAGGGGCTCCTATTCAATTTTATACGGATTTTTATGGTTAACTTTATTTTAAGGGATTTGCAATGAGCAACAGATGCACACAATGACTACGATGACTGGCATTAGGATGACGGGGCTCCACTCCACGAGTTACGGTCGGGGCGTGCACATGGCGCGTTCGAGTCTCGGGCACCCTCGCCGCACTGATGTGCAGCACTTAGCGGATTTGATTAAGAAAACTTTGATAATTTTTGGTGTGCTACACCTTTAAGGATATTCCCAGATTGAATTCATTACAGCGTCATTAAGGCTTTTAGTAGAACTCCCTGATGCAGCTTGATGCTGTGTTGCCTCGCCTCACTTTATGGCAAACTCGAACAGACTCGCCGAACTTTGTATTAATTTCCACAAAAAAATTGTAAAAGCTTAGTTAGATCCTGTTCGGTGAAGTAAATGATGGTGCTTAAAGTGTAACATAATACGATGCAAAATTATTACCATAGAAGAATGGCGACTTGTAAAATTGAGCTGAAAATGAAAATGAAGCTACAACTATCGAAAATTTATATGTAATATTTCACTGTAACTTGATTGAAAATTAAGATACTAACACTAATATATGTATATATTTGATCCAATACTACTGCTTTTATCATTTCCGATTGCACATATTTTGAAGGAGGAGAAAATTTGACGGTCCAATAAACCTTAAATTTTAATAAATTGTCTGTCGACAAAATAAAAAAATTAATAAATAAATAAAAATGCCTATAAAGTTTTCAGCCTTCTCTTTATTTTCATGAAGGTACTAGAGGACATACGCATTATCTCCGAAATCGTTTGCAACTTCAGGTTTTTAAGTTGTGATTACGACTAATATGCAGTTGTTGTCTTTGTTTATGCTACCTGTTCCTCGCCCCCATCTTAGAGTCAATAGAATAATAAATATACCTCAGTGTTGCACTAATTGCGGATTACACCAACCAATTACATCTATCGCTAAATTTTTTAATTTACACCGCAATATTATTGATATAACTTGCTTTGCCCACAATTCCAATTTGAGATTCTTGTTTTGTATATTTTTATTCTTAGCCTGCGTTTGATACCATAAGTAAGCTCTTTACATATAAATATGATACATACATATAAGGCAAAATGAAAAATTTGTCGTTTGCCCGCTTACGCCCAGCGTACTTAGGTTTGTTCGATTTTTTACTTAATTTCAGTTATTTTGAATATCGCTTTACAAGCGCTTCTATTCTATTGAGAGTTCAAGATTCAAATTTATAAAAATCAATAAAGTAAAATTTTTCGAGATAAAAGTGGTAAAAGGAAGTTAAGTTGAATAGCTAAGTTTTACCAAAAATTCATGCAAACATACCTTTAAAAGTATCATCCTATACCATAAACTATTAATCAGTGTCGATGTCATTTTATTGGGACTTGTGCGTTTTACTTTACTTTGAGCGTAGCAGGGTGAGTCGGCGTAAATACTTTTAAAAATATTAGAAGTAGAAAATCTTGATGTCGAGAAACGAGAAGATGTTTATAATAGAATATTTAACGAATAATAACATATTCTAATAATTTATCTCACAAAAATCTGTAAACATGATGAATTTGGGTTTTTTTTAAGATAAAACACACAACTTCATCTTATTCTGAACCTCTTATTTTAGTTTATAATATAAGTAACCAACCATTCATTAATTCGATCAATTTTTTCTATTATAATATAAGCCAAACAATAATTTTTACTTTAGAATTTCGATTATTTATTGTTTTTGAAAGTTTCCGTAATTCTAAATAAAGATTTTTGTAAGAAACCCCAAGGCAGGTATGAGGGAATCATAAATGCAACGAGATTAATTTTTGAGCGGCATTTTCCATTTCCGGTTAAATTACTTTGCCTCTTTAACGACGAAAGAACCCCTGGCGGATTTTAATTAAATCTCTATCTCCTATTTGACATTTCTCAAGGCATCAAACTGAAGTGTCATCTTTCAAAATCTTTGAGGTTTCTTTGAATTTACGAAAACTATGTAAAATACCCGAAATATGTCAGTTTTCCTCGACGTGAGCAATTTCCCTGGAGACAACAGACCACAAAAGTATAAATATTACGATGAGTTCGAACGCTTGATCGCTCTAAACCAGGTAAACACTTTTTCCTTTCTCGCATTGTTTACAATAAATTCGAAGCGGCTGAATTGTTTTCTGCAGGGTTTTATCAACAATAATAACAATAATAATGCCGCAAATGTGCCAAGCTGCGAGGAGTTTTTACATTCCGATAAAAGTAACACGGAAGAAGGCAAACTGCTAAATTTGGTAGAGGACAACGTGAAACCAGACGGGAAATGCAGTAACATTGGTAATTTCAACGTCTACAACCGCTGCGTGTTCTTCATCAACAACTCTGGAGGAAATGGGCATTTGGAGAATAAATTTAAGGTGAACAACTCCACTGCAAGGGATGCGGACGGCGAAAGAAGGGGCTCTTTAATTCGGAATGATGTCAGAAAGTCCTCGGCAAATCTGAGAGAAGAGAGACCGAAGGGAAATCGTTTCAAACTGCTCTACCTGCACAAAGATTCCTTAAGACCTATTTTATCTCCCGATATAAAGCCAGGTATATACAGAAGATTGGTAAATAAGGAAAAGGACAGCGAAAGTGTTCCCAAGAAAAGTGAGAGCAATGTTTACATGTCCTACAGCGAAGAAAAGGGAAAAGTGCTCTCTAGCAGAGAATTTCAGGACAAATATGTTAAAGTTGGTGATGAATGCATTTTAAAAAGCAAACAGACCGAATTTGCAGTGCACTATGTGCACCAACTCAGTGATAATATTCTGAACGACTTCATTGAAGATCACCCCGGAAGTGCTCCCGACGAAGCGTCTGATATCGGAAGCAACCTTAATCCGCCTGCTTATAGAATGCAAAGCTTGCCTTCCAGTGGGAAGGGTGTTGTTATAAAAAGGTAAACTTTTTCAATAGTTCATAGTATTCACATGAAACAGTTTTGTGCCACTTGAGTGGTGACGCAAATTTGGTTTCTAGTCATTTCTTTTCGATTTCCTTAAGGCAATGGCCATTGAAATCTTTTAAGTTAATTCCACGTTTCACTAGGCCTTTAATAATCTCAATTACTATAGCAAAATTAAACCCCTTACTGCATTTTGAACCTAAATTCGTGTATGTATTCGCAAGTCTCGTGAAGATCCTGTTTTATGCTATCCATATTAATCAAATTATGTTGAAATGGTCCTTTTTGCATCGCTCTAAATTACAACAAGGAACCCTTATAGTTTCGTCATGTCCGTCTTTCTGCCGGTATGTCACAGTTATTTCATTCAGAGATTATCGCTGAAATTTGGTACAAGTTTAAAAAATTATACTCGCTACAGAAATATGTATTAACAATTTGGAAAAAAAAATTTTAAAGCTACCTCCCCTAGATGAAAAGTGGGGATGAAAAAAAAAGTTTACTTACTCGATCGAGTGGGGTATCGTTGAAAAGAGAATTTAAAATCATTATGAGGTTTCTTAAACCGATTTCAGAATTATGCCCCATTTTTCAAATATTTGACGATATCACCCTGAACGCAATTTCAAAAAAATCTGAAAAAATTTAGAAAACTAGCACATAGACTGAAATTACTTTTAAAAATAACACGACTTACTAGAGTCAAATAGCTTACGAAATATAGACCAAGTTATGCTTATTTGGACTCAAACAACTGTTCGGAAAAAACCCAAAAACAACTTTTCTCACTAAGACTTGTCTTTCGTAGCAATGATACTGCAGTGTACAACTTTATTCATAACACTGGTTATCGTTTCTTGTTACAATCGAGTACCACCACTCGCGGTAGGACTCACATTTTCGAATTTCTCTTGTGAAAGTGGATTATACTACTCGCTCTCCAGCTATCACCATATTTTATGTGCTCGATTTTAATACTGAGCCCAATTAAAGATTCTCTTTTAATCGATTTTATCGTTAATAGCAACAGCTACGGAACCCTACCCTAAGCATGGCTCAACATGCTCTTGACCGCTATTTTAATCTTTATTAGTTCATATATGTAGATATAAAAAGGTTCGTAGTTGTTTATGGATGGATAATAATAAATGCCTCATTTTAGGGACTCAAATGAAATTGTTTGCAAAAGTTCAGAAACTGGCAAAAATATGGTATACAAGATCATCCATCCCAATCTCTTCGAATTAGAAAGTTTATTATCTTCGAAAATAGATACCAACTTTCATGCTTCTAGTCAAACGGATGCTACTTCAACAGGAGGATTGAACTTGCAAAAGATTCAACGCAAAGCACCTTATCGCAAAAAATTGCCAAAAATCGACTCAGCACCAAACCCTACAGTTATATCAGCAGTTACCAGATACGGACGAATTTCAAAACCACCAAAGCATGTAAATACTCAATGTATGCCTTCCATTTCTGAAGAAAAAGAAATATCAAGTTTTCAAGCAGACAACGACGAGGACTTTAAATACTCGAGAGAAATCGTACCCGATCCACATATTGTTTTTGATCCCAATGAACTTAGGGTGAAACGAAATAGGGAGATCCCACCTCATTACACGTGCGCCACCTGTAATAAAATATATTTGGGAAGAAGAATGCAACAGCATCTAGAAGTCAACCCCACCCACAATGCGCATAAAAATCCAAAAGATAAACAAAATTCAGGCAAACTTAGCTTATATAAGTTCCTTGTGGAAAAGATAAAGGAAACACCTGAGGAACACCGCACTGAGCTATTTTTGACTGAAATCACGGACCTAGTAAATCAGCTTCAACTGAGAAGTTCACGATTCGTTAGAAACACATCTGGTGTACATTTCTTAAATTCGCAAACATCGAAAATTCTGGGAATTCCAGAAGGCCATTACAGCATTGATGCTAGTGCAATAGACTCCGCCCCAGAGACAGAACCCTCTATCGAGGATGCAACGCAATCACTTATAGCACCACCTCATCCACGCTTAGACTACAATTTAAGCATTTCCCTAGACGATACGATAAGTGATGCAAAATTGAATTTATCTGATAACATGATCGCTTCCGAAGAAAGTCTCCTTCGTACTGTAGATGATCTTGTTGAGCAAGGCATGAATAATTTGAGGGAACATGACGCTCCGGTCATGCATTACGATCACGCCAGTGATAATGCTGTAGAGGCAGCATCCATTAAGGCTGAGCAACCACCTCCGATCTTGGATCTTTCATTGGATTTATTTCAATTTGGTAGTAACTAATGCCTTTTATTTGTACAAAGTTTACAGTTTTTGTAGTTTAGCAGTAAGGAATGGAAGTCTGAATTATTGTTGACTATTTTGTAATTTTTCTTTTTATATAGCTAAAATAGAAATAAAGAAGGCATTTGAACAGTTATTTAAGAATTATTACTATTATTTTGAATAAATTATTATAAGTTTAATTGCATCTTATCAAAAAACCAAGTTTTAATTTTAAAGAAAAATCAAATTTTAATTTTTGTATTCGATTGAAAGCCAACACATACTTATAAAGGTTCAAACTTAAGGGGGTAATCCATTTAGAACTTTCAAAAAATGTAATTATGTATTTTGTTTGTTCACCAAAAATGTCGAACTCCTTCTCGAGCTATAGTTTGCCTGGTACATCATGATCCGATTAATTTCAGAGCCTTCAAAAAAGTAAATAATCGCGTTTTTCTCAAAATATGTATTGTATAATCCTCTAAACAAATCATTAAACGGGAAAAATAATGGAAATAAGTGTTAATCTTTTAATCTCTTTCGAGCGGGAGTTTTTTTAGAAGGATATTAATTAAGGGCAATTTATTAGAATTTCCAAAAGGAGGCTATTTCAATCAGTTGACCTAGACAGTAAAGCCTTAACTTTTTAGAGCTTAAATATTCCTTTTACATTAAGCAAGAACATTTCATAATTAAAAAAATTCTGGTATAATTGGCTGCCAATGGAGATAGGTTTTGAAAAGTTGTTTCATAAAAATAAGAAATATCAAAATCTAAATTTGAAGTTATAGTGTTTTATAAAATTTACTTAATTTAAAAAATTGTGTGTATTATTTAACTTTCATTCAAAAAGTTTATTTCTGTAAACGAAAAATCATGAAACACACCGTGTTCCTTTACAAGATATTGACTAGGGTTTTATAAAGAAAAAAAGTTAGTATTGATGAAAATAAAACTCTCGTGAAAGAGGGAATTCCATAGTTCATTTTTAAAAGGTTGCATAAGTCGTCCGAACAGCTACTCGTGAGTAAGCGTGCGTGGGAGCTACTGAACCGAAAAATCTGAGATTTTCATATAAATAATTGTGGTTTTTAGGTGTAGATGATAATTACCGGCCATTCGAAAGCTCTTCCGGTTCTAACGGAAATGAAATAAATTTTCGAGTTTTCGAACAAACAAATTGTTTAGCTACAATTCTGAGAAACCGGAACTGTAAAACAGAACAACAATACATTTTCGGTAATCTTAGTATTTTTAAAAATTGGTAAAAAAAACTGGCATTACCAACTTGCTTCTGTCGCGTTTAAAAGTTAAAATAAAAGCGCTTCTGAAATTCTATGATTCTGCCAGTGCTGCCAGCACTCAAACAACAGAAATTACCTTCTTCTCTTACATAATTTTCATTAATACGTTCCTAGCGCCATCTGCACTTGTTACGTCAAGATTTGAGTTATCACAAACTGACAATACTGTCAAATGTGATTGCTGTCCGGCTTGAATTAAGAAACTTGAAGTGAATTAGCCACTGCCTGCAGGAAATCAGTGAAAATGAGTGCGCCGGCAACAGTAGCATTAGAAACCTTGGACAAGGACCAGATGAAAACCGTAAGTCATCTGCGATATCTCCTGAATTGCCGATATAACCTAGAAATTCTTTTCCAGTTCCAGGACTTCTTGATGTCTTACAACAAGCTGTCCGAGCTGTGCTTCGTCGACTGCATAAAAGATTTCACCTCGAGAACGGTGAAATCTGATGAAGTAAGTTTTTCTACCCTTTCAATTTAATATTTTCCGTGGTAATTTCAATCATCGTCGTTACAGGACAGGTGCGCGCTCAACTGTATGGAGAAGTACCTGAAGATGAATCAGCGGATTTCGCAGCGATTCCAGGAGTTCCAAATGCTAGCTAACGAAAATGCCATGGCAATGGCTCAGAAGAGTGGGAAAATGTAGAAAGAATAGTTAACCTAACTTAAGTTGTAGCTAAAAGGAGTTTTTAAAATAAACCAAGTTTAAATCGGTAAGAATTTATATTGTCTTTTTATTAAGTTTAAGAGATTTTTGAATGGTGCAATAAGGCATTTTAAAACCAGAATCAATCCCCAAGAACCTGTTTTCCTTTAGGCTTTTGATTTCGGATACTTAAAACTTGGAAAGTTTTTTATTATCCTAAGTATAAAGTTTGCAAAACATTTTATTAAAGCCAATTTTATGCACTATGTGGGCAAATGTGAAAATAAAATTGGGTCTAAGAGAATACTTTAAAACAGTATTTTCCAACAGAAGAAGGATTTTCAGTTCAAAGAAGTTAATGCGTCGAATTGTTGAGGTCTGATATTAGTAAGGATTAAGAAACGATTATTGATTGAGCAATTCCTACAAAATTTTTTGTATGTGCTTTTCTGTTACCTATTTTCTACTAAAATATTTTGAAGTAGGTATTATTTAGAGTTCAGTTTCATTTCAGTTTTTAAATCATTTAGGAAAAATTCGATATAGTGCTTTGTAATATTTAATTAAGATAACATCAAGGCTATTAGTGAAAGGCGGAAAAAGTTCAAAAACTGTGGGTGGAGCTCAAGGATCGACTAAGTGCTTGTGGGCCACCTATTAGAGGAGTAAATGGAATGGAAAAGTGTTATATAAATAACTTAAAATTAATTTAAAAATTTAGGCATGAGCCTACAGAAAATATAAAACAAACTTACTGCGTATCTATCCGGTAAAATGAAAATATCTATTTAATTGTGCAGCTGTCTTCTCAGCATGGTTATTTCTTGTTTCATATTATTTTCACCGTCGCTATCGCTTTTGTAAAAAGCATTTTTACACGGTATGAAAAGGCAATATAACAATTTTGACAGAAAATTTTTAGCCGTATTGCAAAAATAGCAATAATGAAAGTGATCACCTTACAAGAATTAAAAAATGGTGATCGCCAAGCATTGTGATTATCACTTATTTCAGATATTTCCAACTTTTGAGAATGTGGCAAAACTCACGTTACCTTACAAGAATTAAAAAATGGTGATCGCCAAGCATTGTGATTATCACTTATTTCAGATATTTACAACTTTTGAGAATGTGGCAAAATTCACGTTACCTGGATAGAAACCCGAGTTTTCAGATTTGCATGGGGGAAAAACGTAATAAGAACTGTACAGTTCATTAAAAACACGCAGCTAAGTATTATGTGTTTGACCACAGCCAGAATTTTCCCTTTTTATTTCACGTCTAAGAGACCGATTTTTGAGATAACTATGATTTTTCAAGAAAAATTGTAGTTTATAAAATTCTGCACAATTCCTGTTCGGACATAGTAGTTCAGTGTAAATCTTTTGAACGATTGAATCTACAAAAGAAAAATTTCGAGGACATTTTATGTAAAATTGTATAAACTATCGACCTGATTTTACGTCAGGCGAAAACTATGTAGTATGCATGTGCAAATGGTCGAGTAGATTTTGAGGAATCGTAAATATCAGCAACGCAAATATTATTTCGAGAAAAACGCTATCAAAGTTTCTTTCAACTGATGAGTGCAAGGCCTTTCTTACCTTTGAAGCACTATATCTTTCAAACTAATATGAATTCGCCTCTCCTCCTTTTATAAAATTATTCTAAAGGGTTAATACTTGCGAAAAAAGCAAAAAAAAAATTGTTTTAATTTTTTGGAATTTCTAATTTCAATATCAATCTCGAGTTGTAGAAACCAAAAAACCGACCAAGCGAAATTTTACATGAAAAGCTTTGTAAGTGGTGTACAAGTATATCTCAATATTTGTAGTATCAAAACTAAACTTATTTGTCATTAAGGTTATTAAAGTAGGCTATTTTTGTGAATTTATTTAAATTTTTTATTCCAGGAAGTTTAGGAGGTAGAGAGATACAAAGTAAACATAAATTATTGATTTTAAGACAAATCCCCGAACAAAAATTAACGATTATCTTACGTTTGTAAAGTTTTAATGGTTCCGCAATCGAATCTACAAATTTTGTTATTTTAGTCTTCAATTTTAAAATTTAAAACGACTTATTAGTAGTTCATTCTTGAAATTTTATTAAAGCAATTTAACCGCAAAGACAGCACAGTTCCATTGTCAAGGATAAAACTGATCAAAGGCAGTAAAAAGTAGGGAGGGAAAACATTCAAAACCTAAAAAATGATCACTTAAGGCTACAAAAACTTCACTACCTTCGAAATTCATGGCTTAGAACTTAGAACTATGAAAAGGCTTTCATCGTTACGTTAAACCTAGTCTAGCAGTACAGTGGTCTTAACTCCTTAGGGGAACTAAAATAAAATTAGAAATAGAGTAATAATGCGTTTGTTGCTTGCTTCACGTTGTCCAGGTGGAAGGAAGCGCGCTCTTCGTGAGTTCGATGTTCCTGAATGCGAGCCGCCAAAGATGTCCGGATAGGCGGCTACCTGGCGATTAGCACGTAGTAAGAATGCAAGTCTAGTGGCGAGCGAGAGCATGGCGGTGGGTGTTAGTGCTCGTGGTAGCTGTTCCTATTGCAGTACGGGTCCAGGAAGCCTTCAGATTCCGAAATGAGCGCGTATTCGAGAATTACGCGACCCTCTTTATACCTGAAACGAAATCTTGAATACTGCCACTGCCCGCAAAGTGAAAACAAAAAAACAACTCACTTTTGCGAGTCATCCGTGGCAAATTCGTACATCCAGCCAAGCTTGGCGGAGCAGTTCTTGCACATGACGTCCCGCACCATGTGCCTCCCCGTGAGCATGACTCGGTCCTGTACGTTGCTATAAGTCAGGTTGACCACCCTCTTGAACAGGTAGGCTCTGCCTGTGCGCCGTAAAAGGAAAACAAACAAGGTCGAGGTCAATGACGTTAAGCATTTTTATATTTGGAATTAATTGGGCAGTGCGCAGCGCCCCGCCGACCAGTTACCTGTAGCGCCCGTGAATCTTGTACTGATCAGCTCGCTTTTATTCGTCAAATTCGCATCGCAAGCGTTGCAGGAGAAGAGTTTTACGCCTCCCATATGCTCGAGGAAAGTCCGACCCATTTTCGGGCAGTCACTGTGTCTGCAGCTTTTCACTTTCACTGCTCAAAAATGAATCTTTCTTCGGGTGGAGCTTCCAGTCTTCGTGGTGACGTTGTTTCGCAATAAAATTATGGCAAGAGAACTTGTTTCGAACGCTAATTGCCCAATTTTCTGCTTATGGCGAACACTTATCAGCTGTTCTTTGTTTTCATTACTCTTTTAGAACACAATTGTGAAGTTGGCAACGCTTTTTTGAACAAGGCTAGCGGATTCTAGTGTTGCTACAATTTTGTACACTGACTGTACCACGTACTCGACTGTGAGCGCTTTTAATTTGAAAATTTAAAAGTAAATAATTAAACAAATTATAAAATTGCCTTTGATTGTGTAAAATATGGTCAGTTTTAATGATCAATTTATGCTAAAGCACAATTTCTAATATTAGTTTTATGTTGTTTACTAGTAGTGCTTTACGGTCAAGTAATATATTAGCTTAATTTATTTTTACTAATTTCTTTTTACAATTTCTATCATGAAAGATAATTTGAGAATTAAATAAAATTCCTTTATTCTAGTTTTAAGAATATTTTTTATCGATTTTAAATAGATAAATAAAGCCAAGTTAATGAAATAAGAAATAATTAAACATGGGCGAACGGGCATAGCTATCAATTATTTGATATACATAGTTATTTAATCCTTTTAAGTAATTGCTTTTATTATTTTTTTTTAATTTGATACAAATATACTGATGCCTCTAAAAAAAACTGATTTCGCAAATTTTAAACTGATTCCATCCTTTATTTACGTATTGTGTTACTCAAAGTAGTGTTTTCTCAAGGGTACTCGTCGTCCTAAGTTCTAAATATGTAATTTTTCAAACCATAATTACCCAAAAAAAAGGCATTGATTAATATTTCCGATTTTAAACTACATATTTCAATTTATTGTGTCTGTTCAACCCTATCTAAATTTCTTGCAGGAGTGTCAGATGTCAGCTGTTAGATATTTATGTCAGCTGTCAGATATTTTATGTCTGAGAGAAGTAGAAAGTCTCTGTTTGTTGATTTTTTCACAGCGGTAGCCTCTCCGTCAAAATGGGCTCCAACAGTAACAAAGACTGGTCCAAAAATGAAACTGAAGAACTAATTAAGGCTTATGAAAAGCAGTCGGCTCTGTGGGATAAAAAACATAGTGATTTTAATAATAGATTACTGAAAATCACTTCGTGGTTTGTTTTGTCTCAGAAGTTCGACACTTCGGTGGAAGAGATTCAAAGAAAAATACATAACTTAAGAAATCAGTTTAATTGTGAACTGAAAAAGTCATTGAAGCGAAAATCAGATATTGAAGAGGAGGGTTACACTTCAAAATGGATTTACTTTAATCAAATGATGTTCCTCAGACATAATTTAGAGCACAGGAGCAGTCGCGGAAGCTCTCTGGTAATGCCAATATTTAATTATTAATAATATTTAATTTAAATTGAATGGATTTTATTCTAAGGTACATAGATGAAAACGTGTTATTTTAAAAATAAATTTTTATAGTTACAGATCTATTGGCGCTTCGTCTGCGTCTAAATCGTTGCTCTGCCCAAAAATTCAATTTCTTCAGCCGAATGCTCGATTCAGCTTAAGAAAAGCAACCGTTGAATTAAGCAGTATACATTAAAAACTAAATTTTCGAACAGGACGATTATCTCCCCTAATAAAAACCTTACGGACAGTATTTAAAGATGTTTAAATCTTCAAATTTTACCAATTTTAGCTTAAATTCGTTAACTTATTAAAAAAAAAAAAAAACTGGCTTAGAAAGTCTATGCCTCCTAATGTACTATGTATATTCACTATAATTCTGCTATACGGGATAAATTAGTTTTGGACTTTCTTCATTATCATTCCAAATGTTCTTTTTAGTTATTAGAAGGAATTTTGTTGACCTCATACAGGACGTTTTCCTTAACGTCTCACGAACAATAAATCAACACTCTGAAAGTAGACAAACGGGGGCTCCATTTGACGATTCTTATAATTATTATTAATTGATTGATTCTTTCGCAACGAATTTTATTATTTTAATTCTCGTCGTTGGAAAAATTAGTTTCGAACTGTCTAACCTTTTTGTAGTTTGTACGTCGCCATTCTTTCCATAGTCGTACAGTCTTATTATCTGAAAAAGTTAATGGTATGTTAATGGTTTCTGAAAAAATTAATACTCCAATTAAAAATAAAAATATATAGTCACTTATCTTCCTTTAAGGCAAAACGAAATGATCTTTAATTAATGTAATAAAAATGTTGCTACAGTTTTCAATAAAGATCGTTAATGCTTTATAAGTACAAATATGTATATACTACACTTTCGTTTTAATTTTTTGAAATATGTATGTTGAATACCACGAAAATTGGGTACCTTGAAGTAGCCAATTTACTAATCAACCAAATTATTGTTATGTCAGTTTTCCACAATTTAAAATTAAAGTTCATAATCCAATTTCATTGATCATTTAAACAGTCATATTTATTAAGTAAGTACAAATTGCAGAATGTCCTTCCTAGGACAATAAACTAGTATAAATCGGAGTCAAATTCTTTGAATACTAAAATAAAGTGTCGATCCTTTACAATTCCTTTCATTTAATATTATTAAAACATGAATTTGTACTATGTTTTCAGGTTAATTCACCAAATCCCAATCATGTGGAAGATCAGAATGATAGAAGTCGCAAGCGTACTTTCAGTGAGAGCAATGACACCGTAACCACACATATTGAAAGTAGTGAACCACAAGTAACACCTTCAAAAAGGAAGAAAATTGGGAAAACACAAAAACAAAGGATTTTTCTACAAGAAACTCTTCGCACATTAAGCGAGAAAGATGATGAATACGACATTTTCGGAAAATACGTTGGTTCTGAATTGAGAAGTCTTACAAATAATATTTTGCGCAAGAGGATGAAAAGAAAAATTCAAGAAGTTATCGTCGCTATACAGGAAGAAGATGAACAATTCTCTTTAAGCAAATTTTTTCCATATAATAGAAATAATGATACAAGTCATTCTGAACTGTAATGAAAGTCAAATAGGCTTAGATAAACAGAAAAAGAAAAATGTGCTTGCTGTGATTTGCTGTATTTATTCGAAATATATTTAGAGCTGTATGGCTAAGCAACATAAAACTTAGCGTTGAAATTACCTATCTAATGGGACCCCAAGCTCAGAGAACTTCTGCTGCTTTAAATATTTGTATGAGATTACGTAGAAATGTATGAATACAACTTCCTCGTTTTCTTTTGAATAGATAAACCGATGTAGCGACGAGTAACATACCAGCAGTAATAAAAAATAAATAAATAGAAAATTCTTCTATCTTAAAAACTCCTTCACAGGCCAAACGATTTGAGAGTTCGTTTGTAAACTGCAGCAGTAGTTTCTTTCGATTTTTTTAGTTTTGTATGCGGGGTCTCATTGAGAAAGGAAAATAGCTCAAACTATGGCAGTAGCTTTTTGGGGCCTTTAAGTCCTCAACTTGTTTTATGTTGATTGCTCGTATGTACCAACCAAGATTCTCTTTTATCTAATCCTTTAGATTTTTTTGGATATAAATAAATTTATCTCTTACAGAGGATAATTTTGGTTTATTAATCTGGGCTTTAATCTTAAAGCATTTCTCAAATTTTAAAATAAATGTCTAGTTATTTGAATGTGTGAATAGTTTTAATTCCATAGTCGTTATGCCACTTTGTTCAACTTATAAAAAAAATTGTGTCATTAACTAGAATTGGTTGGTAACAATGACAGTCGGAAAATATATGTCAAAAAGATAATTCAAGTACATTTTATGAACTTAACCTTCCAAGGACGGATTGAGATTGTAAAAAGTATTTCCTTTAGCAAGTTTTTGTATGTAATTCGAAAACAAAAGACAATCGAAAAAATTTTAAATTTTATTTTGTTTTGTACCCTACATATACAAGGTATTGCGAGGGTTTGAACGGGTGATCTTCCTGCATTCAAAATTGACAGGATGAAGGCTCAAAATCATATTCTGGGTATTGAAATTGCCATCGTGAAAATTTGACGTGGGATCTCCCACAGCTTGAATTCTTAATAGAAGAAAGCATATAATTTTACTAAATGTGGTTTTATTAATATTCTGAACAACAGTTATTTACAAATCTTATTGCTTACAAATAAAATATTTTCCACTATGCTAAGTTTACAGTTATTCAAAAATTAATAACTAAGTTGGTTGATTCATCTGCTTAGGGCTGTAGCTTGGTCAATTTAACGCTACGAAGTTTCAGTTTGTATTCTTCAAGTTGTCTTATTTTTTGTTTTTTATATCTTAGAAATTAAGAAACCATTGAGTTCGCTAGATAAGCTAAACGGTTTCAACAAAAAGGGCGGTACAACTGTGAAAAAACAAAAAAAAAACATAATTTTGGAGGCGAGGATATAATGCTACGTCAATGAATACAAAAAAAAAAAAAATATTAAAAACAATCTTTTAAAATAGGACGTTTGGTACTGTGATTTAAAATGATTTAAATACATCTAAAAAGTAAAACTAAGAAACTTCAATAAATTAATGAAACTCCTTTAACAGCTAATACCAGAGACTGGATAGAGGTGAACCATCTTAATTCAGACTATTTTGCCGGATTATCTCTGGCTGTATGTCTTGTACACGCGATGGGTGCTTCTTGTTGATATTGAAGAACTTGATGCTGCTTCTTCAACTTGTTCGGACTTACTAGGACTATTGGAATGTTCATCACACTTTTTGTAGTAGTCAATGAGTTTCTTTGTAGATTTTATATGCGAAACGCTAATTGCCTCAGACTACAAGATGAAAAATAGGTTAAAAATTTTAATCAAAGGCAAAGGAGAAGAATACTTACACTTGCTGTTAAATTCATGAAATTGTAATACTTCTCGAGGATGCTAATGATGTCTTTGAAGGTGTTGTCTCGCAGGTATGACCGGATTACTTTTTCATTCTCTTCATTATCGGAAATAAGATGACCAATCAATATGCCGGCGTAGCTTGCTTGTAGTGTGTGTTCCATATGGTGGCCAGCCTTCTGGAGCACTGTAAAATGGGATTTTGTTCTTATTTTATCGAAAATACAATATTTTTGATAGCTTACATTTTGTCACGGTTTCATTTAGTTCTTCCTGGTTCTTACCCTTCTTTTCTGGATTTTCAAGAATCGCGTCAGTATTTTGTTCGGCCAATCTAGAAGAAATTCTCAGATTAGTAAAATGTAATGTTTTTTTTTTTAGAGAGATTTGAGATTTTAACACAGCAATCAACGATTTTTTTATAGAAAATAATTTAATGGATTTTCTCTAGACCCCGAATGTAATGCGAATTAATTTTACTTTTATTTAATTACCCTTAAAAAAAAACGATTGATTCTACGAAAAAAATAATTACGCGTTTGGAAGTACGAAAAACAAAATAGGAAAATAAATTATTCTAGTAATTAACTTTATGATATTATCACATATAGCTTTGACAATCCATTTGCTTGTTTTGAAATTTGATTAAAATAATAAAATATTCAGTTATTTCTGCATTTCTGTTTTTCATTAGTGTTTAAATGATATAGCATTAGTAAGTTTATGACCTTTTGAAAAAATATTGACCAGCTTAATTGTTTTTCGAAACGAAAAAACGTTTCAAAAGTTAAAAAAGAAAAAGAAAAAGAAAAAGAAAAAGAAAAAAAAAACAAACGAACTTACCGAGCCAATTCCTCACACCGATAAAAGTACTCAATCAATGCCTTAATAGCGGGAACTTTATCAAACTGATTTCCGAAATCTGAAGGCGCATGCGATCGCAGTATGAGTGCTCTGTTAGGAATCGTGTACATTGTCAAATTAATCAACAAAAGAAGCACCTAAAAAGCAAACATTTTTAATTCGTAACTCAATCAGAAGAGTCTTGAAAAACATACCAGGATGCTAAGTTCAAAAATGCATCGTTCGGGCACGTAATTCGGTGCCTGCAACAATATGTGAAAGCTAGTATCGAAAATTCCATCTCTTTGGCCAAGAATAGCACTGCCAACAGCGCGACTATCGAATGGATGGGTTAAATTTATCAAAACATTCAAAGTAGGGACAAGGGCTTCCCGAAGTACAACACCGGGATTTTCTTTTGGTGTTTTATCATTTGTTGGATAGAGAGCGATTTCGCTGTCGCACAATTTGTACAATTTAAATAGAGTGTTGACGGCATCCCCTTTATTGTATGAAAGAATGTAGTCCTGATTTTTTTCATTTTGTTGTGATACATTTTCTAGAACTCGCAGGCAACGTTCTATAGTTCTCAATTTATCCAGAAGTACTTCTGTCCAGTTCACAACGTAATCAGAAATTTGATGGCAGCATTCGCAGATTGTTTTGATGATATGATCCAGACCGCCCAACTCTCTCAGTTCCTCTTTGAACCATTCTCCAGCTCTTTTTGAGGTCAATGAGAGTAGAGTCTCCATTGCGAGGGTACCAACAGATATTGATTCAATATTCAAGTGAGCTGCTTTGCCCTGGCTTTTAATTTCCTCGCAAAGCTCCTTCACCTTTTGTTTATTACGCTCAAAGTTGGCTAAGCCGCACTCATCAACGATATTTGAAGCATCTGTTTCAAGCAGATTCATCATAAGCTCCAGACTGTCTCTGTCGAGGTCCATGTTCAATGTATCTTGCGACAGGACGAACATGATAGTGGCTGTGCAGAGCCCCAAACTTAAGTCTTTCTTCGCATCCCGCAGTGCTTTAAAGAATTTCGTCACAGTCCCGTGAGCGCGAATATGCATTCTAAATGCGGGAGTCATGCACTTGGTAGCTAATTGTAATGCTGACAAGCATCTTGTTGATATTGGATTTTGAGGCTGCAGGGCATCCAGAATGTATTCTACATCATCGTCCATTTCCTGGTACTCTCCTATCTCCTGTATTTGATGAGCAGTCTTTACATTCCGTACAACGGTGTAATATTCCTTTGCCTTTTTATCACATTTTACACTCGTCACGGTCTCATTTTCCATCTTGTTCGCATTCGGTCTCGTGAATTTTGTTAATTTAGAAGGTCCTTCCATCTCATCAATATCATCAAAGATAGAATCACTTGCCACAGGAGGTGATTCGTCTTCTTTGAACGCCAATTTCTCCTTCTTATCCTCGGCATCCCAGGTGTGTTTGTACACATGGCGCTTTTTGCTATCTCCTTGATCTGCGACAAGAGCCCTACTTTTAAAGATACTGCCTTTCTTCTTAGAAATTACCAATTTCACACTTCTCTTCTCTTCATCACCGTCTGCTCCGTCACCGCTCTCGGCATTGTTATTATTTACAAATTTACTAGGTCTATTTTTAACGCCTAAGCTACTTTCACTATCACTACAAGACTTCTTGGTCAAAGGCTCTTGTGTTTGATCGATCTCGCTGTTTCTGGTGCTGCGCTCGTACCACGTTCGCTTAAATTTATTTTTCATTTTGTACTCTTGTTCAGTGGTCTCGAGGTCCATCGGATGGTCATTGTCAGTTCCTCCATCATCCTCAGTCACGGTTGGAGCGCCTGGAAGATCTATGAAATTTACCTGGCCCAACTTTTCATGGGAACTTGAGTTAGTTCTGGAGAATTCATCCGTTTGATTTTCAGAAGCAGCGTCTGTGTTAGCGTTAGTCTGCGTTTTTCTTTTTCGTGAGTAACTCCTTACAGGAACGGAGGTAGTTGGTTTACCCTGGAATAACACATGAATCATGAATGAATCATTTTGGAATTCTCTATTATCAAAAATTATTTAAAAGGATATAATATTTCATTTCAGTATTAGAAAAAAAATCGATCTCTGTGCTAAACAACATTGAATTGATTGGGGTATCACCTATACATATAAATTAGTTCATATTTCGCATTGTTAAATAGAAACAACCTCTTTGCTGTTATAATATATAATATTATTATTAATTATTTTTATCGAAACAGTTCACTCATCGCAACTATTTTTGATTTGTGTAAAAGTATTGTTAAGTATTAATTAATTGCTATTGCTGTATTAAATCATGTTCTACTATGGCAAAGTTGTAATTTTTAAAGAAAATTCGCGAAACTTGAAATTCCATGTGCGAAGTGAAGTGAATATATGACTTACTTTAATTTTTTCTAAAAATTTATTAGTTTATCCATATTAGAAAGTGATTCAATGACTTGTCAAGTTTTAAAAATACTAGGGAAACATTTTTGGTTAAAAAAATACAACTACTTGCTAAAAAAATTCTAAAGAATGTCCCTTTTCAAGCCAAACATTTATTAAGAATTTTTTAAGCTTACCTTAACAATACCGTTGTTGTTGCTCCGTGTTATCCGACCAGCCTTAGCAGGTTGTTCAATGACTGTCTCGGGCTCCTCAACCTTGGGTTGTCCCTTTCTAGATCTTGTTACCCTCCTAGAAGATGCTTTCTTCACTTCCGCAGTAGATTGAGGCTTCGGTTGCTGTTCAGGTTCTGCTTGCTGTTCAGGTTCTGAAAGCTGTTCAGGTTCTGAAAACTGTTCAATTTCAGGTTGGTCTTCAGGTTCAGGCGGTAAAGGCTCTTTAGGTAATTCCTTTTCTTCTATTTTTGGCTCGTCTATATCTCCAGTTAGTACCTCCAAAATATCTTCTTTTAGAGGTTCTTCCTCGATGGCTGGCAAAATATCTTCTCTGGTGAGAGCATTAGCTTCGCTAAGGCCTGTTTGATCATCATCGTCTCCGTCCATCATTGACTCAAGCCTTGATTCAATATCAGACGGTGGAGCAACCAAGGAACTGTGTTGGCTAGACTCCAGTTCACTGGTCACATCACTCGAACCTCTGCTCCTGATCAAGCAGTTCTCATCAGGAATAACTGCTGCAAATTGGTTTGTGTCCTTAGACGATATGCTGCCTAAGACAGAACTTTGCGAATCGAAATCCCTCTCCGAGGGTGACGGAGGTAGCGCTTTATAGAGGTCAAATTCATTACCTGGCGGAGGTGGTGACGGAGTCTTAAATTGGTTGTCGACCATCTTCAAGCTATTTGCCGAGTTTTTATAGTGCTTTTTACTCTTGGTCTTCCGTTCCGGTTTCTCTGAAAGTATTGCATTCTTAAGGACGTCCGCTTTAATTACAATTTTAAGGCTTTCATGTTTTGGAGGCTCATCGACTACTTTAGGTGTGCAATTGACTTCACTGGTGTCCTCCTGGGGAATAGGGGAATTGCTCATTTGCGTTAGTTCAGCTTCAATTTGGTCATCCTCTGGTTCTGGTTCTAGCTCTGGCTCTGGAGCGGGGGGTTCTCCTGACAGCACAGAAAGAAGCTCAGCTGTGGACTTGAGAGCTGGTTCAGGCATTGGTGGCTCGTACGCGGGAGAATTTAGAACATCTTCGCTATCGGTGCTTATTAGACGCGATGTGCCCTAAAAACAAATATGTTTTAATTACACGGATCTGATTAACTTTAAGAAAAGCGGACAAATGACTTTCTTGAGTAAGCAGAAAACTTAAAATCGCGCGCGTCAGCTTTGTTTACGCCTGGGCTTGTGCCCATACAAGCGAATCGATTGATCGCTTTCCGATATACGCATACATATGTAAGTGTACGATCTTGGGAAATTTTTGGGGTTATCATTGCCAGATTAATAACGAAGGTGATCTTTACCTAGAATATTTGGCGATTATTCGAAAGTGCTTCATTTGTTTTTTTGAAACATTTTAGGGTGTTTAAAACGTGTGTTGTGGAAGGTATTTACTAGGAAAATATACAAGTGCATTCAGATGACTAAGACCATTTAAATACCTTTTCGTAAAAGTCTTAATTTATTCAGTAATACTTAACTTTTAAGAATTTCGTAAGAAACAGATAAGCTGAATTGTGCTTTTCTACATGTGTACTTACAAACTTATTGTTAAAATGTTGCTTCTTGAATATGTGTAAGTAGTTACCAGATATAGCCATCCAACATTTAATTCTAAACTCAGCTGACTTGTGTTTGTTTTTTATGCACTGACTTGGTATAATTTGATTTGTAATTTATATGTCGTACCGCGGTGCTCTTCAAAAGACTTGCTGTAGTGAAAAGAGTACTAAAAAAAGGACTAGGCCATTGTCGTGAGACAAACTTTTTGCCGGTCAATGGGTCATTCCACATGCGTGTTCTTGCAGCATATTCAAACAGATTTTACAAGGAAGAGTTAAGCAAGGAGAAATTTCTACAGAAGTGCTGCTAGTTGACGACCAAATGTGTAGCACAATTTGAACATTATTTTCTCTATTGTGACTCATTAACAAAACTTAAGTAGCAGGTATCATTTTCTTTATCTTAGCGCTCAAATCGAAATGACAAAAATCACAGACACGAACTTGCGTTCTTATTCCTCCAAGAATGTGCATCATGCAGCGAGAATACGTGTGTGGAATGGCCCAATGATGATATGATACCTATGACCTGGTATTAGTTTTCCTGAAATCTTCTTCGTGATACCTGTGTTATTCTACAGGAATGGTCGAATCAGATTGACTCATGTTCTCACAATATTATTAACATAACTATTTATATTAATATACACTATTTTCTAAAGAAAATATGTTTTTATTAGACCACGCAGCTGCTGCTAAACACTATAAATTAGAATCTATAAATCTTTGCTATTAATCATGTTAAATTTGAGTAAGTGTTGCGATTTGATCACGAAATAACGGTTCATGTGCTAAAAAAGTGAGGAAAAGCTCAGTTTCAATTTTTACACAGAAAAACTGAGCTCGATCTCAATTTGAAACACGTTTTACTATCCAAAATCGAGTCTGCGCTCACTTTTTTAGCATACGAGCCAACATATCTTCTCATACAACTAGTTGTATATTTTGACCGAGTTTACTAATTGCAAGATTTCTTCAAAATCCCTCTTGTAATTATCACGTTGTAATGAGTGGTTATAGTTCATAGGCGTAATGTTCAGCTGCTCAATATTTATAAGGAGGAGGATGATTTCTAATTTTGGCCTATTCTTTAATGTAAAATACCGGAAAGCTTCATCAAAATCTGTCTAATGGTTTTTATGTGATGTTCGCAAACTATTCTTTAATTTTTTTTTATACCAAAGTAATTCAAAACCGTTCGAAATGTAAGACAATTAAAAATAGCCTGGAGTTGCAAAACACTCATAGCTGCCTTTTTGCTACATTCAAATTGTATAGAACTCCTTTGGAATCGAATTTTTAATTAATCAAATTTATCAAATTTTCAACATTTCACAACTTATTTGTGACTATTTACATTAAAATAACGACGAAAACAAGGAAATCAATTGTAAAATATTTTAAGATGGCTTCTAGCCGAAAAAGAATAATTTCTTTGATTTTTCCTATCCTAGCAAAATTACCTTCATATGGCTGAAAATATGACGATCACAATTGCAGCAGAGTTTTCTTATTGTTTAATTGTTAATTCCGGACAAAACATACTTCCAAGTAAGTGATTGACATTAACGATGTTTTTTTTCAAATATAGTATTAATTTGAAAAAAAAAAGTATTTTTGAATCACTGTAATTTGTAATTAGCCTTTTCAAACGAGACTCATATAAAGGATAAAAATACAAATTTCGGGTGCTTAGTAAAACAAAACAAAAATTTAAGTTCTACCTACATATTGAGAAACGTAAGGTTTATTGCTATACCGAATTTTAACTATCTACACGGCGAGTGTAGACTACGCCAGAGTCTGTAAGAATGGATTTCTTTTTTTTTTTTTTTTTTGCTTTTGAGGAACGAAATCCTATAAATTAAAGACTTACCTTCGATATCCTTAAGACTATTGGAGGATGATCGATCGCAGGCGCTTTATGTGCAGGTGGAGATGATTCTGTTGACGGCTGTGGAGGCTCTGGTGCAATGTTTGGTTCCATTTCTAGTTCAGGTTCAAGTTCAGGTTCATGCTCAACATCTGATTCGATGTGGTCCTCCAAGTTTGTCTCGGGGTCCTCACTCTCCGTTCGCTTGTCCGTCTCCGAAGAAGACTTAGGCACAATAATATCTCGCAGAGGAGTTTGACTCCTCTCGTCGTCGTCCTCAGCATAATTAATAACTTTCCGGTGCCTTGAAATCACTCTTGATGGCGGCGCTTCGGGCTTAAGTTTCTTTTCCTTTTTCTTTTTATCCACCTTATGAATCCCTCGATCTGATGAAGTAGACTTTTTCCGTTCTACAGAAGGTTTAGGGATTTTTATTTTTAGTAGAGGCTCCTTTCTTTGTGGTGCAGCCTCCCTTATAGGGGACGGAGGTGCTCTGGGTAAGTGATGTATTATTTGGGCTCGAATATCTACAGACGTGTTTCGGCTTTTGAAAAATTTTTTCGGCTTTGGTTGGTCACTTGTGTGCGACACGGGGGTTTCTCCAGTTTCTGGCGATTGTGCCGGACTAATAGTCGCTGAAATTGCCTTTAAAGCATACGTTCGTGTAGATGTGAAGCCCATTTTACCCCATTTGCCCACTGTACCCGCCGATCGAGCTGCTGTTGGACGATTCGTGTTCTCCTTCTCCTTTATTAGAGACTCAAGGGGTACAACTACGTTTTTATTCCAACGAGCCATTGTACTTTAGTTAAATCTAAAAAATAAAGATGTTACTCAGGTTCAATGTATCGAATGCCGCAAAGTGTGGGTGGTGATTTGTAATGCCCCAAAATAGGAAAGAAGCTGACTAATGGCGAAAGAAGTGGGACAAGTGCAGGTAGCACACCATGAGAATGTTTCAAAACAACTCAGGTCAAAGGCACTGATGAAGGCAAAAACTAGAAGATCAAAGTTGTAACTGTCGTCACAAGGTGATGCATTGAGCTTTAGTGCAACACAAAACCCTTGTAAATTGACAAAAAGTCTTCCACAAGGTCCTGCAAATCGCTTCGGATTCGTTAGGAAATCAATTTGGCGGAAATTAATGGGCTTCTTCGTGAAAGTCGCATACGGCCAGCGAAGTGCAAAGCACGCAAAGTAAATGTCAAATGTAAACAACGAGCAACTCACCTACATAAAACGTGGAAAAACAGCTTGCCCCGATCGCATTTAATTGGTTACTTTATGAAATCCGAAATTACGGTAATCCAATAGCAATTTAAAGCACATTTCAGGCGATAAAATGTTCCAAAATAAGCCCCAATACACAAAAGGAAAATTTTTTTTTTCGTGATTGCTCGCTTTGCTTGACACTGAAATGGCAACACACCACATGAAAAAACTACTTTTCACGCATTTTTCTAGTTAATTCATTCTTCTTAGCACAACTGTCTTATTGCAAACACTTTCCGCTCGGCCGAAAGCACTGCATGAGCATTATTTCATATCAAAAGTTGCTGATATCAACGGAAAAAACATTGTTTTTATTTAGCGATTATCGTACACCTCCACTTTAGCCACCATTTTTGTTTTCACCATGCGTTTAGAGGCGTACTAGAAACTCAGTTTAGAGAGGAGCAGATCGAAGGCAGAAGAATGTAATAGAGGTTAGTGCTGCAGATATTTTTAACGGAAAAATCCGTTCAAATTGCTTCACATTTTCACTTTCAACCCCAAAACAAAACAAAGGTGATCATAAATTTTCCCAATTTGTCATTTGCTCTTGATTGACAATCAATCCAATAAATTTCTTCCAATAAATCAATTATTTTTCATAAATCGCTAGTATAACATCTTGTCACCAAAGTTTTAAAATTAAATTCAAAGTACTCCTGATATTAAAACTTATGCACGTGACTCTCCTATGCTTGGTTTGGCTTAGAATTTTCATTTACCGGAAACTTTAAAAGCGTGTTTCTGAAAACAATGGCTTTAAATTTTTGAAAGCGATAAAAGGTATTGATCAGTCGTTCTAAAATCGTACACATCTTTTCTATAATATTACTTTCTATATGAATTTAAAGGTTTTTGAAAATCTGTTAAAAAATATATATATATATTTTAAGCAAACTCTATTGAGAAAATGAAACCGACATGTTTCTAAAATGTGTTCAATTTGGAATTCAAATTTTTTTAGGTTTATCTAATTATATGTATTATATAACATTAATAAAGACACACAAATGTCCTCCTTTGTTGATCAATACAACTGGCTTTATAACTTCCACGAGGTGATAAACCTCGACGCGACTTTCCCGGGGGCTATAATTCCGCCATTTGGAATTACATATTTCATAAAAAAAAAAAAAAAATTGTTTTGATTATTTATTTATTGATTTACCCCTTTATACCCTGTTAAGGCTTAGGGGATAACACCAACTTGGTGCTCGGAAAACTAGGTTTAAAAATAAAAATTTCTTTTAGCGCGACTTTTAGATATGAATATTAAAAAAATATTTATTTTCACAAATACATACATACATTTAAATTTATGAATTATTTAAAAAATAAAAAACGAAGAAAAAATTAAAAAATTGTGGTAATATACATAAGTTGATAAGATCCCTTTTTTTTTTAAATTTATTTAAAATTAAATTTTTTCTCTGTCAGGCATCGTCAGAAAAACAAAAAAAAAGACGGACAAGTGCGAGTAGAACTCACGCCTTGAGGGTTCCGTATCGTTATACTTTATAATTATCTATTAAATTTGAATTATAGAAAACAAGAACAAACTTAAAATTGTAGTTGAAAAACATATTCCCCCATAGATTTCAACAGCAAATGTAAGTTTGTTCTCACAATATTGAGAAATTTACCATGTTATTTTAAGACTTCTTATAGGTTTTCCTGTAATCTATAAGTAAAGAACTATTTTCTGTATTTTTTTCAAAATTTTAGGCTCAGTCGTTTCGTTGATTGGGGGGGGGGGAATGGTAAATTTTCATCTATTTTCTGAAATAACTTTAAAACTATTTATTTTAAAATTATACAAAAAATATATTTGAGATCCTCACAACAAGCCCTTTCATTTGATATAACATTTTTTAATTTTCCATTTTGCCCCCCCCAAAGGGACCCCCATATTCAGATTTCGTTTATTCACGTCACACCTCTGCGTTTGGGTCATAGAAATTGATATGTGTACCAAATTTCAACATAATCGGTCTGGTAGATTCGGAGAAAATTGACTGTGACGGACGGACAGACGGACACACGAGTGATCCTATAAAGGTTCCTTTTTTCCTTTTGAGGTACGGAACCCTAACAAACATTCCTCTCGCAAATAAAGGTCACAATTAAATTCTAGCAAAGGGAACAATTTTTTGTAAAAATTACAGCTGTTTAAAAAAGATTCTGAGTGTACCTACACTAAAATTTGAAGTTTAAAAATTAATAAAAATAAACCCGATATCCAATCAAAAAAATCCTATACTATATCCTAGACAATACTGTAGTACAGTACGGTGTCAGCATTATCTAATGAAACAATTTTTCATATTACCTTTAATGTACAATTCCTGGACCATTCATTAATTCTTATACAGAAGAACCGATTAACCCAATGGGTCTTATTCGGAAGACAGGATAACGATTTTTATTCACTAATGCCTACATATTGCAAGATTTTGTCCGCTTGCACCTGCACGGGTTTATTCTCTGCCGCGCTCACTTGAAATTGTTATAGAACCCAAAAAACGATTTTTTTTAAATCTCAAGGTAGTGTAACCCCTTCAGTAAAGTCGCCTTAAATTCGATCCAAGATTAGATACAATATATAATACATTTGATTAATTTTACCACCAAATTAAGTATGAAATTATTGTTTTATACTTTAGTTAAATCTAGGAATAATTAATTGTATGTATAAAATTAACAAAAGATTAAAGTATGATTTTTTTTAAAATACATTTCCTTTTCCTCTTTTGAAAGGAGATTGGGCAAAATATACATACATATGCGGTCCTGGGGTAGTAAACAGTTTGGTATAATAAAAAAATAAAAAAAGTTATATGAAACGTAAAAAATAACATCAAAAAATATAAAATATGTATGACATCGTGCTTCAGTACTAATTTCAGTTAACATTTTGCATGTAATTTTCTTGATCACACTAACTGAAACGAGTAAATGTGTTATTGCATAGCACACAAAACTGCAATTATTTATTTATTATTGCCTCCCATAATTTTATATTTGAATTCTTAGAAATTGTTTAGGTCCAAATAACCAGTTTTTTTCATAATTCCATAAAGAAGTCGACTTGATTTCAAAATCAAAATTTGTGAATAATTATTTTCTTCGAAATTAAAATACTCAAATACTCAAATACTTAATTATCAAGTCAGTCAAAAAGTGAATTCCTTACTACTAGTTTTAGGTTTTATTGCACTATTGCAATCCAAGCTCGTAACTGGAACTTTAATGACACACGTACTAAAATAATAATATGATCCTTATTGAAATATTTTTCTTTATTATTTATAAATGCTTGGATGTCATCAAAACAATAGATAGATATCAAATCGACTGAATGAATAGGTATAAACATCTCATTTTCGACCTACAAGTAAACGTTATGGATCTTCTAAGTTAAATTCACTAGTTACTAGAGGCTAGTGGGCAGAGTTCTAGGGGTTAAAACCTCATCCCTTTCCCAAAATGTTGTGTGTTTTATTTTAATTGTTGGAAAACTGTAATAAAATTAAGTAAAGTTTATTTGATCGTTTATAATCAAAAAGACGAACTCAATCATTTCACACGAAATCATTGAGATCAAGCTATGGATATTTTTGATTTTGTTTGAAAATATTTTGTTTCAATAGTAGCACTTGAAAGCAATTTCCAAGCAAATTTTGTGAATTTTATCTAAATTTTCAAAACTAAAAAAATTTCAATGGCTACTATACTTTTCTGTAAATCAAGATATCAAAAGGCAAAGGGATAATTTTATTGTCTTTTAATGTCTTTTGATGGCACATCAACTTGTTTAAGATGTTTTTATTACAGCGCATAACTAAAATAAACACCGATATTAAATTTGAAAATTGCCTTGTTTACCATAGTGAAATTATAACACATATATAGTTGTTTTAATAAACTTTTTTTATTAGTCTTTGATATCTTGGTAACAATTTGAAGTACGTATGTGAATAAGCATATAGACTGTAATAAAAAACAATCAATCAAAATTTACCATAATGAAAGGAATAAAAAATTATATTCTTCTCCTAGCGAACTTAAATTTGAAATTCAACTACAACTATACTTAAAATACGGCGTTTAAATTTGTAAAAATAAGTATACTACAGCAGTTTTACTTAAGCAGCATACTTAACAGCGTTTTCACTGAGATAGAATGATATATATTTGCATTAAATTCCTACTATTAAAATTTGTATTCAAAACAAAACAGTCAATTTCCGGAGGAGAATCCTGCCTTTGTTATAACTGTTGAACAATGTCGCTAATCTGCACGCTCAAATGGTTTCTTTATTATTGTTTGGATAAAACAAGTGATTTTCAAGAATGGAAAAAAAAAACTATACTTTTGAAACGTACCTTAAGGAAACCTGTAACTTTAATATTGCTCATTTTGATAATTTATCATCAAGAAAAAAATTATGATGGTATTTAAGGTTACCCTTAGTTTAGTTCTTAATATGGTTTCAAATTCATATAATGTATCGACCGATGTGTATGAAGCTAAATCGACGCGCCCTTTAGATCTCGTGTCTTAGGCTTCAGTCTATTTAGCCTATAGGATAAATCAGGAACTGTTCAATTAAATGTTTGTGGTGTACTCCTGTATTATAATGCATATATAGGTAATAATAAAATAAAATTTGGAGAATACGCGGGAAATTGTATGTTATATTAAAAAACTAATTTGCAACATGCAGAACAGAAAGGTTGATGCATTACCTTTAGCAATTGTATTTTCGTCTATATTAAAAGCTTAATGATGTTTAAAATATTTATTGAACAAAAAATGTTTTTAAAATTAAGTGTACAGGTCCCCCATAATTTATATCTATTTTATTTAGGGTATATCTTAACTCAAAGGTATAAGTTTAAGTGCATTATTTTTATGCCTTTGAGTCTTCAAATAATAGGTCATCGGATTGTCCATAGTTGTTGCGTTCAAATTGTCACAGTCGTCCTGGTTGATTTGAAACATGAATGTTAGGTCGATATCATATTTTGGAAGTTTTTCCCTGTAATTAAATAAATTTTAGTGTAAGACTAAAACTACATGGAATGGAATTTGTTAAAGGTATTTCACTTTGGGAAGAAAGCTGCTTAAATCAGAACACGTACGTCCACCACAAGAAGTACTGTGGGATACTGTGCGTCAAAGAATTTTTTCTTTATCTTTGGGATTAGCCGTAGTTAGCATGCAAGTTGTGCAAGAGATGACGGCATTGGTGAAAAAAATGGGTGCAACCTAGTTTTCGCCTACAGTTGCATTGCATTATAGTAAGACACCACTGAGCCATTCCGGTCACATCTCCATCCGAGCTCATTTTTTCAAGAGGTCTGCGACTAATAGGAATAATAGAATGCAAACGCGGCTGGATGATCGGCGCGCGCATACGAAAACGCGGAGGAAAGGCGACCTGGCGCAACGTATTCATTTGCGAACTTACCTGAGAAAGTTAACCACATTGGCCGTGAGCGAGGGCTCCCTTGACAGAAGAAGAGCTGACAAGTATCTGGGCGATTTTGATTTCTCGGCACAATGCATCAGGAGACCCCAAGACCCATAGTCGGTGTCGATGATGTACGTGTTGTAGATGCCTTCGTCTAATCAATTAAAAGAGATATTGGTAGCTGGGCTTGGAATGCGCACTCATCTTTAATGCAATATGCAAATGGGATGCGTCTGGGAATGTGTAGGTTGATGTACGGCACACCACGAGTGGCCAGTGCCAGATGACCACACCATGTCTTATCACAGCTTCGCCAGTACCCAGATTCGCGCATGAAATTTATGTATTGATGTCAAATATGTGACAAATCACTTACAAATATCTTCCGTATGAATCCAATGTGCGGGCACGCTGAAATTCGGAATTATCCAGGTTATGTTGCCCTGCAACTGCTCACGGAGCGGGTCTTCCGCGTATATGTAAGTGAAATTCATTGTTACCTGCGAAAAAGAGAACATATAGGGCCTAATTGTGGCTGACGGCTGTAATTTATTTCGGAAGAGATCGCAATTAACTCCTCGTCGGCACAGATATTTTCTGGCGGCTATGAACAAGCCGCCGCAAATTTACCTCATCAGTTTCATCGTCTCTGGGCACCTTCTTAAGAACCCTGTTGTCGCTAGGGATTTATAGATATTGATTTATTCACAGATTTGCGGATTTGGATATCCCCTTATTATGTTTGAAAAAGCGAAAGGAGGATCTGCCCCAGAAATGTCTTTCTGCAGATTATATGGGCTTTGAAGTATAATACGGAAATACAATCAAAGAACAGTTCGACTTTCGATCAGGCTTTTAGAACGAAGAAACTTGTAAAAGGCAAATATAATTTTAAAATAAAAACTACCGGTTCCTTTAATTTTGTACATAGAAAAGGGCATTCGAGTCATAATAATCATTCCTGCTTCACCAATTCAATTTTCCCTCTTATATAATTAAAATCGTCAAAAGCTATTTATCTAAGCGAGATTTTCGAGTATGTATCAGTACAAGCTGTTGTACCACAAGATTCCGTTCTTCGGCCCACACTGAGAACAATTTTTATGGATTTGAGACCAATAAAATAGTCATGCTATCAATAATTTCTACACTATAGTAAAAGACTCTATAGTTATAGTTCTGTCATTCCTAAGATAGATGAGAAAATATAGATTTATAGTCCTGGCATTGGTAAGATATAGTCCATCGAACTATATTTATGGTTCTTCCAGAATATAGTTCAAAATTTCTTTCAGTGCAGGTTGTAAAACATTTACATAAATACTATATGTACAGGTACTTCTAATTTCCAGAATCTCACATTATCATTTATCAATAAACGCTTATGGTACCTATAAGACTATTTCCTTCCTTATAACAGAAACGTTTCGAAAATTACTATCAATTTCGAAAATCTAACGATTATAGCTTTAAATTACTTCAATAAATGGAAAATAAAAGTAAAAGCTATTTGTTTATCCGTATAGAAGAAAATATATATTTACACCTACACAACTATTAAAATGAATTCGTCATACATCAAAAAGTGTAATTAGATGAAATACATTCAAATCAAATCAAATTAAAATTTTAGGAGAAGTTGGTGACAAATTAGACCACTCAATGAAGTAGACTCCCGGAGTATTTATAGCATCAATACTCTTGAAATTACAGCCACCTTTGTTTCAATAAATTATTGGGCGAAAATGATAATATTATTAATTTAACTTTTTTTTTTCCTTCATTCGAAGACTCATAATAAGTAAATCGAAGCCTCCAGAGCTTAACTCCGTAAACATTGTCTAATTTTTTCATATATTTTTTTATTATATATCCCACTCAGCAAATAATGATTTCAACCTATTGAACCCTTAAAACGTCTTCAAAAGTTTTATTATTCTTATGATAAAAAAAAGGTTTCCTATAAAATGCATACTTTTTTCTTATTACAAGTTTCCTATCTGAAGCTTTAATTATAGAACGTCTTCGCAGGGGACGCCACTTAAGACTTTATAAATCAGAATTCGGATCAAATATAAGGAAAATAAATTAATTAATATATTTAAAGTAATTTTTACTAAAGCTGCTTTTTTATATGGTGTTTGGGCCGACTATGCAAAAACACCCAACAGTTACATGACAAAGTCAACGTTATTTCAGGCGAAGTTCATAATTTCCATAATTACTTTGTGCAAAGTGCTATGACTCATAGAAATGAACTAATCTTAAAATTATTTTCATCAAACAAAGAAAGTTTAAGGTTTTATGCCATTTCCACTTGATATGCGTTCGGCGCATCGTTTGGCAATTTGAGATTTCTGAGATATTAACGAAAATGTCCCGTGTACATATAGAACCTATGTATAACCTATACCATAATAAATAGGGATAAAAACTCATTAATTCATCGTTTAAATTTTTTTTAAATTTATTAAAATAACTCTAAGATACAATTTAGTAATAAATAATAATTTATTTGGGGATACCTATAAATAATAATTTATTTGGGGATACCTATGTACAGCTTTCGTCATGATATGAAAAGGTGAACAATTTTTGTCTGATATGCCAAGATAATTACAAAACAAAATTCTTAAAATCTCTAGATAAATACTATGTAAGTATCTGCATTGGCAGGTAATTTTCATCAATATAAAATATATAATGCAATATATACATATATTTGCAGCAACAATATAAAAATTGCGATATTATTTTATCATATATGTATAAGGTTAGGCAAACGCATCTGAATTGATTAGGAGATAAAGTTAATTAAGCATTGAGATAATATGAATATAAAGTGCAATTATCAAAAGTCCCGTTGGTATGATTGGTATGGTTCTTGTATAGATTTCAGGAATTTAATAGAGATGTTATCAACATTTTAGAGATTTCTGTGCAACAAGTACTGAAAGTCCATTAGGGAGTGCTTAGCCTTCAGTTAATATTTAATTAATTAATTTCTTGCCAAGATGTACCTACCTTCTCTCTTCTAATAAAGCATATTAACGTATGAATTTCCTGAGCAAAAAACTTGATCATACCAACCATAAAAAAGTATACTTGCACTTTCCGGATTTCAACTGTCCAATTATAGAAGAATGTTTCAATTAAATTTGCGTATCGTCCGAAAATCTCATCTTAATTAGTGCCGAATCAGGTCTCATTGAGTCGATGCTTTCTCTTATTCGCCTGAATGGTTTCCGACCTGTAAGCTAGCCAGCAACAAACACCCGAAATTTTAGATCACGTAAGCGGCTAATTGCCTGAAAGTAAAATCGCATTGATTGATGTCTTCATTCATCTGTACGTGGGAGAGACCCTCGGTGGGTAAGAAGCAAATTTTAACAATTTAAAATGCTTTGTAAGAGGATCAGCAAAAACGAGTGGCTGGGTCATAGCTTCTTTCTTACTTTAATGACCCAATTAATGCTGGTATACCCGAATTCTAAAAGCTCTGTTCACTTCATTCCATCCTGAGCCAAAGCGTACTAAAAACCTGTCCTAAATGGCTGTTTCTACCATTATTCCATTCGTCCAGCTGATCGAAAGTTTTCCTTCTCAACTGATCTTGAGTGATCAATCCGAAGAAGTTCAATGTTCATTCTTGAAATTCGCGAAAATTCACTTCGATCGAGCACCGCTCTGTGATCTCTGTTGTTCCCATCAGAGCCGGAAAAATGAAGGTGCGTGAGGTAAAAACATTTCATTACCAATAAAAAACCTCTTCGGTTGATGGTCGATTTTCGTTTTCGGCGAAACAATCATCTTTGCAATGGGGCTTACAGGAGATTTGCTCCACTTTCTTAAGCCAGGTTCGCGCCGACTAGATGTAGGTCTTACAAGCAGTGCGGTCTGTTTTATTATATTTATTGATGATCAAGACGATCTGGGGGATTAAGTGCGATCGTCTAATTTATTCCTTTTGCAGGTATAATTTGATTTTTATAACTACTGCAAATGCTTGAAGTCAGGATAATGAATCGAATCGAAATAAAAAACCTACAGATTTTATGGTTAAACGATCGTTATAAAATAAAGGTATTTAGAAGGGTTTCGATTATACAGAAAAACAAATTAAATTTCAATGATCGAATTCCTGGTTTCCTGTAAACCGTTAGTGAAAATAAAGATTAAAATACAAAACTTACATGTTGATCCTCCTCGGAGAAAGTAAACATACTTCTCATGCACGCATACTCCGGCAACTCCTCTGAGGATGCATAGTACTGGACGATGTACCAAAATCCCATCATAGACGAAAGGTCGAAGTTCCGAATGGCCTTAACCTGAAAGTGTTGTAGATGAAAGCATGGATAAGTGTGGTGGGTACTTTCTGAAATATGAAGTAAACGCGGTGTTGTCTTCTTCAAAACAAATTGCGCGAATTCATTGAGGTTTGCAACGGACATTATCTCCGCGATTTGCATAAACCACACTTTTCACTTAATTTACAGAGTATGCGACGAGAGTGCGCACTTTAATGCTCAAAGCCAAATATTTAGATTTCTAGGTTTGAGACACACCTATTTGGTGACACTGCTTTCTGATTACACTTTGTAGTCTCATGCTGTTTGTGGACAATGCGTATTTTGAATTTACTTAATGCAAGTGGAAACTGCTGGGAATTTCTTAGTTACTCCTCCAGAACTTTTACTGAATTCAATTATTTCTCGTGACCTGTTTGTTGTTAGGGTCTTCTGTGAATTTTGTTACATGCCATTCCGTTGAGTGGATTACTTTAAAAAAAGCATTAACATTTATTCGTACAATCAGAGCCGCATTTACGCCAGGGCAATCTTAGAAAAAGTTTCACATACTAGTGATGTTAAGTTTAAAATTTATACAATTACTTTTGTCTAAATATTACGCTAAAAGAAAGTTGTAGTGAAAAATCTTTATTATTATTCATACAATTTATTATTAATATCAAAAAAGTTTAGACTATTTCTCATCGTTTTTTCAATATATTTAGAGCGAATATACTGTTACACCACGAAGTAAACTACTTTTACTACATATCTTGTAAACTATGAGTCGTAGATCCAAAGTTTTGTTATTTGCTGGATAAGCTTTTAGAAAAGAAAATAAACCTAAGATCAACTTTCTATGACCAATATATTGCGAAATATACCTTCAGTACAGAAGGGAGCGACAATACTGACGTAATGCGATACTATTAGAAGTACGAGTCCGACTGCGACTCTGACTATCGTTTAAATTTTTAAATCGTTCTAAAATTGTCATCTATTAGTGTAAAACTATCAGTAATATAAGTAGGAAGCTAATGACCGAAGCAATTGATGCGATCTACATTTCTTTTATTTTTAATAATAATTAACAAAAAAAAAGGAAATTATTAGCGCGTAATTTTACATCAATTGAACTTGGTCCTCGGAGAATTTTTTCCAATTCTATGATTAATTCAACTAATTCATGACTTGTCATGAGAATTTTTACGAAACGAAGAACCTTGTAGGGTGTTTTCTTCTTATTGCAGAGACTTTGACTTTTCAAATTCGCTAAATATCATTCATATCATATCATTAAATTTGGCAGAAAATTTGTTGAGGATAAAATCCAAGCTGAGTTCGTAGTTGGGCTAGATCGGACAATTATGTTCAAAATTTTTAAGAAAACGAGACAATTAAATAAAATGATATTCATATTTATCATTTCCGATAGAGCATAAATTATATAGGATATACTAAGCAAAGTCTGGATATTTCGGGTCCTTACCTTCAAATCGGGGTGTTGAAGGAAATTATTTTTGGCGCAGTTAAGTAGTAATGATTGGAAGGGTCTACTTACATATATCATATATGTATGTATATATGTACATTGCATCAGAAAAACACGATTAGGTTTATAGGAAATAGAGTGATAAATTATAAAGTAGTATTTCATTTGATCTGATTATGTTTACAGATTTGGTTATCGTTTTTATATTTTTTTAAATTATATAAATAAAGAAGCTCTTGTGCATCAAAATTAAAACTATGAAAATTCATAGATTTCAATCCGAGTTTAAAGGACGTCTTGTCAGACTTTGGTATTTGAGCACTTCACTACTTTTTGAATGAAATTTAAAAATGCATATCAAAATTTTCTGCTTTTTCTTGAGTCTGCTTATTATTGTCACCATGCTTGCGGATTCAAAATCTGTAGGAAACATTTATAGCGTGAATGTGAGAAAAGTGAAGAGATATTATTCTTTACTACTGTGTAAACTACAATATAATAACTACAGAATTGTTACAGACTTTTGTAAAAACTATAGAAACTTATTGACTAATAAATAAAAAATGAGCTCACAATATTATTCTAACCTAAATTGAGGTTGTTTTAAAAATCGTACTTACTAACCCTAAGAGTGATTCTCTATCATGTCACTATTATAAAATTAACATGTGTTGCTCTTATTTTTAAAACTTTTAGATTTATGTAATTTTATTTTCAATCTAATATTTTAGGATAGTCTGGAAAGTGCAAAGAAATTGTTATTTAATTTTAACTTTTTTTAATACTTATACATATACAGGGTGTCCCAGAAACCAACATCCAAACGAAAACAGAGATGACAGGCCAACTCATGATTAGGCAAACTTACCCTAAGTAAAAATCTTCTGGTTTATGAGATAATGGCACTTCTTCAAAATTTAGGAACGTCGTTAACTTCGAGCAATTTGTTCGGTGTAATGGTTACAAACTTTGATATTTATCATTCTGTTTTTTGCAAACAATTACCGAAGGAACCTTCTATCATACATATATAAGCAAAGATATTTCCAATATGACTGTCGTTTTCGCACAATAAAGAAATCTTTTCCAATTTTATGTGTAACAACATATTTTCCTTCAAGTTTGATTACACCGGTCTAAAAAAAAAATTTTTTTCTTGAATCTCGGTTTATTTTATAATTTTTTTATTTGTCATATATCAAAATAATTAAAAAATACCCACAACCTCCTTAAAGTTTGCTTTTGTAGTGTTGGTAGTAATAATACATATTTTGAAGACCGTATTTTGACCATTTTTGAAGCATCATAAAGGATCATAATAGAAATTTGTAACTTTGTTTAAATGAAAGCCTAAATCCTAATCTAAGAGAACCAAATGCCATTTATCTCAATAGCCCTTTTTAAACATATTATCGAACCAGTTTTTCATGAGTGTGCACTTGTCATGTTACCTATTCGGCTTTTATTACATATATGAAGTAATTGGTTAATGGAAAAAAATCAAATTTATGGATCATTTCGAAATGTTTTAAGGCCTTCAGTATTTTTATATAATAGCTTAAGATTTCAACTATTATTTGAACAAAATTTAAGTTCCTGGTTCAATCCGTTATTTTGTAATAATTTTTCATAAATGGTCAAAATATGGTCTTTTGTACTTTTTAACCCTATTTTTCTCGAAAATGGAAGCTGTTTGACCATTTTCATTTACGAATTCGTAATCTACGGAAAAAGTCCTACAGGAATCATTTGCAAATACTTTGAGAAAAAAATTGGTGTTGACCTGTGTTATTCATTTCGTAAAAAACAATACACTGAGCTTGACTGGCCAACTTTTTCCCAAAAGTTGGTGCATGTAATCTAGATTTTAACAAGAACAGCGAAACAACAATTATTTTAGGAAACGCTTTTAATATCGTTGGTGGATAGCGGGGTAAGCGTAGGTGGAATCCATCCTACAAACACGACCACATTGTATTATCGAAGTTAAACATATATGTATGTGAAAAGTTTCTTAACGTTTGGTAAGATAGATGTATAAAACTTTTGTGTTGCAAGATTTGACCTATACAACCCAAGTTAAATAAAAGCGTTTAAACAGATATTACACCTACCACCTTTTTTACTTAGGAAAAGAGATATTGATATTTAAAAAACGAACACTATGGACAGAGTTTTATTAAAATCCGTGAAGGGACCTCAAAATCAATTTTTTGCGAAATACCTGTATCTATACAAAATGAATAAATAAAGACTTGACTTCAAATTATTTTTTACGTGACTACAGGAAAACTATTGAATGCTTAATAAGTAAATATATACAAATACATATGAAAAAACAAAGTGGACAAGAAAATGTCTTTAAATTTTTAAAGTTTTTGTTTAAAAAACTTAAGTTGAAGAATATAAACATGAAGTTTATATATGTACATACATATGTATGTATATACAATATAAAATGTTTATATAATATATAAAACAAACCTCTTAATCTGAATCGTTGCAATAAGTATTCTGCTAAACAGATAATGATACGCCTATTTCATCGATTGTTGAAATTCATCCTCTAAGTAGGCTAAATTAACCTGAAAAGTTCTATAAATAATTGCTCGACTAAACAAATACACGTATTTTATCGATTGTTGGGTGTTAATTATGAATTTATTTAATCGATCTTGTGAGAGAGCTTATTTAGCGGACAAAGTTGCGGGAAAATAATGCTAATTTGTTTATATAACAAATTTTCCATGTTCAATCTTATCGTAACGAGATCTTGTGTTTATATGTTTTTTATGCGAACGAATGATTTGGATAGACGGAACATCATTTTAAAGCACTTACGCATGCACATGCACATGGCACATGCATGCATAATGTTTACATGTTCGCTTTTTTGGTATCAAGTTAGTTGACCTTATGGCATTTACTTTTGGTATACAAATTTCGCATTGTTAGTGTTGACATTAAGGCGAAATTACATATTACATATAAGAAATTACATAGTTCTGTTTTCATGGACATTTTAGGAAAATAACTCACCTTGGGGCATTGTTCTTTTCTTTCAAAGCGTTTAACGGACGATGCACTGTACATCACACCTGGAGCCAGTCCAATGGAAAAGGACAACGCAATGAAGATGACCACCGATTGCTTCATCACGTGCACAATAAATTTCACTTGAAGAACTCAAACTCGCGATAAACCGCCAATTCAAGCTACTTACCCCGAAACTTTGGCGTAGTAAAAAGAATTTATCTGAAGAATTTTATGAAATTCGACTTATCGCAATGTTCCCGTCTCTGTTGTGTTTTCCTGTGGCTGAGGCCGATGGCGACGTAGCGATAGAGCTCCTCCGGCCATTTCTAGATTTTAATTCAACTGATGGAATGGCAATGGGCCGCGGAGAGAGTCTTCGAATCGTACTTTGGTGCGCTGCGAGGAATCACAATATTGCGCGGAGGCTGAGTCATGTTTCCATAAATAACAAGGGCGAACCTCATCGCATTGAGAAATGCTTAACTGTGGTCAGCGGCATTATTTTATTATGTACTTGCCGGATTTAAGGTACCTCCACAGTGTCAGGGTGCAGATTGTCTTCAGATGTTTAGTATTCATCCCGCGTATCGGTTATTACTTCGATGAATATCGATTTGGTCGGTGTTGACGATGACAAATAGATGCGGTTTACAGAGAATACAAAAGAAGGTACAGGGGATTGGGTACCATATTCTAATAGACGAAAGGTTAATATCTAAATGATTTGTATGTTCTTATAATTTTATGAACATGTGACATTGATCTGCGTCTTATTACACTGGATGTAAGCATACCCCAGTTCGGTTTACTCTATCAACAAAGAATCAATTACATTTACATAAGTATGTCATAGGCTGTAACTAAATAGATTATACTATCAATTCAAAATCGATGAAATGAAATTTGCATTATATCGTTTCCAGAAAATATATTTTGAATCAGAAAAGGCCAATATATAAAAAGAGCGCACAAGCGACACGTCTTTGTCATAAGTAGACAGTAAAATTAATTGATTATCCTGTATAATGTACATATTCAGAATTTATTCCTCTAGAATCAATTAGTTTTTTCCAATTATGACATAGCTAGCACTAAGTTTCAAAATGATCTGCAAGTGTCGTTTACTATACAATTCCTCAATTATATTTCAATGAATCACGATTGCTTTTAGAGTCCAAACGACGTATTAAATATGTATCACCAGTAATTTTAAAGACTTAATGTAAGTACATATATGTAAAATGTTTAATTATTTTAAATCCTGAGATAAAATTTTTCAATATTCCAGAGTCTCCCAGCGCATTCCAACGATCTTCATAGTATTTCAGTGGCATCTCTCAGCGCATTACAGCCTCTCAAAATTCTATATTAATAAAACGTCATTTAATTTTATGCGCACATTTTTAGGGTTCCGTACGTCCGAATAAAAAAACGGAACCCTTATAGGATCACTCGTGTATCCGTCTGTCCGTCCGTCACAGTCAATTATCTCCGAATCTACTACACCGATTAAGCTGAAATTTGGTACACATATCAATTTCTGTGACTCAAACGCAGAGGTGTGACGTGAATAGACGAAGTCTGTATATGGGGGTCACTTTTGAGGGGCAAGATGGACAATTAAAAAAAAAATTTTCCAAACTGCATCGTGTGACATATCAAATGAAAGGACTTGTTGTGAGGATCTCAAATATATTTTTTTGTAATTTTAAAATAAATAGTTTCCAAGTTATTCAAGAAAATAGACGAAAATTGACGCTAAAATAATACATTACATACATAGATACATGTTTCATTGTTTATATTGAAGATTACTTATGCTAAGTTTCAAGAAACTCCAAGCAAAAAAATATTTTCCTATATAAACTTTTACACCCTTTTTATCCCCTTACGGATTGAAATATTAAAAATTTTTTCTTAGCGAGCGCTTAGAAATCAAGAGAAATATTTGTGCCGAATTTCAAATTTGTAGCCTTTAAAGTTCTGGAGATTTCGCGATGTCGGGTTAGTGGTATTTGGCTTTTATATGTATATTTCTTGACATAATCAATTTTTCCATCTCTTAAACGGAAATACTCCCTAATCTATATAAGTTTTATAAGCACACAAATAACCCTATAATTATATGTACATAATGGATTGCATAGATTTCCTAATTTCAGAATTGAATAGATTAGATGTTTCGTTTGTAAATAGGCTTCATTTTCCAATTCTGACTTTCATGAAAATCCCTTGAGGTTTATTATGCTATTAAAATGTGTTCGAAAAATCGCAATGGAATAAAGTTTTTCGTTTTTCTCAAACGCTAGTACTAAAAAAAAACCTAAATTACTAATTTTGTTTTTAAAATAAAGCAATCATTAAAACTGATGATATTTTACCTGCTTATTTAAGAAACTACAATAAAAACAAACCTTACGACATTCAAAGCTTTGTAATATTTCTTGTTTAAAAATAATGTATTATAGTAAATGTAGTAGGCTCTTTAAAAAAGAAAGACATTTCGGCGACAGCCAGAAAGAAAGGTATAATAATTATAATAATTTTAAAATGTGCCAGTATCCCTGAATAGGATAAAAACTAGGTAGTCAGAAATTTTCTAAGTCCACTAAATTTCGAAGATTTGGGTATTCATGTGGAAGACTCAAGTATTCCTATAAAAGACAAGAGTATTCGTTTGAAAAATTCAAGCATACACGGCAGACGTCGGAATACGCTGAGAGACGCCCTGCTGAAATGCTATAAGTGTCGCTGGAATACGTGCGGATACGCTGGGATACTTGAAGGATTCTAAAAAATTTTATCTTAGGTTAAATAATACTATAATTTTTGTTTATTTGAAAGAGATTCATCGACGACTGGATGAAATCAATAGAAGGTAGCTAATATATAGCTACACTATGCATTACTAAAAATCCAATAAAGAACCGATGAAAAGAGACGATTCTAGCATTAACGAAAAACCAGTGATTCCAACTTTTCACTAGGGTCCTGAATCCGTTCAAAACATATTCAAAAGGACTTACGAAGCTCCTTTTGATTGAAATTCCTTAATAAATTTCCTAAGTTTGTACAAATTCTTCTTCATCTAATTTTTCGTTCAGTGGTCAGAATAATTCGATAGTAAATTTAATCGAAATATCTTGATGTTTTGTGTACAAAAAATAAGTAATTTTAAGAATTTACCCGAAAAGGGCCCTTTGTAACCTCCTTTCAATTCGATATTGTTTAACATATGTGCATTGTAGGATAGTATTATAAAACAAAATTTTATAAGAGCAATTTTAACAATGTAATATTCAATACATACTATAATATAAAGCAGCGATTATCAGAACTGATAAAAACAACATAACATTTTTTCCAACACTTAACTTATTAAAAACATAAAAATGCTGAACTCAATTATTGTTTCTGGAGATCACATATCGATCGATTTATGTTTATGTTTTTCGGCTCGGTTTTTTCCTACTGGGTATCATAACGCTAATCGCTGCCGGTAATCAAGTACATAATTCGATTAGTTAGATAAACTGAGTTTTCATCATTAATCAAAGGCTTTGACAAGATTCAGAAGCAGACAAAACGGTGTCTGGTTTTTTATTCAAATAGCGATTACATACCAGAAATTTCCATAGAAAAGAAAGCGCCCACAACTCGAGGTTTACGTACTTTTTTCTGAAGTACATATTTAGGATGCCAGAAGAATTATTCACATACATAATACATACATAATAGGTGCTGCGGGCAGCTCATTTAAATGGTCACAATGAAACTTGGATAATCAAAATGTAGTTCGGCCAAAGCAATTTCACCGAGCCGCGATGAGTTGAGTTGGCCCAGCAGCACTTTGTCGCTCGTTAGAGGCTCCTCCGAGTGTTTGTAGAAATCTGTCAACAGAACTAGGCGCTTCTTTTTCTGGGTCTGGGCTGCTCGAGGCCAGGGAACACCCATGGCAAATGCCACCTCGGGATGCTAAGGCAAAGAAAGGTGAAGTGCTCGAGGCGCTTTTGGGCCCCATGTCTTTCCTTTTTTTTTTTGTGGTATTTGCACTTCAGGCGGCTTATAGCGTGAGGTATGCTGTGGTCGCAGCAAGGGGCCGCGATGGGTACGTCTGCGGTGTTTCGATCGGGCCATTTATTTATTCGACCTGAGAGATTAATTAAATATTCTCATATTTTATGATCTCGCGAATAGTAATAAAGATCTTGGGCAAAAGATCGTATAAAAAAAAATTACCACTGGGAGATTAAAACTCGATTTTCTTTTTTAGATTAAAAATTTATTAACTGAATTGAATTCCGAAAGATTAAAAATTTATTAACTTAATTGAATTCTGAAAGCGAGCTGCCGAACCGAACTGATGGTCGCGAACAAAATGCACTTTTGGCAGAGTCCCGTTCTCAGAGGTCGAGGGCTATGCCGCGTGACTTTTGGAAGCCGGCCGCGTGACCCCAGTTTGGCAATTTTAAAGACGCTGACGTGGTGTCGCGACGCTTTTACCGCTAATTGCAACAGGTATGAAAAGTGATCGAATGCGTCGCGACCTCAATGTACATGTTTGGGCTCTATTGTAACACCCCCCGCGTTAGTTTGAGGCTCCGACGAAATAATTATTTTATCAGTTCGGTTTTGCTTTACATTTTTCGTTTTACATTTTAAAATTATTATTATTACAGGAATGCCTATGACTATTATTACAAAGATATTCATGCTTAAAGTAATGGTGCTAAACTTTACATTTTTTGATGAGATATTATCTATTAGCTCTCTATTCTCGATATGCTTTAGATACAATTCCTCGAGTTTTACATTTTCTATGACTTTTGTTTCTTTTACTTTCGTTACAAAATTAGGTAGAATAATTTTATCGTAAATTTTTGTTTCATAATTTTCATAGGATTTATTTTGTAATTTTATTTTGCAATTTTTAAACTTTATTAGATAGTTTCCATTGAGATTGATATCTAATTTGTTGCAGTTATGGGTAAGGCCTGAATTGTTTAAATTTTTCGTAATGACAATACCTTCCGTAATTTCCTTTACAATTTGTTCCTCTAGGATCTGTTTTTCACAATAAGCTTCTTTTGATTTAATTATATTTTTGATACAATTATTTTTTACAGGGATTAAATTTTTCTTTAAGTTTTCTTTAACTGGGTACTCGAATGCCAAATTGAACTCATCTACAAGTATTTCGTGATAATCTAAGAATATACACTTTTTTGAATTATCTGGAACCGGCTCTATAATTACTTTGGAATAGGTTTGATCGGCATATTGAGGTATCAGTAGGACAATTATAATTTGGTCTTTATATGTTGCGACCGTAATTTTGATATTGTTGTAGTTTTCAAGATCTGGGATTAACTGAAGTTCTTTCTGCGTGAGGATGTTTTTTGAAAGTAACCCTAATCTACTGGAGAATAAAACCTGTTCGATATCGTCTACATGGTTTCTGAGGAGAAGGATATCGTGATGGATGTGATAAACGTACTGCATCAATTTAATTTCGTCTTCTAATGATATTATTTTTTCATGTATATTGAGGTTAATTTTATTTAAGTACTGTTCGATAGATCGTTGCTGATTTCTTATGTGTGAGGTAATATTTTGTATCTGGTTTGAAATGTCCCTATTTATTAAAACTTGCTTATTGTTTTCTTCAATTAATTTACTGTTAGATGCAAAAAGCTGGTCTAGTTTCTCCTTTATTTCCTTTTCGTCTGAATAGTCCATAGTTCCGGCTATGTACTTTAATCCTGTTCCTAAAATATTTATAAGTCCTCGTTTTTGTTTAGAATGTGGTATCATCTTTTCAATTTTTGCTTCTAAAAGGATAAGGCTGTGGTTAACTGTGCTATACATGGGGCCTATTAACTCTGATTTGTTTTTTAGTCCTAGTACATTTTCTTTTATATGGTTTTTAGTAATTTCGATCTCGGTCACATTAATTATATGCAGTACTTTGCTATAGTTTTTAATAATTTTGACGTTCTCCATTTTTACTGTCACGTACCCGTTGTTACTGTTTAAAGCTTGCAAATGCAACTCTTGGCCATTTGAGGTATATAATATACTCATCATCAAAATTAGTGTAAATAGTAATTGTAGGAAGACAGACATGGTGGTCCTGGAATTAGAATTTAGTTGGAGTTTGATTTTAGATTGTCGAATTCCAAATAACTTATTGTTAACTATAAGAAATATCCTATGAATTTGTTTTTATTGTTATTTTAGCTGGTTTGTTATGTTAAATTGTTAACTATTGTTAGTTTTATTATGTTATTTTTTCCCGCGTTTAGATTTTATTTTAGGGTTATTTCTATCTTGGTATTTTTTGGGATTCCGGACATGTGTTTTATAATATTTTAAGTTATTCTTGATATCTACTATGTGTTCTTCATCTAATTTTTCGGCTTGAATCTTTGTGTATTTCGAGTGGTTCTTTCCGCCTCTGATTTCCCGGATAAACTGGGGACCTGATTCTATGTCCGTGTCGCTTCTATTACTGTTTAATTTATTGATAGTTCTCTCTTTTCTTTGTATAATTCGTTCCTTTATGCTATTATATTCGTTTTCGTGTATTTTCCCATTTATAAAATCTACTGGTTTCTTGTTTGTGGTACTGTGTATAGTGTTGTTATAAAAGCCTATTATTTTGAGAATTTTTTCTTCAACTGTTTCTAAGTCGTTACTGTCGGCATGTTTTAGGAGACGGAGATGTTCGTTTATAGTGTTGTGTAAGCGCTCGATATCAGCGTTTGACGTGTGACTTCTATTGGACGTATAATGGATACCAATATTTCGTTCGTTAAGGAATTCAAGGATAGGTAGGGCCTTAAAACCTAATTCGTTGTCGGCTATTATTTTGTTAACGTTCCCATGAGTACTAAAATATTGTAGAAGAGCGCGGCGAAATTTGGTCCAGGTACGGCTATTGATTTTAATGGCTTGTGCGAATTTCGTAAATTTATCAATTATCGTTAGAAATAGTGTGCCCCTTAAGCTATAGAAAATGTCGACATGAATAATTTCGCATGGTCTAGATGGTGTTTCTGTAATTTTGTATTTTATTTTAATTGGATTCCTTTCGTATTTTTCTAAAGAACATATATCACAGTTATTTATAAGCTGGGAAACCCTAAGCTTTAATTTGGGATTGTAAATTGTAAATTTTAACTCTTTGAGCACTTCCTCAATTCCTCTATGGTTGTTACGCAAGTGTTCCTTTTGAATTAGTTCAAATAGTTTAGTTTCGTCTGTTACATCTTCCAAGCATGTGTAGCTACGTATTATCCGAAAGTTTTTATTATTAGAAAAATTATTGATATATGCTTCTTCTAGGGTTTTGAAAAATATTTCGTTTTCGACCAAGACGGCATTTAGATTTTTAGGATTGAAATGGTTTTTTAATAAGGTTATCGCAGTTGTTTCATCCAATGATTTAGTATATATTGTGGTACGATTTTTATCGAAAACTATTTGTTTTTTCATTCTCATCGATCCTGTATTTGACTTGTTAATTATAATTTGGCTTTTGAACACGTTTAAAGGTGAAGTAGTACTAGGTATGGAAGGACCTTTTGTTACCATATTTACTTCTGGGTCTGGTATTCTGGAAAGTGTATCAGCATTACTGTTTTTTGTTCCTTTTTTGTATTTTATTTGATAATCAAATTCGGATAATTTTAAACGCCATCTTATAAGTTTTGAATTGGGTTCTTTAATTGAAAATAGCCAAGTTAATGGTTTATGGTCTGTTTCGATCAGGAATTTACGGCCAAACAAGTATGGACGGAAATATTTAGTAGCCCAGACAATCGCTAAACATTCCTTTTCTATAGTGCTATAGTTAATTTCGTGTTCATTGAGAGTACGACAAGCATAGCACACCGGGTGGTTTTCTTGCGAAAGAACTGCACCAAGGGCATATTGACTAGCATCTGTCGTGAGCGTGAAAGTTTTATCGAAATCGGGATAACGCAGGATGGGGTCATTTATCAAAAGTCTTTTGAGAGTTTCGAAGCTCTGTTGATACTCTGGGTCGTTTAGATTAATTTTAGCACCTTTCTTTAAAAATTTTGTCGTTGGCTTAGCGATATTTGAATAATCTCTAATAAACTTCCGATAGTATCCAGTGAGTCCTAGAAACTGTTTAATCTGTTTACTAGTCTTTGGAATCGGGAAATTCTTTACACATTCAATTTTTTTAGGATTGGGTTTGATTCCATCCTGGGTGACAATGTGACCTAAAAACTCGGTTTCCTTTCTCAAGAACTCTGACTTGTCTAGTTGTACCTTAAGGTTGACTTCTTGTAGCCGTTTGAAAATTTTGTTGAGGGAATCTATGTGCTCTTGAAGGGAAGTTGAAAAGATAATGATATCATCTAGGTATACGAGACAGATCTTATTAATGTAGTCACCTAAAACGTTATTCATTAAACGTTGAAATGTTGCTGGGGCCGTCTTTAGCCCAAATGGCATGCGAAGAAACTCGTAGTGACCGTTTCCTACGCTGAATGCAGTTTTGTGGATATCCTTCTCTTGGATTTCAATCTGATGAAATCCTTTTGCAAGGTCCAGCGTGGTGAAATACTGACAATTACCTAATTTATCGAGTATTTCATCGATGTTTGGTATAGGGTACTTGTCATCGATCGTAACTTCATTAAGCTTCCGATAGTCGATAACTAGTCTCCATTTAACCTTGCCGCTTGCATCGGCCTTCTTAGGTACGATCCATATCGGCGCCGAGTATGGAGAATTACTCGGTCGAATGATGCCGTTTCCCAGCATCTCCTGAATTTGTTTATGTACCTCATCTTTGTGTACATAAGGGTATCGATACGTTTTACAGTATATCGGGGTGTCATTGGTTGTACGAATCTCATGTTTAATGGCATTTGTAAAAGAAAGGTTGGAATTTTCCTGGTAAAATATTTCAGGATACTTCTTTACCAGTTAGGAGGGAGTTTGTTTCTTCTGAGTTGAGGTGTTTAATTCTTAGCTGTTCGAGAAGTGGACTTGTTTGGTGACTCTCGAGCACGTTAAAATTTTTATCGTCCACTATTCCTATATCTAGAGGTTGAGAGGAGGTTATTTTTATGTTCTTGTCCGATAAATACACTTCTGCTTCGATTTGAAAATTTTCAATGTTGTACACTCCCTCTTTAATTATATACGAAGCATCTTTGGCTCGTAATTCGTTGAGCCCTTCCTGACCTTCTTTGCTTTTCACGGGAAGATTTATCCTGGCAGTATTTTCCTTATTGCTATTATTATCTAAATCAAAATTTAGTTTTAATTTATTTTTGCCGGATATGAACATGTTGTTTTTATAATCTATTACTGCGTTTAAATCACTAAGTATATTATTCCCGATTAGACCATGATAGTCGGTATGGAACTGGCAAATTAGGAAATCTACTTTCTGTGAAGAGTCACCCAGCTCTTTGAATAGGGGTATTACTGCTTTTTCATTGCATTCTACAAAATTATTAAGGGTTTTTAGTTTTATAGGTTCACTTAATTTTTGTATCCATTTAGTGTGGCAAATTCCGGGGTTGATGATGGAATGGGTAGCTCCTGTGTCGATTATGAATTTAAGTGGGTAAGTTTTAGATTTAAATATCAGATAGGGTAAGTGGGATTTGAGGCCTCGCAGGGAAAATTTTGAGCTGATGTATTTCCTGATGTTTCTGCGGTGTTCTCGTGATTACTTGACTGAGCAAGGGCTAAATCGACTTCCATCGGTTCTGGTCGATTATTGCCGTTGTTGTTGTTATTACTATAGTTAGTAGGGTTATTATTATTAAATCTGTAGCTATTATTAGGATTTTGGTTATATTGGTTGTTATTCGTTTGGTTCGGTCTGTAAGAATTTGGATTGGATCTGTAATAGTTGTTTGAATTACTCGGATTATGGTTGTTATTAGGATAGTTATTATAGTTATTATTTTGTGGAGGGGGTCTTGGGGTGAAATTGTTGTCTGCTGCGTTCCAAGTTCGATTTCCTCTATTTTCCGTTGGGTTAGCATTGGATTGTCCCCTGGAGTTTCGATTACGATTAAAATTGTTGGGGTTTTGTTTTTCGTTATAATTTTTGTTGAATTTATCCCTTTGGTCGTTTCTATTATATTGGGACGAATTTCTGTTAAAACTGTCGTTTGAATTTTTTGAAAACGGGTTGTAAAAAGCGTGACTGGACTCGTATAAAATATTCATTGCGCTTTCTAGGTCCGCCGGTGCTCTATCAATAAAGGATAGACTTCATAGGTTCTGGGATTTTGGTTTTAAAAATATGTAACGCCGAATTTATATTAGCTTTGAGAACGATCTCAAGGTTTTGTTGATTTAGCTTATTTTCTTGCGTTGTTTTTATATTAAGTTTCCTGAGGATTGATCTAATTTCATTGTAGAAGTCTTGGCTATTTGTTTTGAAAGTGGTACTCCTCAAATCGTCGAAGAGTTGCTCTGCCGATTTCCTATCCCCAAAATTATTACTAAGTAAAGCCCTAATTTGCGACCACGATTTAATATGGTAATTAATCTCGACCACTTCTCGGGCTCTACCTTTCAATTTAGATTTTATTGTGTCAGAAAAAACTAGTTGCGACAACTCGTCATATTTTTGTAAAATTGGATGAATTCTGTCAACAAGGTCTATGAAGTTTTGCAAATAATTAGGGTTACCGTCAAACTCTGGTAGCTTGGTTAAATATTTAATAGGATCTATTGTTATTGTAGGGGTGGTCATTGGAATTGGATTTGTGGGGGTTTCGTTAATCGCATTTATTCGGCTTCGCATATTTTCAAGCGATGCTCTTAGATTATCACCCAATAGGTGTAGTTCCTCGTTTTGGGTTTGTTCGGTCATATTTTTTTGTTACAATTTCTTTTCACTAAGCGAATTAAAATTATTAGGTACAGAACGAATTACACAAAAATTTCTTATTTCTTATTAGATAAGACAATTATGATTTTGCTTGAACTTAGGTAATATCTAAACTACAATTACTAAATAATTAAGGAATAAATTTACTTGGAATATCTGCTCTGGGGGGACGACTTCTAAGATGATCGGATGATCCCTTCTGCGGATGTCTTCCGGACGTCACAACCTGTTGATTCCAAGGGCAGCTTCGGATGTTCACAAGACACACGGTATGCAGCACAGATGTCGGGGTAGCACAGGAACAGCACTATGGCAACTTGCACCTTCCAGGGTAGCACTCCACTCGCGTCTCTTTAAAGTATAAAAAAAATTTTTGAATCGATTGAACTCCTCCCTTGCAGTATTATTTTCGTCACGAATCTTTTCGTGTAAAAGTCCGATCGCGCGTAAAGTATTAAAATACTCGTGCTTTCTATATTCGGCTTCTTCCCGATAGAACGTTAGGAAATAGTGCGTCTTCGCATCTAAATCAATAATTGCACGCGCGCGATCCTACTGACTGCGCCAATAAAGATCTTCGGCAAAAGATCGTATAAAAAAAAATTACCACTGGGAGATTAAAACTCGATTTTCTTTTTTAGATTAAAAATTTATTAACTTAATTGAATTCCGAAAGATTAAAAATTTATTAACTTAATTGAATTCTGAAAGCGAGCTGCCGAACCGAACTGATAGATGGTCGCGAACAAAATGCACTTTTGGCAGAGTCCCGTTCTCAGAGGTCGAGGGCTATGCCGCGTGACTTTTGGAAGCCGGCCGCGTGACCCCAGTTTGGCAATTTTAAAGACGCTGACGTGGTGTCGCGACGCTTTTACCGCTAATTGCAACAGGTATGAAAAGTGATCGAATGCGTCGCGACCTCAATGTACATGTTTGGGCTCTATTGTAACAAATAGTCGGGCATTGGTTTAATCGAAAACTTAAGGGGACCCGGTGGTCTAGCACCCGTGATTTTAAGGAATTTTTAGGATTTTTTTTGAAGGTGAAAATAATGAACAACAGTGTTTAAACTTTGTAGGTATATTATAATACTCAAAATGCATACAAAAACATTTTTATCATTATCAAAAAAAAATTTTAGTTACTTAAAACATGGCGCTGAAGATGACCCCCTCAAAAAAATGGACCTGGGCGGCGGGTGATATTTTAGCTCTTTCACTTATCCGAAAAATAAAAAACCAGAAAATTATTAATCTATATGAGTGTAGCTATCGGCGGAACCTGAAAGAAAGAAAAAGAATTGTTTGGATTTTGACAAAATAGCGCGTTCTTGAAATTTATATATCGAAAACAGACTATTTTTCATTAGTTTTTTTACGTAAAAAATAAAAAGTTATTAAAGTAAAAAATGTTTGGTGGTCCCGGCCATAGCCACTGGTGTACTGAATATGTTAAAATTTGAGGTAATTTGGATGAATAGTGTTTTGGTTTTCATCCCGCCGCGCCGCCGTCCAGAAAAAAGTAGTTTCGAGATAAATGAATTACGAAAAATGCATAGCTTCCATTCATGACGCGAACCAACCGTTCGCTACCTGCTATAAAGGCTGTAGAGCCTAAAATACCGTCAATATCATTACAAAAATTTAACAGTATATTCTCGAAAGACTGTATTTTCGAAATATTAAAAAAAATAAAATCGATTTTTTGAAAATTCTAGACCACCGGGTCGCCTTAATCCATGATTTTGGACTATAGAGGTCTATAGGCAAGGCATAGCTCATCCCATCACTGCTTCAATTAAGACAGAATTTAATTTCTTAGACCTATGGGGTATTGTCATTTGGAATTATAAAAAATTCGATTTTTTTCCTTCATTTTATTGTTATAAATATGAATCTTTCTGAATAATTTCCCGAAAGAAATTTGTTAAATCTTGAAAATTGGGAAAGTTTATACATAAGCTTTAGCCGATGGAACAATGACGTACTTGAAATTTTAAACGCGTTTCCTGAAAAATAGCGTTTTTTAGAATTAGTCGACACGATAACTCAAATTCGAACTAACCGAATTAAATGAACAAGTGCTTATGCACTCTTTATGGCTGGAACCAGGGTTATTCAAAGAGATTCATTTTTTCGATATATTGCACCTCTCTAAAGATCAAAAAATTAAAGTCGATTTTTTATTCAACAAGCAGCCATTTGTTTTCTAATTTAATACTTTTTTAATTTCTGTGGTTCTGGCTGTAGCTACGTCCTTCCTGAATAAAATGGTATGATACTGCAGTCGCTTTTTTCGTAGCGACTTAGCGTATTTTTGAATCCTTATAACTTCAGTCTGGATAACAATAAAGAACTCAATTTACTCAGGATATACGATTAAGTGGCCAATTTAATTAAATATCAAATTTTATTGCCCTGCTATTTTAGATTTTATTAATACACACATTTCATTGACTTTGTCATTCACTCACTCATTGATGATCATCAACATCAAGGTACTTCCCGAAGCCTTAGAAAGCTGAAATTTGGTATGCGTTTAGCATACAAATAACGAGAGAATTAAAAAATCTATGATTTTTCCCTCCAACCCCTCACAGTGGAGGGAAGAGATAGGCAAAATATAGGTTATTAATTAAAAGGTTCTAAATCCCTTCGTAGAATAGAATGATAATAGGATTATTATTTATATAAAAAAGTAAAGGAGAGAACAGTCTTCCAGTACCTACCTACTGCTGGCTACGAACAACCTACAAAAGGAATTGAGATCCGATCAAAAACATATTTCATGCTAAAAATGTACTCAAGACTTTCAACCCTTTTATTCTAAAAAATTTTGTGATTCCACATAGAGCCAAGTCCTAAGTATGTAAGTCTGCATCATGATCAAAGAAAGTTATATAAGGCTTTGTCGTTTTGCAGAACTATGACTATGAATAAGCATAACGTCAGCAGCTCCTTTCTTCATAGCTCACTATACACATTGGTATAATTATAAACAATAAAACAACAATAAATAATAAACAAAAGGATAGTAACTACAGATTAAAATGTAAAATTTTATATGGAATCTTCGAAGAACTTTATTTATTACAATTGCCATTTATCTAATGTTTATTTGCCATAGTCCTGCGAAAAGGCCAAGCCTTATAACTTTCGTTGACCATGATGTATGGAATTACATAATTTTACAAATATAAAAGTATAGAAAGTAATTTGTTAAAACATTAGGGGTATTCACTCTTTGATGTATTTTTATTCAAATAGCAAATCTGTAGTATTTGCTTACAGTGAAGAGTGAGTGACTACCCTGTAGCAAAATATTACTATACTCTTGTAAAATTTCGATCAGCTGGTTAAATGACAAAGCAGTCAGTTGATTACTTGATAGATTTTGATTTTGAACGATAAAGAAGTGTGAGCAAATTGCAATTGCAAATTGCAATAATTGCAGTAGCCGAAGGCAGAAAATTGTACAAGGGTGTAATATTCAAAAGCTAGAGACAATAACAACAATAACAATAGGGTATTATTGTTAACTTTTACATCTAATACAAATGTGTTACGTGCATTTTGTTGTTGCAGAAGAAGAATTTGCTACGATACAAGACCAAATACACCGAAGAATGAATAACCCTATTAAATATTAAAATTTAGGAATTCAGAACGATTTGACTTCAAAAAAAGGATGTTATCAATGAGATCCTCATGTATGTACTATATAGTATTACTTTAATAAGTAATAATGACAAATTTATTGAAATGATTCTTAAGCCTAAACATATTCATACTACATGTATAATGGCGCTATTCAAATATTTACGATAACGAACGGATTTGTTGAAATTACCTTTAAAAAGGAGGAATTAGACCTATCACATTACCAAATAACCGTAGCCCGCAAAGATCTATTTAAACGCAACTCATTTACGCCATTTATCAACATAATCCTCATTTTGTTGCCATAATCTGATACCATTGAGTAAGGCCGCTTGCTGCTCTTTCGCATATCACCAAGAAGTAAAAGCAGCAAAAAATAAAGAAATAAAACCAGTTGCGCGACCCGTCTTTTACACATGGATGTGCGCGTCAGCGAGTCCGGTGCACAGACTAATCGCGCGCCGCGCACATTCGAAAATGATGCGCGCTGCACATGCATCAGCGAGAGGTAGACCTCTTAACCCATATTCGAATTATGCTACTTACTGGGAGCACTCTTGATGGCGGGGCCAATTGGTGGTGCACACGAGGAGATAGGAGCTGTCCAGTGTCCACTCGCTGTCTAGCCTGCAGCATATCGACATAACTGCCAGTGGACAGACAGCCACCGCGCGACATACACACACGTGATGCTGAAATATTAATTATGCTTTCTAGAAGTATGTTGGCATCTAACCACACACGCATGTGAGCAAAAGTGTTGAACCCGCTGTCCGGTGGTGCGGCTCGGCTTCTTGAATGAAGACCTCTTCTTGCACGGCCGCATTCAATGGCAACGCTGGTCAAGTTGAACTCGATGGTCAATTCACTCAGAACTTAATGAGTGTTACGGATATGGTAGACATTTTTGTAATGGAGGTGGATGGGAAACGGATGTAATTGTTGGGTAATCCAGGTTACTTTTTCTTCAAACCAACATTAAACTTTTTCCGATTACTCCCATAACTCCAAAATGGTGGAACAATTTTAGGTGAAAAACCCAAAGGTATACATATGTAGCATACAGTCCGTTTTAAAAATGACAATCACTTCACTGAAAAACAAAAAGTCAGTCAAAATTACTACATACTTTTCAGTTATTTCAACAATTTTTCGTATTGATTTGGACCTAATATGATTTCTAGTATGTAAAATTGACCGAAACTCTAGTTCAAATAGTATTTTTAAATAATATATAATCAGTATATATTGTTTATAATTTATTAGCAAAAATTAGTGTGTTATGAATAAATGTTTTCAATAAAAATCAGTTATTCCACCAACACGTGTTGAGGGTAATATGGACTACAACTATGAGTTCTGGTAAAGTTATTAATCAATAATAATTGTTCATTTAACCAAATATTTTTATAGTTCTAACAATGCAGTCTTCTTAATTCAATTAATTGAAAGAAATAGCTATGTATATCATAATTCAATATTCAAGCTGTTTTAGGAGGTTAGCCTTATATTGGTCATAAAATTAATTTACTTTATTATTAAAGAAGAACATTTTTTTTCGGTGTTTGAAATTCATGTTAACAATGACTTCATATTACAAAAAAAAATCTACCTTTAATAAATAAGTATAGTCAACCCTACACGATTTAGTCGCGAACACATGATTTTTTCTATTTTCATAAGATTTTTTCGTACATTACGAATTCATATGCGAAAATGTCTCATTATGTTCCACTTTGGTGAAAAATAGGTTGGATGTATACTAAATACACCATTTTGGAAACTTAATACGATTGATAGTGAATCAAGATCACAACTAGTGCGCGCTCATGAAAAACTTGTTTCTTAAGTTTTTTAGCAAGACCTATATAGAAAACTGATATTCCATATTCCTATATGAGGATCTTGTCCGGGCAGGAAAATGGCTCTAACGATTTCAGTGAGCAGAATAGGGGGTTTCGGGAGCAGTAAATCGGTTTAAGTATGCCTGAGAAAATTCATTTAGCTGAGTTATAAACAGAGAAAGCTAGATGTTATGCTAAGGATGGATCACGTGAATGAATGGAATTCAATTTGTAACGACGTTGAATACTTAAAATAGACTATAGGTAGGCTAGAGCTAACTTCAGCAAATTTTGACCAAGTTTGAGATACTATAAAAGGGCTTGAGACTGATTTTAACCAGCTTAAGCAATTAAGGAAAACTCCTACCATTTCAGAGTGAACCTTGGTTCTCCAACCCCTTTTTTTCCAAACAATGCCTGATTTTTAAGTACAAGTAGAACTCGGTCTTCCCAAGTATTAGATATATTTTATTTTTAGTGCATGTGGCTTTTTTCACTGCTTAATTTTTACTTTCGGAAATGTACGTTATGTTGGTACTACCTGCTTGGTCTTAGTCCGCTGGACTTTGTTGAAAAGTCAGTTTGGCCCAAAAAGTTTTAGACTCCTAGACCAAGGACCAGTATGCTTCTTCAACCTGAAATTCATTGCAAATCTGCAAGGTATTCTTTTGACCGTCTAGTTCATAACCTAAATAGAAATGCATATCAAGCGTTGAATCTAAATAAAAACAATATTAGCAAAACAATAATATAATTATCAAATTCAGTAACAACTTTTTGCTTATTGCTAAGAATACCTAAACTAAGTATGTTTTTAGTAATAAATTCATTTGGATGTTATTGAATTTGAGTCAGTTGTATATGGGATGAATATAGGTGTTAGTGGTTTACCATGTTGAAATAATTATTAAAGTTTATATGATAGCATTTGAATTTGAAAAAATTGTTAACTATTTTAAAAAGTTGGCCTTGATTCTGATTTGGCTGGTCCTGATTTTTATTCGGTTGCTGTTGAGTTTGATTTGGTTGTGCATATCGTTGAAATGGTTGTATGGTTTTAAGTGTAAATGCTATATACCTATGTATATATCCTTTTTGGTGTGTAAACGCTTCTTAGGCGTAAAACCGTAACCAAAGTCAACATCTAAATAATAATTATACATATAACAGCCTTTCAGGTCACAGTGCCCTGTGTGAGCCCCAATCCAAAATAATAATAAAATCTTAATGAAAAAGTGCTCCAACAGAGGACTAAAAAAACAGAATTATAAAGGAATTTGTTTTGTTAAACGGGTTTTATAAATTATATACATTATCAAGCATAAAGGAGCTGTTGTATAGTGCATTTCTAAGATTTTCTAATAATGCTAAATGCCGGGGAATATAGTAATCTCATTTAATATATCTATTATATGCAAGGCAAGGAACGTAAAATATGCTTCAATCGCACGTCGAATTTTTCTTGGCGTATTACTTCAATACTTTTTGCAGAAATCTGCTGCCAATTTGATAGAAATCCTTTAAACGGCAAGGCGCGTGGCGAGCACCCACAGTAAAATAGAACCAGTTGATTTCAGGTGTGAAATCACTTTCCATTCCTGAGGCTGCCATTTACGAGTCGTAGGAAGGAGGAAGTAAGAATTCAATGGAAACAAGGTGTTTGATAATCAGATACACCTTAATGATACGTTTTGCACTATGCGGGTCTCAATTACCCGGAGTTAAAATCGTTCTATTACCCGATATTCCCCTAGATATTCTCGTTACCACCGTCACTTCACTGTGCCCATCGCTATTTGCGCGTCCGGTAAACTGCAGTCACTTTATGCCACTTCTGTGTAATTTTCGCAGCACATGAGGTCAGCCGTAATAAGATTGCCTGCCTATTCCGAGGCCAGAAATTACGAGTATTTCCACACCAGTATCACCTCCTGAATCTGTTTTATGACTCTGCATCGGGACTCATATCTAGGCTTGGTCCCGTCACCGTCTCACTTACCTGGGGGCTGCAACAGGTGTTTTCAGCAGCATCACTTAATAGAGATGTTGTGCTTGTGTGCCGAAAAAGATATATTTATCGCATTTGTCATACGATGCAGATATGCAATTTATCTGATTGAACTATGTATTATATATGAACACAGATTTGTCGGTACACCATTTATTTATCTATTACTGGTTTCGTGTCATTTCGTCCATAATGTAGGCGAATGCGAATATTAATTCTGGGCACATATACGCGGGAAAACTGCACCATTTGTCACGAAACAGCCAGCCAACCAACCAACCAACCAACCAGACGCGTTCCGTTTCTATCAACTTTATTAAACTATTATATACAGTGGTTATCTCTGGCTGGGATATTGCAAGCAATCAATTTTATTGATGTTTTTGTTTGGTTACCATACTAAAAGGTAGAAAACGTTTAGTAATACTTGCCTTTATTACTTATTAGATGGAAGTACATGCCGTAAAATAAATATAGAAAAGCAATTAAAAGTCACGGGTTCGACTCTGTCATAATATTTGAAGGTGGAACACGTGTCGCACTGTTTATGGATAGTGTTTACCTACCTAGAACTTATCTTTTCAGAATAGATAATTTAGAAGTTTAAAGAAAAAAAGCAAATCGTAATATTTCTTCTTTTTTTTTTTATAAAAATGTTATTAGCCCTTTATAGAGTTAAGGGGGTCGATATCTTTGAAAATCTTTAAGTCATTGATTTTGCTTTAAAGTTATTTTCTAAAAGTACATTATTTCAAAAGTATTCTGTAAAATTTTGATAAAGATTAGAGTATTATTTATAGAGATAACTGATTTTAAACGAAGCCGCATCGAGCTCCTGCAAAGTATACTTAAAACTTTAAACGTGTTTTTCTCGAAACTAACATTCGTCAAAAAAAAAGTCGGTGTTCATCGTATCTCCAGAAGAGAACCGATTGCTTTCAAATTTCAATAAGTTATTTAAAACATAATATTGCTGATACTGAATGGAAGCATATTTCATGTTTAAGCACATGTTTTTTAATAGCCCAAAAATAAGCGTTCTTTTAGCGAAAAAATGAATTTTTACTTAAAAAATCCGCAATTTTGGAAAAAGAATAAATTTTTTATAAACACGCCCATTCAGTACCAGGGAAATATAATTTCCAAATATATTCCTTTGGTATTTTGATTTCAAATAATCCAAATTTGAGTTACAGTGTACACCGCAAGACACCTTGTTTTTGGGACCCTCGGTTAATTGACAATAACGCATTTATTTATAACTATTTTACCAGAAAAAAATTATTGAAACTTCTGGAAACATGTATTATTCACTAGAAAATATAAAAAAAAGTCATCCAAACTGCAAATTTTAGGATTAATTTTTTGATGCAAAGAGAGTATAAATCAAAGCAATTCGATTTTATTTTTAAAAAATAAATATTGTTTGATATGGTAACTGTTTATATATTTCAATTCAATGCAAAATTTCCTGCTAAATCTGATTCAGATCCAATTGTGGAAAAAAATCCAGCTATTGTTATAAGGTGGGTTGTTGCGATGAATCAGTCAATCATTGAATCAGTTCGCTATTTGAATACTACAACTCTTAAAGAACGTGTCAGTTCGAATCGTATTGTGAGCCCTTTCATTTCATTTAGTTGGCCAGTGGCGGAACATGGAGGAGCGTTTATTTGTTTCGGAACGTAAAAACGAACAACTTTCGAGTAAGTATTTTTAAAATTTTTATTATAGCAGATAGCTTAAAATAAATTGAGCAGCAACTCTTGTTCAGGGGCAGAGCAGTATTCGAGTCTGCGACATTCAAATTACTGCTTTGCTGCCAACCAACTGAGCAACTGTGTTCACTTAGTGGCTTTGAGAGTAATTCTAAATTTGAAGTATGTACAACCGATTCCACATATGTACATATGTTTTGTTGAGGACTTCAGCATTTTAAGAAAGAAACAATAAATAAATATACATACCTACATATTTACTTTTTTAAATATCAATTTTGCCAATAAAATCAATTTGTTGTGAAAAATCTTTAAACTTTGAAATTATTATTAAAACAATTTATTATAAGTATCACACATGTTTAATCTATTTCTCATAATTTTTTATTCTTCAATTCATTTAGAGTGTTACGCCACGATTAAAGCTACTTTTGCGACTTTTTCTTGAAATATCTCGTAATCTACGAATCGGAGATCGACATATTTTTTATTCATTGGATAATCTTTCAGGGAAGACAAAAAGCTTAAGACCAATCTTTCTATGATCAATAGACTCAAGACTACGAAGTAATTAACCAAAATGATCGATTATGCGCTTTTCACTTATAAATAAATAGATGTATCTCAGTAATAAAATCATTTGTTTGAATTTGTTTGTTATTTTATTGAAACTGAAATGTTTGTATTGTTTATGATAATATTAATTATAAAATAAAAAAAAAACACACGCAATGCAGCACTGCTGGAAATACGACTCCCAATCGACAATCCTTTACCAAACTTTTAAATCGTTCCAAAATTGTCATCTAATGGTTTATAACTATGGTTAATATCAAGTAGGACCAAATGTGTTGATGCGGCCTCCTACATTGTTTTAATTAGCAGTAATTATTTTACAAAATTACTTAGGTATACTTACATTAGTTTAAGAACTTACCTAGTTATTAAGGTTAATTAAAAACTCAAAATAATTACAAAAATATATACTTAGGTATACTTACATTAGTTCAAGAACTTAGTTATTAAGGTTAAATAAAAAAGGTCTATTATTTTTTGCTTTTCAGTTTTTTCGGCGGTTTAATTTTTTTGTTAAAAAGTTTTTTTAAGAATATGTGTAAATTGAAGGTATATACGTTGGAAATTCTAGCGTCGCGTACCTAAAAAACGTGACATGATACATAGCAACATTTGAGGTTCAGCTCCTACCTTCTATTAGTGTTAGAAGACTGTTAAAGCTACAAGTTTTTTGGGTACCAAAATTGAGTCACGCAGTGTTATTTTGGTGAGATTTATTCCCATTGCAGAGACTTCGACTTTTCAAATTCGCAAAATATCATTTTAATATGTTATGCAATATTGATGAGGCATCGATACTGAAAATGTGTATATGTATAATTTTTAAGAATAAAAGGAATTTAATTTTAAAAATAAAATTGTTAAGAGATATTCCCGGGCATTGACGCCTTTAAATCCGGCTCTGTTCACCATAGACCGATGTTTTCGCTTTTTATGGCTATTTATGTCATAAAATGACATTTTTATTATTACCTTTTCGCCCCCAATTCATCTTTTAATTTTTATAATTTCATTTTATTTTAATTTTACAAGACAGTTATTAACATCATTTAGTAGTTGTTTTCACTTTCTAGTCAGAATTTGTCCAACATGTTTTTAAAGTTGCATTCGTCAAATATTTGACCCTTAATTTTGATTGTGATAGAACTTTCCCCCACTTTACCCTCTTTCAGTGTTACCACAGTGCCGCCCCCGTAGTCTACCAATTCGAGATATGTAATTTTGCAGCACGAGCCAACGTTCTACAACAAAAAGTATTGAGTAAATGCTCTCAAAAGTAGTTTATAATTATTTACCTTTGTTTTCTCCAATTCGACATTGTTAACAGCGTCTTGAAAGCTGTCATAGTCACAACGTATAGATGCATTACGAAAATCGTCACCTATACTCCAAATTGCTGGAAAACTTGCACCAACAATATAAGTGCCACTGAACAGAAGTACAAGACAACACGCAATTTTCATCTGAAAAAAATAAATAAATAAATAAAATAATTAGAAGCTTTCTAAAAATTTTAATGGCTCACCGTGGTATAACTTTTAATTGCCTCTTTTGAGTTCTCTTAAATTGCTTCACAGACCTTCAAGTCACAGACTTAACGTTGCTGTTGATACTGCTTGCTTCAGAACAAATGGTGAATATTTATAACTAATTTTTAACGAAACGTTCGTTTAGACATGATCAGCGGTGAAAGTCACTAAGTCAATAATTCAAGCCACTCGCATCGCTATTATGTACTTTTCCTCAAAATACTTGAATCACTAGGCAACAAATGTAACATTTTGTCTACACCTGAACAAATAAGATATATTATACCAATAAGTATAATACATTACATATATTTTATTATCTTAGCAAAGTGTTTGAAAAATTGATATACGCGTAGTTAACTACATAAATGATAAATAGTAAACGATATTTTTGTTTCACCTCATGATCTTTTTTAGGATCTGTAGGCTGAATTTGTGATGCAGGCCTTAATAGGCATTAATGCAAAAAAAAATCGCTGTTTAGAGCAATTTTCTAACTAAAACCCTAAACTAAAACATTTAATGTTTATTGTTAAACTGTGGACAAGTTTTTACATACAGTATTTAGAAGATAATGAATTAGTGAAATTTTAAAAATGAAAAGAATTGAAGATTAGCAATGTTCGGACATTTGTTCCAAGTATGCAATGTGCATTATTTAAAAAAATATTTTAAAATTGAAATGTTTCAAAACGGCAGTGAAAAAAGAGACCCTTATTAAAATGATATTTTCTTAACGTTGATCTCTGAAGCATGTTAATTTGAAAAAAGTATTATTACACCGACCAGAAAACTGTTCAATCAATATTAAAAATACCTTAATGAAAGTGATTTTGTTGGTTTAACATTATCTTATCAAATTGATAGTAACATTTTCATATCAAAAAATACTGTCATCAGCTTCATTCCTGTCTAAGAATCAAATCAAGTGATCGATGTTTTACTCACTTGCTGTTACTCGATTGAGCTCAAATTTCATAAGTGCATATGGTTTGGACGAGAATTGAAAATTACAATACGATCATCTGCTCGATGTTGATGTTTTCCGTACATCAAAAGCGTTGCTTTCAAAAAAGTTTTTTAAGATTATATAATAATTATCTCAACATTTAATATCGGAGGACTATTTTTCAGAAATTGTTGAGTAATCCCAGATTCAAGATCAAACGATTTTCTCCATGTTCAAGAACTGCAGTTTTGGCAATGAACTGCTCAATTCAGCTTAACAAAGTAACTGCTGTATTGAGTAGTCGACTGCAGAAATTGCAAATCTTGAATACGGGGTTCATTTTTAATTATAGCGTAGATCACAACCAATTCTTAAAAATCACATGAATTCCAATAACTTTTAATTTTAACTTTTGATAAACTGACGTTTTTAGTTCATGATTTAATAATCTTGTTATCAATATAATATGGGGTTAGTTTTTAATTTGACATTTTGAAAATTTTGATTTACCTGTAAGGTGTATCAAAATGATATGAATGTAAGTTAAAAGGGAAGTTCAACATATTGATTTGAAAGTTATATTGATAATATCTTATTTTAATTTTACGTTGACTATTATTAAAATGATAGTAAAGAAGGGATTGATATTGCTCATGTAACCAAAATAACGTGTTTTTTATGGCTGAAAATTGTAAAGCAATCAGACAGCGATCAGACAATATTTGATTATATAATACTTTAAATTTAGGAATCATTATCTTATAGAATACCTAACGGTCAATATGACGAAGTGATAAAAATGCGTCATTCTTTTATTTAACTGTTTAAGATAAGTAGGAATTTTATTTTGTTGTCATAGTGTTTACATATTTTATTAATTTTATTTGGTTAATATTTTTTATTTTTTACTTTTTAGTTAGTTTAAATAAAAGAATTTTTTAAAAAAATTTTTTTTTATATTTTTTTTCTTTTTAGTCTTTTAATTTTGTCAATATCAATTTAAATGTGAGGAATTGAACAAAAGATAATACATGTATAATAAATAATAAATAGAGTAAAAGAAAAAATGCCTAAATGATTTTATTTCCTTTCCAAAGGCAAAATAAACCGATACACAAATGTTTTATATTAATATAAAAATTGATTAAAGGCAAAAATTCTTGTTTCTATAATTTTTATAATATTAGGTAGTGAAACGCACTTTATTTTTCTTATAATTTTTTAAAAGTAACTGTTTTGATCGACAATTTGTTGCCATTTTTCTGGTAAAACTATTATCACATTTGAATGCATAATAAGTTGGAAAATCATGCTTTCAACATTAATGTGGAAAGTCTCGCTTTCCCTACTTGATTGTTTCATCTTTTATAAGACAAGTCAACGATTTTCCCGTCAAGCATAGAGTTAATTTATTTTTTAAAGAGACGAATAGTAAAAATAGGTCATATTTTGATCGTTTTTAAAAATTCAATTGTATATGTAAACAAAAATATATTAATAATATAGGGTAAGTATACAGATAATATAATTTAAATTTTGAGAAAAATGCAATAAATTGCCATGATATTTACCCATTTAAACGTCAAACGTTGAACCAGATAAATGTTTAGATTAGGTTGATCGGGAAGACTACAAACATTTCGGGAACGTTGCAAAGTCCCGTAAAAGTTACTTACTTTTGAAGCATGATGTAGGTACAGGTAAAGCGAATAAAATTTAGTAGGTACTGGGGTTCATTTGTACAATAAAATTGGAATTTTATTAGAATTAGTATAGAATTTATTAAAGTATAATAATATACAAGAAGGAACGAGAATTCATAAATTAGAAAGCTATGTTCTTTACAAACTGAGATGTGACAGCGGAGCTGGCAATGAGAAAGATATAATTAACACAATATTACAATAAGTGCAGAGAAAAATTAATGATTGAAAACATCCTTACTAAGTCTTAAAGCTATATATGTTAACCTACACCTAACTATTGCACTAAATATTCAAGTATTGTAGAAACAAATTTGCGATTAATTCATTTTTATGAGCTATAGCACTTTGTACAATGGAGTTTAGCAAATTACAAACTTCGACAGAAACAAGATTGATGTTAGCTTTATTGTGTAGCTGGCGCGTTGAGAAAAATCACGGTAGATTAAACATCATCTTTAGAATTTTGTTTTGCATTCTTTGAACCTTGTTTTATATGGGCAACTTGGCCCATACAGGTGCACCATACACAGAAAAAGAAAAAAATTGCTCTAAAAATGTTGTAAATATAATTAACTTATTTTCCTCGTTCAGATCTAAATTTCGGTTAAAGACTTAAACAAATTGGTAACTTGTTAAAGTGTTACCTGAATATGCTTATCGAATAGTAACTTTTTATCGAATGTGTTACAATTATGGGCCAAGAACTGAACCTTGTGGTTAACCATCCGGGATTTTATGTATAGATAGATAAGTTGGAATTTTATTAATTTATTTGCTGGCAAAGAAAATTTTCCACCTTGTTGATTTTGAGCCACATATTAAAAATAATATATATATAAATTAAATAGGGTTAAATGTATGCTGAAAAATCTGATTTCTTTATAATACATATGTATATACCTATATACTAGATATACTCGTATGCTTCGAGTTTGTTTATATTCAGATTTTATTACATTTTTCATATATGACTGTAAACCCTATGTTTCTATTGTAGCTTCTTCATTTTCTTCCCAAGAAAGAAGTCGCTGACGTGAGTTTCCTTTCAAGTCCAGAGAATAACCTTGAACTTTAAGGCATCCGCCGTGACATATTTTCGAAAAGTTCGACCCAGAAATGGTACAAAAACGAAACCGGAGAGCCAAAACGTGCCTCCGCGTTGGGAAAGCTCCCAAGGCACGGAAGACCTTTCCCTTACGCAACTAGATTTTCCAAGATGGTTCGGCCCGAACAAAACGAGTGTGGCAAAACTTCGTCAAACTGTTGCTGGTGCTGGTGGTGATCCGTAATCCAGGTAACTCGTTTGCTAAGAGAGTTGCACTACCTGAAGTAAGTGTGCAGACCTTCCAGCAGAAAGTCAAGTCCAATCCAAAGTGGTCGGCTGGAATGCGTCGCTGGAAAAATCTTTCTCTCTTATCCCCCATCTGGTGCACGGCAACATTTTCCTCGTTTCGAATGGTGGTCGACGGAGTGTCGGTGATAATGACGAGGGACACGGTGAAAATGGCCAAGATATCGGGCTGCAATGTTATGAATGATAAAACCACGGGTATACACGTCCGGAGGAATCCAGAAAGATTGGCGAGAAATAAGAAAAGTGGAAAACGTTCGAAATGTGTTCTCTTAAAAACCACAATAACACGGATGCGCCGTTTTGCCCCCAGCAGCAGCCAGATGAGGCGCGAGCTGCGCACCAGTGACCACCTGAAGAAAAAAGCTCTTCAGCGAAGATAAGAAGTTAAATCATACAGATAATCACATGGTTAGCGCGGAGTAGCTCAGGTATTTCCGCGTAAAGCCAAAGTATATCGCTGAAAGAAAACAGGTGTATTTACCATTCTTGTATTAACCGCGGCTCGGTCAAGACGCGGCCTTGGACGCTTAGATAAGAAAAAAATATTGCTTAAATTGAAACAAAATTTGTTTGATTGTCGCTACTTTTTGGATACATTTGCTGTACCGCCGGTCACAGTTTCGTCGCGGTTGAGATTTGTGTTTCGTTTCCAAATGAAAGTAAGTAAGTGAGGATTTAAACTGAAAAAAATACACACCTGCTGCAGTTAAAGGGATATTTCACTTGTGACCTTATTTACTTTGACACATTTTTTGCTGTCGTTTCATTCAGTGCTAATTCGAGTTTTTCAAAAGTGACTGTGTGAGAAGTTTTTGATCAAAAGTTAAAAGTTTAAGGATACGCCAACAAGTAATCGAAGGTAAAATATTTTTCGAAAATACAAGAGTGTGTACGACGGAAGAGAATGCCCGGAAAACGAAAGACTTAAGTGACGAACTTCTCCAAGATCTTAAATTTTATCTTTTTTACATAATAGTTAGATTTATAATATGGGTGGATATTCTGTCCAAATACAAATATGTTTTTAACAAATTACTAAATGAAGGCTGAATTTGTAGTTTGTCTACTAATATCATACAACCAATTTTGGCATGCTTAAATTTGTGTCCTTCAAGTTTCATACTTAGTAGTCAAATTTTGAACCGATTAAACCGTTGTCGAAATATTCAACAGCAAAATTTTTAATTTTTTCGTATATGAGATATTTCAATCGTTTAGAAGTCAATTTCCTGATATCTCGACTATCTTTCTACCAAAAGTTATATGATTTTTGAATTTTTTTCCGGATTTTCAACCAATTTTAAATAGAAATTTAGATTCTCTATAAAAGAAGAAATAAAATTATATATATATTTTTTTGTCGTGAATAAAATCAATCAACATTTAAAATTTTCATTTACATAAATAATTTCAATAAGATTTCGCACGAATTTATTTTATGAAGTTCATCCTTCGTACTTTGAATTTTGTACTAAAGTATTGACTACCGCATATTACATTTGTTAAAATATTAATCCTTCCGAATTTGAAGAAAATTATGCCAAAATATAGTTTGTGAGACGTAAACTAAAAGTTTAAGTTCCGCTCCTCTCTATCAACCCGTTTAATAAATAATAGGAATTAAACATTTTAAGAAGCACAAACTTTTTCACAGAAATCTCTCTACTCTCCAAAAGCAAATGTAAAAAATCTATACGATACCTACGATCAAAACTAAATAAGAGCATCAAATTTTGGTTGATCAACTAGGTATGTATTATGTTTATAGATTGCTAAAAATTATTAAATCCACTTATCAGCAAGGTGTCGTTGAAGGCTACTCAACTTCAACAAATTTACTCGCATTTATCTCATTTTCCATTGGATTCTTTTCAAAAAGATTTCAAACGGATATATGTATGTACCTACCTACACCAATTTTTTTAAAGCATTCAACTCAAGCTAAAGACCCTTGAATTTCTAATACTTTGCATTATTTCGATTCAATTCTACTTAGTTAAGGGATACCATGTAACTTTATTTGGTATTCCCCAGGGTAGATATTCTTAACACAGATTTGAAATTTGTTAAAATTTTTAAAAAAAATTTAAGTGATATAGGAACAGATTGAGTTTGAGATCTCCTCATGGATTTTGATAAAACTTTGTAGGAATGTTCATTTGGAGTTAAAAGTGACGAATATGCAAACAAATTTGCCGGTCACTTGTACTTACCGAGATATTTAACTTTGAAACTTCGAAAATTGACACTTTGCCGACACGATTTTTTGCATATTTCCATAAAATTTCGTTGCAAATTATATATTATAAATATACCATAAATTAACGGCCATTTACACCTTTTCATTATAAAAAATTATCGAAAAATGTTTGAAATTCGTTAATCGTTTAATTCGTTATAAAAGTAAATATCGTTTTCGATTTATTGACAGTGACAAGCACGCATTTGTCTTATGAAATGATAAATCGAAGTAAAGTCAACTTTTCCTTATTTTCAGCACTCGTGCAGATTTTTTTACAGAAATTCACTGGAAACATTTTTAATTTAAGGTTTTTCCATAATTATCACCAAAAGATTGTGTGAGCATTGAGAAATTGCGGCGAAAAACTATCATTTTTCAGAATTTTAAAGTTAAATATCTAAGGAAATATAAAGCGACCGTCAAATTTTGTTTGCATATTCGTCACTTTTGGCGCTAAATGGACATTAATACAAATTTTCATCAAAATCCGTGAAGAGACCTGAAACTCAATTTATGCCGATGATACATATAAAGAGCCAATGATTTCAAATTTGCAGTAATAATAACTCTAAAAAGAACTGATTGTGTAGAACGTCACATATAGCTTAGTACATTAATAAGTAAATAACATGACATACAACTTACTAGACTAATGAGATATATGTATATAACATGACATATAACTTATCTAAAAATATTAAAATATACCTAAAGCAGGTTATTAGAAGCTCCATAAAGATATGTCTATTACGTCCAACAATTTTATTTTAATCACATACATCAAAATTATGGAACATACTTAACCCCTCGACAGATGCTCTGGTATGGTACATCATGAAAGTATTTTCTTTTGTTGCGAATATTTGAAAACTATATTTAATTTTAAGTTTTCAGACATGCATACATACCATATATTAATTTTCTCTCAAAACATTACGTAAATTATGTTTATTAGAACCAAAATATATGCGATTGAAAGTTGACGTACTACGATAGTGCGCCTTGAGGGTTAAGGTTGAGTTGAAGAATTGTTTTCTCTTTATAGCATAAGAAATGCTCTAGTCTCTTTTTATTACTCATTTAAAAAAATTTAGTCATGAGGATCGTAAAAATACACATGCTTAGATCAAAACTCAGAAGTAATGACTTTTTTTTTATCTCCACCATCAATTGGAATTATTGAAAACTATCTGGTAGGAAAGTACAATTTCCAGTATTGTTGATTTGTTAATTTCTACCTGTCAAAGCAAATCGGCTAATTGCTATCGAATAATAACACAGTCGTCGTCTGCAATAACTTTCATATTGTAATTACTGTGGATTTTCTCTCGGGCTATACCTTGTTGCAATTGAATATTCCAAGAATGCTTCCGAACCTAGTTTGTTGCATCAAATGGTGGCAATTAAGGCAAAGATGATGAAGGTTGCATATTTTATTGCATACGCTTTGCTCGACGATGACTGCTATTCAAATTCATCACGGTCTTCCACTGTCTTATATGTGACGTGGAGTATATTTAATAAATTAACTTTCGAGTAATATACATAGCAGCAAAATCAAGCAAAGCGTAATGAAGCAATGTTATTGAAATCGAATTTCCGAAACTAAATTAATTGCATACCTATCCTGTAGCTATTGTGCTGTATGTAAATAAATGAAAATTGAATTTATTTTTGTTTCATTTGATTTAATATAGGAAGGCAGATTTATGATGTTCGCAAAATTTTGTTAAATGAGTTACCTATTAATAAGTTTAAATGAACTCAATGACTCGAAACCATAATATGTATGCATCTACATAAGTATATAGGTTAGATAAGATATGTAGGTAACATATAAATTATACCAAGGTAAAGTTCTTGCATAATTTTTGTTCATAAATGAAATGCTTTATGAGAGTCGCACATACATATGTATGTATGTTTGCATGAAGTTATAGGTGTTTTTCCTCGGAATACATAGAATAACAAGAATTCGAAAATTTCGTCGTGAATTCAAAAAGACACGAGCATAAAACAAGTTTTGGAAACGAGGAATGAGAAAGCTAAACTTGATATTTTAACAGGGTTAACAATTGAGAATCATTGTTATGAGTAATTTAAATACTGTGCATATGTAGTGCGCCCTTTAGCTATTGATAAAATGTTGCAAAACTTATATTTCTTATTATGAATTTTCCAAATTTATAATTCGATCTTGCATTTTTTTTTACACTTTAGAAATTTTGATATACGAGTTTACGCTCCGTGATCATGTAATATATTTTTTTTTTTTAACTTTCAAGGTGATTTAACTTTCTAAGGTGGGTTTATAGGTCTAACGGTCTAAAGATATCAAGGGAAAGTTACATCAAAAGTCCTATAATAATTAATCTGAGCTGACCTGCAACAAAACTGAAGTTCTTATAAAAACAAATTGAAATGTCAAATTATAATAATAATTGATGAAGTAGTTAAAATAAAAATAAAAATAAAGTAAAAATACTATTGCCGATCCCTGATATTCCTATATTATTCAAAATTCTGTTTTATTTTTTATTGTTAGTTATTTTTAATATTCTTCTTCAAACTCCCCTCAACACGAATTCATCAGATCTTCCCCAAAAAACTGTTCAGTGATAAAACCAGAAAAATGTTCCCTCGGTCCGATTTCTAGATATAAAAAAAAAATACAGGATTATTTTACTGATTTTCATTATTTATTGATTGTACATTTCTCTTTTTTTCAAACCGAGCCATCACGATAATTGAATTCGTGCCAGACTTTTCATATAATGTTATTTAAAACTAACTAACATTTTAAATTATAAAAAAGTCATGCATTCTTTTTATAAAAATTATATTTTTATTTTAATCCAAAGTACAAACTCATTATTATTTATTTTATCCTTAACATAGCTCGAAAGGAAAAGTCTAGAAGTCACACGATCTATCATCTTAATTATGATTAATTGACTGAACTTCTGACGTAGTAATTCTATTGTTTCATGGCAAGTGTGGCACATAACGCCATCCTTGTATTGGCCAAAAATAATTCCATTGATATCTTTAATATTCAAATTCGTCTAAATGCGAATTTATATACGAATTTTTGAAAATATTTTTGTGATTAGGGGTCATCCATAAATTGCGTGTGTGGGACAAAATGTAGCATGCGGATGGGGAAATTAACCTGATGTAACATCACATCATTTTAATAAATCGAGAATATCTTTGTCCTAATAAAATTTTTATTTTATAATAACACCTAGTTTCACTTATTACAAACACTGTAATTTATTGCAATATCTAAAAAATTTTGTGTTATCAGGACATACATATAGTTGTAAAGTACTAACCCTAAATTTTAATAATCGACCTTTTAAAATTCCCATCAGCTTAACATCACATTAAATTATTATCGAAGTGAAGAAAAATATTTCTTTTTAGGTCAGAGTAGTTTTGTACAAATACTTTATTCATTTATTTATTTATTTATAATTAGATAGGTAAATACATTTACAAAACCAATGAAATGGACGCTAGCAGCTATGACCATCAGTCCTGCAAATTACATATTTTAAAATTTATATTATACTTTGTATTGTATTTAGCTTACTCTGTTGTCAAACGAAAGACTGTTATTTAAAAGTGTTAATTTTTGCAGTATATTTTCGAGGGGTCCAAATTTATGCATCTGTTTCTGTTTATTTAATAGAATTTTTGGTAAAATCCGATATCCTCTTTAAAAGAAGAGGAAATCAGCGTCATTATTTCTGTAAAATTTAAAGTGTAATAAATTATCAACATCTCAAAATCATTTAAAATATTTTGTAATTATTTATTACCCCACCACTTTTCGAAACAAAAGATAAAGGAATCAATAAATAAGAGAAACCGTGTCGACCAAAGTGATGTTGGCATCCGCTGCCACAGTTTAAGCTGTCCATCCATAGTGTGATTTTTCCGCGAGAATTTTTCACACCTCTCGTCTCGCCGCCATCTCAGTTTCACGTGTCTAAAGTCAAAGAGATCATCGTCAATGAGGGCCATTGTGGCGCGCAACTTGTTCGCAGATATCGGATAAAAATATTGCGGTGGATCTCCAGTCCCGGGGCGATAAAAACAGAAACTGAATAAAAAATTCGCCGGCTATTTATTCCTGCACCGCGCGGCAATTCAGCAAACTCTCCCGTACTTTCTCGGCGTGTTTATTTTTACAATTGATCACGCGGATAAAAGGCGGAAGTGAGGTGTCGAATGGCTCCTCTTTTTAACTTGACGCGTTTTCATTTGATACAACCAACCGCCGCCGCCGCCGCGAGAACTCGATTTCTTTCATGCAGGTTTTTTGGTATTGGGGCTCCATTCATCCTCGCGAGTGCCACCAAAGTCTTGTCTGCAGCCGCCCTGCCCGCCACCGCCATCTCTGGGAGGAAGCAATAAATAAGCAGTCGCGCGTTCCCACGCTTTTCTAGCAGACACTCAGACAAGACATAATTTTTGGGAACGTCACTCTCGCTTTTTCAAAACGATCGGTTCATCATCTTACTTCTGGATGCTATGCGAAACAGCACGCCATTAAGAAAGCTTTAAGAAGGGCGGTATCCCACTTTTGTTTCGCGGGTAAATCGCGCCATTCGAAGCGGCGGCGTGCTGGTGACCTGTTTCCTAACGAAGTAAAACTCGCGAGGAAACGTAACAAAGCAACAGAAGATCGCGCGATACGCCTTATGTTGCGGGGCATGCGAGCTATGATATAATATGATCACATTGTCTCATGAAATGTGTGAGAATTTTTATTAATGCCGAGCCACCAGGTGGCAAGAATTAAGGCAAATGGCGAAAATTCATGCAACAAACACAGTTACTCCACCTCGAATGCGACGGTTTATTCGCGCATATGCAGCAGGTTAGCTAACCTACTTCAGACGATGTCGCAACAGATTCTTTGCCAGCGGAGCCGGTGCGGATGGCATAGACACTTCGGCCGTAGAAACTAATCTGAATTGTCCTTTCCATTGCCTCAGTGCAATTAAATTGGCGATAAAGATGTTGAGATATGTTTTTGCATATTAAGTATAAAGTATGCCAAAATAAGACTTGGGTAGCAAAGTAGCAACACATTTTCCCGGGCGAAATACGAGAACAGTCGAATGCGAGAGTGCAATTGCAGTTGCATTACAACGTCTGGCTCGCATCGTAAGGCCACATCTCGCTTCGTCTCATCTCATCTACCTCGACTAAAATTTTAATCAGATTAAATCAATCATTAACGACCACATTAACGACCAAATGTGCTGCATTTTCAGTTTGATTTCAATCTCGTATCTACTACATATTGGAAGAAAAGAGTAAATAAGGGTCGAGAAAGCCATATTCTACTATTTTCGAGGTCGCTCTTTCGAATGGTGTATGCGAAGTGTTTGGAAAGCAACATTTAATGCTTAATTTTTGCAAAAATACCTACTTAAAAATATGCAATTTTAGAAGAAATAATTTTTTTTTTATAAAAGCGTGTTCCTGACACTTTTATGTGTTTCAAGAATATGGAGAAATAGTTTTAATTATTAAAAGCTATGGACTTCTTTTTCTAGTTTATAGAAATAATATTAGTCCATATATCAAGATAGCGGCAGGGGTTAAAAATGTTATACCTTCTTAATTTTTATTACGAACTGCTGTATGTCGAAGGTACTAGTCGTCTTATTATCGATAATATGGTTAACATATACTAATCTTGATTACAAAATTAACTTAAATAGTTAGTGGTATAATGTCATCTTATGTTAATTCCTCTCACGTTATGTTTTTTCGTTAATCAAGTAACTTTTTCTTAAGATTCTGTAGGAAAAAATATTTCATTTAAACAAACCGTCTACCGTATTCATCTGATCAGTGTAAACGTGGGAATTGTTCGAAAAAAGCAACGACTTTGACCAAGAGCACGATTTGAACCTGTGACTTTTGATCTAACTCAGCTACAAGATTCAAAATATTGATTCTTTGTAATTGGCTGAAAAAATTCAATGGTGCTTTCTGAGTACAACGCCGCAAACTGCAACTGAGCATTGACGATCTTAACCAAATTTATACATACTTTCAAAGCTTTCAAATAAAATAAAGTACAATTTTAGGAATATCTACTGTAGCAACATATTAAAGTACTTGCAGGATCAACAATGGTCAGAATATCATAAGTATTTTTTGAGTTTAGGCTCGCTAAACTAAAATTTGTATTTTTTGACACGAAATGTTTGTTTTGTTTACTTGAGATGGCCTAAGTGTGTCTTCCAATTAATCTAACATAACGTAGATTGATTTTATCTTAAAAATTATTATACCGTACTTTTACTTTTTAAAATTTGTAGAATATCGTAAAATTCTGTGTCACTGAAATAATAAATTTGAAGGTGATTGAAAATCATAGAAAAATTTCAGTTAATCAGTTTTATTCAATTTTTCATAATATTTTGTTTGTGCAGGAAATTCAACCAAATAAACAAAATCGGTTTTTTGGATACGTTACAGTGGAGTTCTCTCTTAAATCGAAAAAATATGAAGCTTGCTTTAATTCGAAGTTGACTACCTCTTTTAACTTATCGATACCCTTCTTATTTCAACTAAATTTTCGAAAATTTTTAATTTTTATTTTAATTTTTAGGTTGGTGCTATGAGGAAGTTTCGAAATTTTCGGACACGGCTGATATTAGCTCTACTACTTTTCATCCAGGTAAGAATATTGAATATTTTTAGTTAATTTAAAGGCGTATACCTGAATTAAATAGCCAAACTTTCCCTTAAATTTGAAGAGCTAGAAATTAAAAAAAAAACCATAATTGAAATAAGCATTTATGCAGAAGAGCATTGACGGTACGAAGCTCCCATTTGTGCCTCTTGTCCTTCTGGAATTAATTGAGTAGTTTAGTATGTAGCTAAAGTATTCCAGTATCTGGATTTTGTCGTTTGTGGAATTTGTCTTTCTGGCTTTTCTCTTTCTGGAATTTTGTCTTTCTGAGTTTCGTAATCAACCTTATTTTTGGAAGGCCCAAAAATGCACTAAGTAAGCAATGTGGCAATTTATACATAGTTCTTTTAATTTTAATTCGAATATTAATATTAACAATTACTTAATAATATACTTTTAAGAAGTGCAAAAAATATATATTTTTGTTTGCCCGTCGCAGCGAAATCAAATACCTTTTGTTCAGGCCATTCCTTTTATCATAACAAAAAATCAGACAAAATTTGAAATGCATTGCATCAAAAGCTTTTGAGTTATCGTGATTAAGAGAATGATACTTTTGAAGAAAAGATAGTTTCGAGATAATCGCGTTTTAGTTTAGTTTAGCTTAACATTTCAGGTAGCTCGCGCTATATGCCTATAACTTTTGAAACAATACTTTAATCTTTACGAAATTTTATTTTTGAGACGATTTAGGTACTAACAGAAATCATTATAAGAAATCGAATTTTGTTCCCCTTAAGGGGGCAATCGCTTTCATAACTGAGAAAAAAAGCACATTTTCAAGATTTTTTTTTGAATAAACTATTATATTTATTTAAAAAATTCGTTTTGGGTACTGTTCTTTGAATATTGAAGAATACAACAATATTTTTTTTTTTAATTTTTAGTAAGTTTTGGCGGCGGCAGAGGGTGTCTTGCAAAAGTCTCATTTTAGGTGGTACGCATCACTTTGGAGTTCTGGGAAAAGATAAATGAAAAGTTCAAAATGGGTTCTGTTCTTTAAGCTTTTTCTAGGTCCTAAACCTAAAAAAATTAATTTTTTAATTTTTTTAAATTGTTTTATCACTGTTTTTCGAACAAAATTAAAAATCGGCAATGTTTTTGCGGAAAACTATCTCTATAAAAAAAAACAAGCGGTACTTTTATGCATTTTTATAGGTTTAGGACCTAGTATTTATGTCAACGAATCATATCCTCTTTGATTTTTTTTAATTCCATTGAATAGAACTTGAGATATGGTGAGTACCAGTTAAAAAAAAGTAGTTTCGAGAAAATCGCGTTTAAAGTTTTTTTACAATAATTTTTACTTGTAAAACCGTGTATAGATAAGTTATTTGGGTTTATTACCACCAATCAGTCATCCTAATTTTTCAAAACGGTTTTGGGAGATGATTTCTATAATTTTAAGGAACACTTTTATGTAAAAAAAAAAAATCGATTTTTGTTCATTTCTGAAAGCGATTGCCCCCTTAAGAGAAAATGAAAAATAATTTAATTGCCCTTCTTTGCAAGACATAATGATAGTTCCAACCAGACCGTCCTGCACTAAATCATGCAACATTTTGCAACATGCGCCGCAATGATAATGCAATTATGCATCTCAGCTGAAATCAATGCTGGTGATAAATCATTTTGATTCAAAGCACGCAAGACTTTCCAGCTTCACTCAAAACTCATCACGACTCCGCCGCCACGGCTGCCAGCAGCCTTCCCGGCGAGCAGACGTTTCATCACTGCCAGGCCAAGCCACACAAATCATTAAGCCGTACAGAAATCAATCTCGGCGGTCATTAACGCGGTGGCCGTGAGCCGGGCGGGCGTGCGCAGTGCGCCTCGCGAGCCCCGGATCCGGGCCGTGCCCCGAGGAGGTAGGCCTCACCACGAACCTTGGGGCATATCATCCGTCTTGCGATTACAATTTGAGCAAGTGCCGCACGCAAGCGTACGAGCTCCGCTGCGTCTTCGTCTTCGTCTTTGGCGTCTGCGGTCCGCGGCCCGGCCGCCGGGCGAAAACCGCGGCCGCTGCTGCCGCGATCGGGCCGCATACCCCCGCCCGGTCCGGCAGTGAAATGAGCACTCACCGGCCAGTAAATGTTGTCTGGGCCGGTGCAGCCGCGCCGTGCGCTTATTCAATCTAAAAAAATAAAATAAAATATTTGCGCAAGTTTATGTGACGTAGTTCACGCTTGACCTATTTACCTACAGACAGGTTAATATGACCTGATTTAATGCTTCGCAGGTACGATCTTTCGCACACATGCCCATGTCGCGGTGGCTGCAAGACGCTGGGAACAACTCTTCATATATTGTTTGCCAATAGATTGCGGAATTTCAATCACTCGGGGCTAAATGAGTTTACACGACGCAGATTCCGCCATTCATTTCTCTTTTGCCGGAAGATTTTTCCGTTTCAGGTATCTTGGTCAGGTAAACGAGGAGTCAACGTGCGGCGCGGCCTGCGTATTTAGTTTGGATACGACTTTGTCTTATTTCCATTCTTTTTGTCTTTGCGCCGTTTTCTGTTTCGCAGGCTTCCAGGCCCCGATACTTCACAGCCGTTGCCGTCTTACTTTTGCTTCAAATAATCGCACGTAATCAATTTTCGAAATGACCATTCACCCCAGTGAATGGTCGACGAACATTCGATTACATTATGAAAGTTCTCATCAATTAGCAGGGCCAGTTCTGACTTTCTCCGCAGTTCTTAGGGCGAAAATTTTGTAATTGAGATCGCTATCGACGGCAGAAAAATGAAAGCTGTTAAATCGCACTCTCGAAGGGGCCACACAAGGGTCAGCCAACTTCGCCGATCCGGTCAAGGAGATAGGTCTGCAGACCTTCTTCTTCTGGGTTTTCGTTTTCTAATTAGGGACTGTTTATTACCTGCGAGACAAACAAAGAGCAGGTTGAAGACATTGCGATTTTCTAAAACTGGCAAAGGCAAAATAAAACGTGATTAAATTAAAATAAAAGGCGTTTAACTGCCGTAAGTGCAGTCTAATTGCTAAAACAAACAAATTGTATAGAAATGTAAACAGGGTTTTTTACTACGTTGACTTAGGCAGGTACTTCGTTCTTAATTACCCGCTGTAAATAACCTATGAAGTGACTGCACACACGCATTCAACGTTAATTGGCCTCAGTAGCTCAAATACCTTTGTAAGTTTAAAAATTTTAATGTAGTACATCTGTAGAAACTTAATAGACATAAAATGTTTGAGTCGTATAAAAATGAGATCAACTGAATTTTTATTAGATTGAAAATAAATTGTTGTCCCAATTTCGGTTATGACATCATGCTTCTTGAGATATTGAAAGGATTCCGACAGCGAATCAAATGGAACAGAATTTTAAGTTTAGTTTGTTTACATTTTAGTTGATTTTGTACATACAAGTAATAGGAGCATTCCTATTCTAGTGCTAGAAATAGTACTCTTCATTTATCTAGCTAGAATAAACTATTATTACATGATTAGTTGTGGGAATGTGAATGTAAAAAATGTATTTCATGTGAGGTTATATTTGAAATAAAACTTTACTTGCCTAAATCAAGTTTGAAAATTCTTCGCTTCGCTTTTGTTGTGACAACAATCAATTGTAAATGCTGTTTTTCCTACTACATAAATAAAAACGGACACTCTTCAGAACAGAACTAAAAATTGATCTTTTGTAAACAGTGGTTACTAAAAATGGTTCTAAGTGAAAAACAAATAGTCCTCTAGTTCTAATATATCGATATATGTACATATGTGCAATATATAATTTATTTTTAATTTAATTTGATACAGGTTCAATAGCTTGGGGCTTACACGGATTCTTACAAATTCTTTTGAAAAAAACATTGTATAGGTACATACATACATATAAATTGAGAATTTGTATGTCCGTCATGTGTCGTTTAGAATTTATAAACTTAAAAATCTTTAGTTACTTTCTTTATGTGATTGTCACAAACTAATAAATAGCTGATACTTTTGGCCAGAAACCGAAAGAAAAAACCGAGATATTTGGGTTCGCATATATCATTTTGTTTGCTTTTTCTAAATCAAATATGTTATCCTTATAATTTTACTTATTCTTTTTTTAAGATTTATTTATGTTAATTCCATTGAGCCCTAAATGTTTAAATATTGTCTTTTAATATTCATCAGAAATCTGTTCTTAAACCTAAATTCTTGGAAGTAGATAAATAATTAAATTCTTTCATGTGCAGCTCTTTCTTCTTTTGTTTTTAAATAGTTCTTACTGCCAAACGGTTTTAAAGCATTTGATTCGGTAGAAAATAAAATATACTTGAATATGAGACTTTTTGAGTGATTCCGATTTAATTCTTACATTTTAATTTACATTTTTAAAAAAAAAAATAACTCAATTATAATTCCGTCCAGTAAAAACATAACCGTTAATTCAATCAGTTTAATTTTAAAAAAGCGATTTACAATTAAGCCGTTCATAGACCAAATCGATTAATTCCACAAGCAAAAAGTTAAGAAACTGGTGAAATTTCACACGTTTGACTTAAAAACTCCTTTTTAAATAAAAATTCAAATAAAGTTCTCAACTATTGTTACTTTTACGCAAAATTATTAAGATAATTAATTTCGAAATTAAACATTAAGCATATATCAGGTGCTTTAATATTGAGGTTCAGAAATTTTCATATTTGAAGTTAATCGATTTATCCTGGCTTGTGGACGGCTCAACTATTAACACAGTACCTCCCGTGTACGCATATTTGTCCATTTCATTAAATTTAAAGTTCTAGGCTAAAGATTTAACACCAAAAAAGCGATCCATTTTAATTTCATCTTCATCATTGTATAAAAATAAGTTCCTTTATGTCTGTTAATTTATTGGTCATTTCTAATGTCACACGGTATCAGGCCAATTTGTTTTTTAGAAATAATGCCACACGTAACTTATTTGGAAAGTTTCCAAAATTTCAGAAACATATCGTTTTTAAAATTTGATTAGTTTCTTAAATTTCTACAATATATTTAAATTCAGTATGCCAAAAACCTCTAATGAATTTCATAACAAAATAATAGAGTTTAATTTTTTATTGTACGTCATATTTTTAATATATTTGATACAATATTTGGAATTAGTGTCCCAAAAAATTCTAGTTCCCTTCAATGAAAGAGTTTGACTTTTTAGTTTGTTGTTAGCTTTCAAATATCCAAATTACACTGCCTTTACCATAACCAGATATTTTTTAGCTTTGAATTCACACCCAAATCAATCAACGGCACAAAGTCTGCGTACAGTATCAATTAATCATCCGGTTTAAAATTTTCATTTTAAATATTTTAATTTAAAAAATAAAATTCTCTATCATTAAAACTGAAATTATATTTAAAAAGGTTGTCCTAAATAAAGGAAAGTTTCTTCCTTAACGCCGTATTCAAAAAATTGTGGCAAAAGGTCAATGAAATTCAGTGAAAGGCCACAGCATGTTCTGTCCAGTTGCACTGCAGGTGATTCGGATATCAAGGTGCCATGCAGTCTGATAAATGCTTGCAGTTTGCTGACATATGCTCTCCTGCCGCATTTTGTCCTACTGGGTGCGATTCCCAGCAGGTAAAATTTGTTTTCTTCAATTGTACCTGGGTAGCTGCTTAATCAATTTCTCTTAAAATAAATGATTTTCTTTGTGTTCTGAAATTGTGTGTTTAAGCCTCATTATGTGCTATGGCGAAAACTTTTGCTGCATTTCAACTGTTATCTCTAAGAAGTACGAGTAATCGTTTCTTCCCTCTGGGTCAGGACTGCACCGGGGTATCTCAGTACATTCATCTTATTTAAAGAAGTATAGGTGTTACTTGAAAATAAGCAAATATAATGTCCTCTGTGAATTTTATTACAATGTTATTCCATTGGTAATGAAATTTTATGATTAAGTTCTTGACACGCATGGATACCTAAAGCATGAATATGATGAATTGCTCTTTTCTTCACGATTGGAATCTAATGGTAAATATTGTCTTTTTGAAAACAGTTTCTTGCAATGCCTAAATAATTTTTTTTTATTTATCAATTAAAACTACATAAAAAAAAATTATATTTCGCAATGATGCCATAATGAATGGATTATCGTGAAACTTATTTTATTAAGTTCCTTATAAATTAAACATGTATAATGGAATTTTACTGCTAATGATTATTTAATTATTTAAACAAATTGATCATATAATTACTAATGTTTACTACAGGAACACACAGAGGTGGCTTTCATATATATATTTTCGTTTGTAATATGTTTTGAAACGACAAACGGTTAAGACTTTAGAGCGCCATCAAGTCCTGGTTGCATTGAATGTCCCAATTTCCTGCACAACATTTCTCTTACACTAACCAGTGAAATAATAGCTCCATTTAAATTACCGGAAATGTTGGACGATGCAGATGTCATAGGCTTCAACATGATGAATGCTCAGCCCATTATGAACGTCAAGTTCGGATTATTTAAATGAAAACTATCCGCAAAGATAGATCGGGTGTGCCAGTCCGGTTTTATGGGCTCCGCACTCTCCGGACCTAAATCCACTGAATTTTTTGGAGATGCCTCAAAGAAATGGTATACCGACAGCCAGTATCTAAAATGCGAACTGGAATTGAGGCGACGCGTTCATGATACAGCTTGGAAGATAACGACATAATGGCCAAGGACGACTCATCAAATAATTCTTTTCGAAAAGTTTTTTTTGGACCCAGTCAATCATCGCACATGATTGCTAATCGAAGTACAAGAAGCCACCTATTGAATTACGCTCCAACGTAGCAGACTTCAGCTTCAGCTATAGACCACAAATTGCAAACAATGTCCAAACTAAAGTACTGCAAAATTTCAAATGTTTCGATTCGAAGATAAGCAGTGCTGCTTCGTCAGAAAGGGCTGACAATCATGGAAGTAGGATGGTCCTACTTGGCCAAAATTCTTCCTCTATTGAAAAACGGCACTCTATTGATTATGGATATGCTACAGCCGAAGCAATTGCCCAAACATTATCAGGGAAAAATCAGTTGCATAGCAATTCTAAACTGAACAACTCCCGTACCTTGAAGCATTCGAAGATAAACAAAAACGAGGAAGTCTGTGGAACTCCTTCAAACAATAAATTTATACGAAAGTGCTTCACACCTGATGCAGTTATTGTCTCAAATTTGCGAAGGACCGATCGAATGTCTGATAAAATATCCAATGTTAAACTATCCAGATCTTTGAATTTGTTATTTTTTCAAAACGCAAAATTTCATCGCCTTGTCTCCAATGCGAAGGTCAACCAACCAACCAATTTTGCTGAATTGATTTAATCATGTGTAAAATAACAAGTCATTGTCTTTAGTTCTGTTAGTCAGTTGACAAAATATTGTCTGAGAAATGTTTAATTGGAAAAACTGCTAAACTTTGCTTATAATGTTGGGCTAGAATGCCCATTCTCCAATGTGCCGATCAACCAACCACGGAACAACCAAAATTTTCATGCATTCTTCAATAAATACATCTGTACCTTTCCCTTTCTATTCCTCTACCCTCTTTCTGATCATTGTATTTAATTTGTTATGTTCCACCAGATCCTTGACGCCCACAGTCCTGTTGACTGTGGCAAGGAATCACTTTTTAATCTGAAAAGTCTGTTCATTTCCCTGTTCCACCATCTCTTCGGAATTAAAGTGTTTTTCTTTTCTTTAATGGTGACTGCCACTTTCACTTCCTTTATCTCTAATATTTGAGCATTGAAAGCCATAACCGGTTCAAGTTTGATTTATACTTTCATCTTTCGTATTTGTGATTGTGTTACCCCAAAGTTCGTTGTTTACATTGAAGACCCCGGCAATAGGAGTAACCACTTCTGGCCATTTTAAGGAAGATCTCTTCTAAAGAATATTCAAACGTTTGGATTTCCAAACTTGGTTTCATATATACTGACATCAACGATAGTTTGAAGTTATTTATGATGAATGAGATGCATGTATTCACAATATTTCGGAGGGATATTTTGACCGCATTAAGCTGTTCTTTAATAACGATCGCAGTTCCATTATACCTGTCTGCTCTATTGTCTCTAAACCCGAGACACCTTGAAGACAGACCTGATCCGACGGTAAGAGCCAGGTCTCACTTAACAACAGGCAACTAACATCACTTTTAGTTACAGGTATACACTTGCTCATCAACGATCGGCTTCAAGCTTTGACTGTTCCTCTCTAATATCTTCAATTAGAGCACATTATTTCCTTTTCAACATTAACCGTCTTAATGTTTGCTGCACTTTTTATCAACGAGATCATCATTCTGACGATTTCATCATGAGAAGATTTTGAATTTTCTCCCAGTAAGGATTTCTAAATGTTTCTGAAGGCCACCACTCTTCTTTTGTATTTTACCCCTCTCATTTATAGAGTCAATCAAACCCTTTCTTCAGAAAACTCCCCAAGCGGCCCTCGATTCCTTCTCCGTTTTCAAACTAACTTGTTTTCTTGCATCCCTTCTCGATATATTCTTACAATACAACAATCCTTAGATTTCATTGTATGTTTGAAGTCGGCGGAAAAATTTATATCAGATAAATGAACATTATTTTATACTTTTTCGGTATTCTGATATTTTTAAGATGGTCCAATTTTTAAGTCTAGTTAATTAAATAAGCCAAATATTCGTATTTTCAGATTTAAAAAAAAATTATTATTAAAATTGCTTACATAAATTTGGTATTTTCAAAGTTAAAGCAATACGTTATTAAACTCAAAATTGTAATAGAAGTATCAGTTGGTCACATGTTGGCTATAGTTTCGTTAATCCAGTCAGCGAAAAAAACCAAATTTATAGCATACCATTCATTTCCTGGATAACTTCCGTAATGAATTCTGACCAACAAATCATTATCAGGTAATCCAAGTTTTCCCTGTATAACTACAGGTCCACCTGAATCGCCGCTCATCGGTCTTCCACCTAGACCTCGAATGCACAATACAGATTGAGCTACACCACATTTACTGATGTAGCCGTATACTTTTAAAAGATATTCTGAATAGATTTTTCTTTCCGTCGCACCCCATCCCATTACAACAATCGTCTGATTTAAGTAGTCGTCATTTTTACTTTGCGGAGCCACTTTGATAACGTTAACATGAAGATTAAAGTCGAAAGGCTTTGTCACTTTTACGACGGCTAGATCGCTGGTCCAATGATCCTTGGGATATACGCGGATTTTCTCAACTTGGCGCATTTGCACAAATTCACTACCTATGTCGGTCCTCATACATTTGATTTCCAGCAAGCAGTTTGTACCTCGACACGTCCTTGAAATCCCTTATATTTTTTGGAAAGCAATATCTGGCTGTTAATGCAAAGTTAGGCCCAACTAGCGCTCCCCGCATAAGTGACCTATTGTTGTCAGCAATTCAATCATGTAAGGGTAATGAATTGCGTACGGATACTCTCTTACAAAGCTTCCAAAGTCCATCGTATGGACCGTTTTTGTATCATTCAGGGATTTTTTAAACCTTCCTGGGGCACCTAAGCACCCAGTTAATAAACCCAGAAAAATTAAAAGACTTGAACGCATGTCAATAAATTCAAAACTGAATTTGATAATTTTTTCACAGGCGTTTTATATGCCTACATTCAGCCAAGTTATGATGTATACAACCTGCCAGATGTTTTATATGTCTACTTTCTGCCAATATTCCAGACTCACTTACGTAAAGCTGTTTCATTATTTGTTAATTATCACAGATACTGAAATAAAAACAAGAATTTCCGAGCTCCAATAACGTTGAATCGGAGTGGTACCAAAATTTGGTGGATAAAATATTTTTAGTCCTAGAGTTTTGAATTTTAAACTTAGTAATTGCAATTTTAAATTTAGTAATTGAATTCGTTCGAAACGCATCAAAAAGAGCTTACCAAAGCTGTTTTTGAATTGAAATTTCTTAATAAAGTTCCTAAATTTTTAACAAACTTGTTTTAGTTACCTTTAACTTTAATTTTGGCGATAAAAGTGGTTAAAATAATTTGCTAAAAAAATCTGGTCGAATTATTTTTACATTATGTACGGAAAAACGAATTAGTGTCAGGGAATTTTTATTCAAAAGGAGTCAAGAATAATAGGGCCTATCATTATCTGTGGTGATAAGATAAGAAAAGGTATAAAAAATTATGTATTTATATATCTATGTATAATACATTTAAAAAAGAGCAGATTGCCTAGTTCGAATAAATATTTATATTAAGCAAACTGGGAACTTTGAAATTGTAAATGTTACCATTAAAATAATAAAATAATTACAATTTACTTAGGAAGAGGACTTTGTGGAGTCGAAAAAATACATTTTTTTCAAACATGGTAAAAATGGAAATAAATTATGTTAACAAATATGTTAGTCTAAACGAATAAATTATGTAGAGGAGATATCTTAGAAGATTTTCATCGGCTTTCATTAACTTCTTATAGACAAATATTTGTATGAAAAATTGAAGTCCTGATAATATATTTCGTAGAGGGAATTTTTAGGTATATATAATATCTATATATATAAAAGAAAGTCGTGTTAGTTACACTATTTATAACCCAAGAACGGCTGAACCGATTTGGCTGAAAATTGGTGGGGAGGTAGCTTAGAACCAGGAGACGAACATAGGACACTTTTTATCCCGTTCACGTGGAACGATTGTCAAACTTTGAAGTTAATGCGATTTCCACCAAAATTGGTACTTGGGGGTTTTTGGGGTCGCTGATTTCAACCCGACTATCAGAATTTACGAATTCAAGATGGCGGACTATCAAATTTGGAAAGTTTATGCGATTTCCACCAAAATTGATACTTGGGGGTTTTCGGGGTCACTGATTTCAACCCGACTGTCAGAATTTACGATTTCAAGATGACGGCCTGTCAAATTTTGAAGTTTATGCGATTTCCACCGAAATTGGTACTTGGGAGTTTTTGGGGTCGCTGATTTCAACCCGACTGTCAGAATTTACGAATTCAGGATGGCGGACTGTCAAATTTTGAAGTTTATGGGATTTCCACCAAAATTGGTACTTTTGCGTTTTCGGGGTCGCTGATTTCAACCCGACTGTCAGAATTTACGAATTCAAGATGGCGGACTGTCAAATTTTGAAGTTCATGCGATTTCCACCAAAATTGGTACTTGGGCGTTTTCGGTTTCGCTGATTTCAACCCGTCAGAATTTACAAATTCAAAATGGCGGACTGTCAAATTTTGAAGTTTATGCGATTTCCACCAAAATTGGTACTTGGGGTTTTTCGGGGTCGCTGATTTCAATCCGACTGTCAGAAGTTACGAATTCAAGATGGCGGACTGTCAAATTTTGAAGTTATGTGATTTCCACCAAAACAGGAACTGGGGGGTTTTCGTGGTCGCTATTTCAACCCGACTGTCAGAAGTTACGAATTCAAGATGGTGGACTGTCAAATTTTGAAGTTTATGCGATTTCCCCCAAATTTGGTACTTGCGGGTTTTCGGCTCCACTGATTTCAACCCGACTGTCAAAATTTACGAATTCAAAATAGCGGGCTGTCAATATTTTTATATATTTTATACATTTTACACGTGTATTGCGCATGAGCTCCTGAGTGCTATAGGTAATACTTTGTAATTGGAAAGTAGAGGGAAGATGAGAGGAGGGGGAAATGTTTATCTGTGATGTTTATAGTAAGCCACGCAAAAAGTACTTATCCGATTGAGATGAAATTTTATGGGCACGATGCGCATAACCTTCTGAGTGACATAGGCTATGCATCGCAATTGGAAAGTGTGGTAGGGGAAGGAGAGAGAGGAAGAGGGAGAGGAGAAAATGTTGAGCTGGTGCGACACACAGAAAGTACTTATACGATTGAGATGAAATTCTATGGGCATATTGCGCATAACCTCATGAGTGACATAGGCTATGCATTGCAATAGGAAAGTATGAGAAGGAGCAGAGGGGGAGATTTTGAGCAGTGATATGTTTATGGTGAGTCACACATAAATCATTTATTCGATTGAGATGAAATTCTATGGGCTTGCTGCGTTTAACCTCCAGAATGACATTTGACAAATTTGAAATTGGCAAAGCCATGTCTTTATTAAAGTTTAGCTTTATTATAGGGATAGTTGTGGCCGGGCAACGCCGGGTACGGGTCAGCTAGTTGTGCATATAAAAATGAAAGTTTTTTTATTTAAAAGGACTGTCAAAATTTCTTCACGAGTTTTTCCATGGGAGTTCTCTTTCTATGTCTCCAGTTAATTTATTTCATAAGCACTAAACAAAGGTTCATGAAAATTTCATTCTATAAGGAAATTTTAAAATAGTTTATAAATTACTAATTTCTATATGTAGATAGTTAAGGATTAAAATTTTATTTATATTTTAAGAAGTTTTCAGAAATGATCAAAATATGGCTTTTTTTACTTTTCAATCCCCCGTTTCTTCAAAACGTGACGCGCTGGAACATTTTCATTTTTGGAACAATAATTTAAAGAAAAATTGTATAAAATTAATCTATTAGATATTCCAAGAAAAAATTTTGCAGACCAGTGTAATTTTTGTCTGGTGCTAGATGAAATTAAATGTATTAAATTTGCCATTTGCAAAGTGCGTAATAATTGCACTTTTTATGATTAATATAACAGAGTTGCGCAGTTATTGAAAATTGCACACATATGCCTGTACATTGCTTACTATTGTTGTAGTAATATTCAAGAAAGAGTGCAGCATGAAAAAAAGTTTATTCTTAGGGGTTTTGTTTTTATATGGGTTTAGTTGAATAGTAAATGAAAATTCGATATAACGATTCTCCACATTGGTTTTCATCTAATGATAAAACAAAATTTTTTTTTTCTAATTTGGACTAAAAGTAATCTGCACGGTTTTTGAACTAAGCATCTAATTAGAAGGCTTTTCTTTGACATCACATTAGTGGGTATAATCTCCGCCAATAAATTAGCTCAATGAAATTAAGCTAAACATAGCGTGGTCGAGTGGATTGATCCGTCTGCTATAATGTCGTTGGCGCTTCATTAGGGTTTGTCTACCGTACGTTTCCAGAAGAGCTGGAAAACGAAGTATCAAATATATTTAAGTTTTAATGCCTCGTCGCCAGGCGTTAGATAAATTATCGCTAATGCCCGAGATAATCGTGTGCCAGTTCTGCGCCTGAATGAAGTGATGAGCGTGCCACTTGGTCTAATCAGCGGCTACGCCAAAAGGTAGTTGCACCGAGGAAGGAATTTGTAATACGCAAAATAAAAGAGCGACAATAACTTTCGAAACCGGAATGGTTTGCAGGTTTTGCGAAATAATTTATGGCAAACTCGACGTCGAGAACCAACTACTGTCGTGCAACCGGTGACCGAGGACGTGAAAAGCTGCGAAAATGTGCGAATGAATCGCAATGGCATGACATTTTGGGAAGTACGAGGATGAAAAAATTGCGTAATTAATAAGCGGTAAACGTTACGAAATGCAAAAAGACACAGGTATCATAATAATTGCGCTGTCAGCGCGAAATTGGGATTTAGTACAGGTAATGGGGTCTGGAGGGATCGGCCAAAGCAGAGGCTCCAATCCCTGGGGATAGCGCTCCAGTCACAACTCATCTCAGACAGACCGGTGGACTACTTCGGGTGTGTAATAAAGCCTGACTGACCGGGCCGACTCCCCAGTCGGTTCCAATATCATAAAATATGAAAGATGATGAGATGATTTCCATCATATTTTTGCTCGGAACCAAAATAAATGGGACGTTTTGTCATTTTACGTAATTTGCTGCAATTTGTCGGCCTCTTTGAGATATGCTTTTTATCCCCGGGGAAAGTATGCCAGTGCATTGATGGAAAACGGCACAGATGCACAAAAAAGACTTTCAAGAACTGCTTATTCCACAAATTCAGGCATGTTGAATGACACGCCGAATTCTCTGTAGGCAGAGCAAGGTTCAGAGGCATTTCAATCATTTGTCCTTGGCGGTTTCAAAAGGGCGAAAATGAAAGTAGTTTGACAAAATTACATGCTTTTACTATATTTTTTCAACTTTTATCAAAGCTAGGTTGACTTTTAATTTTTGCAATAAAATTAGAGCTTCCAAACCTGTTTTTTTTTAATCAGATAAAGATCTTAAGGTTTTGAACTTTTTATTCTTTGCCTTAATTTATAATTGTCTAAAAGTAGTTGTTTAAAGACTAGTTTGATCAAGAAAAAGCTCAACTTTTGAATATCTTAGCTGAAACCAAAAGAGGATATTTCTTAAAATTTTATGATAAATTTTCTCAGTTTTTTAATTTAAAATTTGGATAACTTGGGTCTCAAAATTACATTTTTTCACAAATTTGTTGGTCACTACTATTAGAAATTAACATGTGAACACTTTAGTTTTATTATATGATATGTATTATACTAAATTTCCTGATTTTCGACTTCATAATTTTAATAATGCAATTGACTAAATTTTATGTATAGAAGTAGTACGTAAAATATATTTAAAATGAAAATTTACTGACAGGATTGAAAAAAATTAGCCAGTTATTTTTTAGTCACAGTTCGCACAAGCATTTAAATTAAAATCTTTAAAAATATGGGTCACTGTAATAGTAACTTTTTCGATTTTCTTGCAGTTTTTCATTTTTTGTTTATTCAATATTATATTTCTTTTTTTTTTTGCTTAATAATTTTAATTTTTTAATATTTTTGATATAAACTGATTTTTTAAGGGTCAAGTAGTGTATATGTGAAACAAAATATTCACTTTCGATTAAAAACTCGCGTGGGAGGCTGATCAAATGGACTTTTCAAAAATATAACATTCATTTATGTAAGTATACACACGTATATCTCAAAAATTGTCTTAAACAAAATATTGTAGAAAATTCATAACCATTAGTTTATGTTAAATTGTACCAAAGTTGTAATTGTGCTTGTTCGCACAACTTTTCAGCCTTATTCGTGTATATTCGTTGCAATGGACTTACGAATATTTAAGTGCAATGCATGATCAAAGTAAAATTGTTTGCTAAGAGAGGAAAAGAAATAACGATCACTTCCCTCAAAATAGTCATGACGAGATTGATTGATGGTTCAAGAAGCCACAGGCAAATGAACTTGCTGCAGTGCCTCCATAATCCGTATGCAAATCAGTCTGAAAATTGCGGCGATAATAACTTTTATTTTTATTCTATTTTTTGTGCATGGACGGACGCAGAGCAAGCTAGACGACAGGCAAAACGAATGAAAAGTTAAATTAAGCAATTTATTAACGTCGTCTAGTTTTTTTCCCGTGGATAATTGCAGAAAGTCTGCAAGATGCGAGATACGACGCAAGATGAGAAGGCCGATCTGCGACTATAGTATAAAGGTAATTGACATTCGTGCATCCAGCTCGCGGCTGAACACAAAAAGTAAGTCAGTCTGATTGTCTGGGTTCTTGGCAGGTCACCTATTTACTGACCGCCGCGCGCTCGCCAGTGCGCAGCAGCGCAGTGCACTCGCATGCGCACACCGCTCAAGCGGAAGTCTGTAAGTCGTCCGCCGAAGCCTTCGGTGCCAATAAAAATTTCAAATGGAAATTTTGCACGCGTGCGTGTAAACGGACTCGGTGCAAAAATCGCCAAGAACTATATCGCTGCATCGAGCAATGACCATCGATCGATTAGAGATTAGACGACGACTTTGTTGCGCAGAGGGCTGCGCGAAGACAATCGCCGAAGATTTATCTTGCGCGAGATAAACGGCCAGAATGCCACCGCAAGTCTCGGTGAAATGGAACCATTCAAGAGTGGATTGGCGGGTCTTGCTGCAATCCTTTTGCGCCAGAGTTCTTCTTGCATTATGGATTGGTCCACGAGCCGAACTTGCCTGAAATGACCATTAAAGGCCAAATTAGGGCTACGGGATGTATTTCTAAATGGCGAGTTCTTTCGTTTCTTGGAATTTTATATAGTGCGCCAATGCTCTTCTGACTGGCCTCAGCATCGGATGAGATATGTGTGTCGTTATTTATATGCTGTCGGAAACTGTGTTGGTTTTTGTAATAGACCGAGAGAAGATCAATCATTTTTATCAAATTATGAAAAAGATGATTGATGCAGAATGCGACTTTTCGGTTTTTGCTTTTCCTTGCCTGAGTTAATTGTTAGTAATGTATCGCACGAGCATCTTTGCTCCAATTTCTAAAATGATTATATACCTACTGCTTTTCGAAATTTTATTTATTTTCAAAAATAAATCTAATAGCTTTTAACGTACTTTTAGAACACACTGGCAGAGGATGTGGAAGTTGTTAAAGCGATTACAGCCGAAGAGATATCAGAGCAAAACGACAATGACTCAGACCAAGTGGCATTGGAATCAGAACAAGAAAAATCATCTGGACATTATCAAGGTCACCCAGGTGCAGGACCAACAAGAGGTATATATTTTATTTTATAATTTTAATATTTTATAACAATAAGGATGATCCATTATAGGGAAAAGGGTATTATTCAAAAACCCGGAAAGATAAAATAATTCTCTGTAAGATATTTTTATAAGTAGCGATTTCTTTCAACATTAAGAAACGATTTAGATTATTAGGCAAAAAACAACAAAACTAAAAATAGTTTTGAAAAGAAAATTACTATCTTCATTGGAATATATCCAGCCTAAGAATCTTCAAATTAATAAAGATTCTAAAATGACTGATATCTTTTCATTCCTTTGCACAAGAAAGGCAATAAATGAGATATTTCTAATTATAGACATATTGCTGAATTGTGTAGTATCACTGAAAGTTTTAAAAGCGATGGTCTGTGAAATATTTAATTTCATACCAAAAATCATGAAATTGGCTCCATAGATAAAGTTTCGGTGGAAAGTGCGTGTGCGTGTTTGAAGAAACTACTGCACTGATTTAATCAAACGAATTGTATAGTAGTTTTTAAACTTTTCGTATTTTTATGTAATAGCTGAAGGTCTGAACTTTTATTTTAGCATTGTTAAAGGTCCATTTGATAAAATTTCAAATTTTGTTGAAAAATGAATTTTTGTTAATTTTCATCATTACTTTTGTTGAAAACGTGATGTGATAGAACATTTTCGATTTTGGATTGATACTTAATATTGAAAATCAAAAATATAAAACAAAAAACTAAAATGGCTAATCTTCAACGGCCTCTTTTATTTACATGTTACTAATTATTTTCTATACGTCTAGTACGTCGACGAAGTCAGAACTTTTAAAATTGTGTCTAATTGTAATGACCGTGATATTTTAAAGTTGGATTTAGAATTTTTTTTTTTTTGTCCTTTAGGCTAATATTAAAAAGAAACTGTCTTTAACTAGACTTGATAAAGAATTAGGGATTTTATTTAATATTCATTTATCATTTATAAGTTTAATACCGCTCTGCTCTGCATTTCGTTAAAAGATGATCTAATCGAAAGAATTTTAAATTTCTTCATATTTTTCAATGTTAGATATGTAATGTAATTCATTTGATTATTAATAGAGTAATATTTTAGTTTTGATTGTGCATTATTTTATAATTATTTTGTCATCATTTTCTATAGTCAAGAAAAACCCGATCTGCTTAGTTTTCTCACTGAGGCAAAGAAAAATTTAAAAAGTTTCCAAAAATACTTATTTCTCGAAAACGTGACGTGTTAAAACATTTTCACTTTCGGATCCTAATATACTATACAGAAAAAATTATATAAAATTAAAATATCAGATATTCGATGCCATATATGGTATTATCCGTTTTGCATATGTAAAATCTTAAATCAAATCGATTTTGTAGCTAATGCTAATTTGCCTCTTTAATTCGTTATTTTAGAAAGAAAGGTATGATTGGAATCTATTTTTAATTTGAATTTAATACTTCATTTTTGAAGTTGTTTTTAATCTTCCTTTTTAAATTTTTGTTTATATAGATAGATAATAGATAAATCTACTTGGCAATTTATTTTAGGTGAAAATATGGGAGAAGATTTAAAAAAAACTATTATTATAACTATTGAAAATTTCCTTTCCGACTGACCATCAAGAAACTTTTTTAATAACTTACAACTTCCTCTAAATCAATGAATATAGATTCAAAAATATCCTACATCATTATTAAAAAAAATTAAAAAAAAATACAGGATCATTCGTACTATAAAGATTTTCCTTCATGAGTTTTTGTTTTATATTTTGTAGGTACTTTGTAGTAATTTGTTTTTTCTTATTTTTTGCAGTACAAAACCTTCCTCTAGCACTAGGACAGCCATTTGGACCTCCTCCACCGCCTCAGTTATCATACCATGGACCGCCTCCGCCTTTACCAGGTCATCCCCCATCACCACCAGACTTAAAAGTAGGCGCATCTTTCGCAAACGAAATTTGGGCCTCTCCAGTCCAGGACATGCCCAAAATTATATCGCTGGACGTGAAGTGCGAGAAAAATGGGATGAAGGTGTTCTTGCAGTTCGACAAGCCTTTCTACGGCATTGTTTTCTCCAAAGGTCATTACAGCAACCTGAACTGTGTCCACCTTCCAGCCGGTCTAGGTCGTTCCTCGGCGACCTTTGATATAGGCCTTCACGCCTGTGGCACCTCCGGGAACACAGAGAACGGCCTCTATGGATACGGTTCCGACTCGGGGTCTGGGACTTATTTTGAAAATATAATCGTCATCCAGTACGACCCACAAGTTCAAGAAGTGTGGGACCAGGCAAGGAAGCTGCGATGCACGTGGCATGATCAGTACGAGAAAAGCGTAACGTTTCGGCCGTTCCCCGTCGATATGCTCGACGTAGTTCGAGCAGACTTTGCTGGGGATAACGTAGGTTGCTGGATGCAAATCCAAGTTGGTAAAGGTCCGTGGGCTTCAGAGGTTTCTGGGCTAGTCAAGATAGGGCAAACCATGACAATGGTCCTCGCGATTAAAGACGACGACTCTAAATTTGATATGCTTGTGCGGAACTGTATGGCGCATGACGGGAAACGTGCACCCATTCAACTAGTCGACCAGCGTGGATGCGTTACCAGACCAAAACTTATGTCCAGGTTTACAAAAATTAAGGACTTTGGTGCTAGTGCCTCAGTGCTGTCGTACGCCCACTTCCAGGCCTTTAAATTCCCAGATTCGATGGAGGTTCATTTCCAATGTACAATTCAAATTTGTCGATACCAATGCCCGGATCAGTGCTCGGACGCAAACCTCCTGGATGTTCATCACTTGCAAGTGGGTCCAGAATCGCAATACGGCCCCCCGCCACCACCTCCGATTGAATCGTACTTGCACGGCCTGGCCAAGCCTCGAGATGAGCGGCGAGTGCGGAGGCATCGTTCTGTTGACCCTGAAAAGGAGGTTGGCCTCAATCGGATAATAAAAGTTGTGTCGTCCGGAGATCTCACCTTTCCGATCGATGACCAAATGAACGCAACCCAAGCGACTATTGTTTTCCCAGCGAGGGAGGACGGCCTGATCTGCATGACGACGCCAGGATTTGCCATAACATTGGTGGTGCTCCTCGCAATTCTCATAGTATCCTCCCTAATTTCAGCCTTCCTCTACGTCCGACTGCGGCCATTTTCATTTTCCGAAAAGGAAAGGGCGGTGGCCTTCACAAATCCTGCAGTCGGAGCAATTTCACAGGTGGTTCAATCGCCGAAAACGATGCCAAAAAAGCGATCTTACTCATGAATTGACTGATTTCATCTCAAACAACTTCAGTAGAGAAATTTATTCGGACAAATACCTGATTTGCACAAAATTTGAAAATGAATGAAGACTGCCACAATGATAAACCACAAATGAGCTCTATGTGAGTTTTAATGTAATTTTTTAATCCGCGGACGTTGTGTTCGTTTAGGAATTTTGCGCTACGAGATACTTCGTTTTTGTACAACGTAGTTTTAATGTTATTTATTAGTTAAATTAAGCGGTTTACCTTTTTCCTAATTTTGGTTTTCTTTTTAATATATTAATAGTAGATGTTAAACATCTGAAGCCCTCCAGAGTCCATATTTTTCTATGTTCCAATATGAATATCTGCAGATTCGAGATTACGTCAATTACATTTCATTATTAATTATAGTACAGATATTAAATAAAAATAACCAGTAGTCACTTCTCTGTAGATAGAATTAAACGTTCTTTAGTTTTGAGTCTTGATTACATTAGGAAGAACATCATTGTAGGCTATATTTTAAAAAAATTATGCAAAAATTATATTTGCAGTTTGCAAGGTTCTGTTCAAGAAATAACACTATAAAAAGATCTTTGGAAAAAATCTCATTTTATAGAAAAGCGTCTATGCTGCATATTAAAAATAAATTTGAGAAAACCTAAAAATATCGAAAATTTGGGGATCAGAATGGGACCAAATAAATTATATAATGTAAGCTTGTAATGTCCAAAACTATCAAGAAATTTAGTTTACCCTCCTGCAAAAGTCAACAGTTTCGAAGATATGTAGGGAAATTCAAAGATTAGAACAAAATTTCAATAGTTTTCAAATGGAAGAAAATTTAAAATTGAAGTGCAGTTGGCTCTGAATTTAGACTAACTAATTGAAACCAGATTTTTACTCAGCTTGATCCTTGATCACACTTTACTCATGTACAATAATTTTTTAATAAATTTCGTAGAATCGAAATTCCCTGTCATTAGTTTAAGGGAAAACTAACGAATTTTATAAGGTTAAGAAAATTTAAAATTTTATTACTTTCGTATAAATCTGTTCTTCCTTATTATAAACCATTTCATATGATTTCTTTCAAATTTTATTTAGTAGATACCTATTATTTTCTCAAATATATTAAAATATAGGAAAAAGGCAAGCTATATACAAATAAGAGCACATAACTATAAATACTATATATAGCGGAAAAAATAAAATGAGAACGTAATAGTCATACAAGATATTCTAGCTTTAGTTTCCGTTTATAATTTGTTTTTAAAATTATGAAAATGTATGCCAATTGGCAATTTACTTTTACTTAATGAATTAAACTAATGATAAAGAACTTTATCATTATTAACTGGTTGAGGTTTGGGCGCCATATACAATTTAGTAACTAAGCTAACGTAATTTAAGTAACTTATTTAAATTATTTATGAAAATATAACTTATTTATTTATTTATTTAATTCATTGTTTTCAATAGCAAATTTTAAATTGTTTAATTTAATACATATAATTTATTTTTTATGTTTGTTTATCTGAACTATTTGTAAGTTTTGTTAACATTTTTAAATTATGTTTTGATAATTTTATTCGTACAAAGCTACATTCCATTGGATTGGATCAGATGCTTGTAATTACTTCTAATTTTTGGGAAGATGAATTTTTTGAGTATTGAGATTTCGTAATTGCCTTATACTATTGTTAAAGATGTTAAAACAATAGTTTTGAAAATAAGAAGGTGGTAAATTGTAGTTAATGAAGTAATTACGAACAATTTTCCGAGACGATGGTACGAGATTACTTTCTGTCTAATAAAGGAGCTGAAGTTATTGCATAATCATTTATTGTTCCAGAAGCCAATAGGTTTAGTTCAATAAATAGATATACCTACTAAAAGAGCTGTAGTATTATTAACTTCAACTATGTATGTGTTCTGTTATTTATATACACAACTTCCTGCATTCATTAAAAACATACCTAATTAAGTATTTATTGTTTTTTTCTCAAGAGAATCTCGTTATATCCTATGGTCACCGAGGTGTCTAGATCTGACTCAAAGGATTTTTTCTATGGGAATTCCTTAAAAGTAAAGTTTATGTAAACAATCCGTGTTCTATCGACTCAAAAGAAAAAAGCATAAATATTTTGCCGAACAGGACACCCCGCACATTATTGATGGAAGTAATTATGGACATTAATTTATTTTACTACAATTTCAATTTTATAACAGCGGTAATAATTTGGTGGCACAGTTCTGAAAAAGTTGTTGTGGATAGAATGGTTCACAAACTCCTAAAATTCACATTCGATTTAATTCGATTCAGAAAAGTATTTATGAATTAATATATGAAACAATTACCTATTAAAATTTATTAACAATCAAAAGCTTCATCTTTTTACCTGCCAGAGCTTGCATAACGAGAACAATAATAGATACAATAAAAACATACTAAAACTTATTGTAAAGCAATCAAACTTTCAAGAGTTTTTGAAGTTTTGAAAATATGAAATTTGTTCAGAGACTTCCTTTATGTTTTCTTCTAAATCAAATACATTATGCTATTTTACAGTTAAAAATAAATTATATAATTCTTTAAAAATCGAATTTTCAAAAATTATTCCCTCGATAGAGTTTGAAAATACAAAATCAAATCACTTCAAGTTTTACCTTAAAAATTTTATATAATTTCGTATGGTCTGCATAAGGGTGATGTTTATGTTTTCGATGTAAATATGGTCAGAAAAATTCTAATTCTAAATAATACTAATTTTTTAACTTTCGAAATGCAGACATCTTAAAAGAGGCAGTTTGATTTAGACGACCGAAAAATGACTGATTTTGTATGTTTGTTTTATTTATTAGCAATAATCTTATCTTAATATGGATCAATAAAAATTGGTATTTTAAATTATTAATTTTAAATAATTACAGCAGAAGTGGGAAGTACTCGCTGACGGTCATGTTTCCTCAGTTTGAAAACATCTGAAACAAAAAATTTAATGGACTGATACCGCAATTAACCATTTTAATGAAATCTTTACAAAATGGTGTCTAATTTTTGTGAACAGAATGTTTCCTATGTTTTTCGAACTAATATTTTATAATATTTTGATATGAAATTTTATAAAATAAATATGTAAATCTGGTAGGGGACAAAGGCAATAGTGCATAGGCCATTGTTTGAAAATTTCAAAAAGTGTCGGTGTCATCTGCACATAAGGCCGCTTTAGCTTGTATAAATGTTCACAATTCATAAACTATTGGAAATTGCAAATTTGCAATGAAACTTTACCATGCATAGGTATTTCTAAAGCTATATACTTACTTTCTAAATTCGCTGGTGCGGTTTTTGTAGGGCCGCATGAGTGCGAGTCGTCTGTACAATACAAATCCAAAATAAAGAATAATAAATTACTTTGTACCACTTAATGTACATCCTATTTGGAGGCCCAAGGCTATTAAGACGAGCTATAATATTCTTCCATATTTTTATTTTCTTTATTTTGGAAGTTTACCACATATTTAATATCTTTAGGAATATTGGCGATAATGCCAAAATGAGCAAAACGGAAAACTTATGGAATCACTTTGGAGCCCGTCCGTCCCACTCCCTTATCACCAAAAGGGTCGCTGAGAAAAATTTTAAATCTTTTAGAGAAAAGGTTTTGCACACCATTGTAGACTCACACTTATTATAAAAATTATTTAAAATTTGTTACCCTCCCGGCTCCCATCTTACCACTAAAATTATAAATCAGAAAAACTTGAAGAAAATTCGGTAACATTGACTATAAGGTGTAAAATGACCGAAAAGTTATCACGAGTGCATAACTATTAATAATTTAAGTGGGGGGCTGATGGCACGGAACACTAATTGTGCAACTATATCTTGCACTTGACCGATTTTTATTTACAATCTTCCTAAGAAAATTGTTTAAGATTTTGTATGTACATAGGCGACAGAAATGCTCTGATAAAAATGTTCTAACAATAAATAATTTTACTAACTTTTTTCTTTCCATGAAAAAGCCAGGTGAACGAAGTATTGACTTAGAATGCATTTTGGAATACATAGGCATGCAAAAATTTGGAAATTGATAACATTAAGTGAATGTTAAAATTGTAGGATTGAAATTTGAATAATTTTTCATGTGAATCGGATCTCAGACTAGAAGATCTAACATAAACAAAGAAATACTCAACATTTAATTTGTTCTATGTTATTTTATTTATAATGCTAAATATGATAATGATAATGAGCAATAAATAAATATTTGATTATAAAAATAAATATTTTTGGTTTATAACCTTCAATAAAGATTTTAAGGATTTTCATTGTTTGTAATGTCCAACAAATTTAATGTTTAACAAATGGCAGAATATTTCTTTAGGTTTTTTTCCGAATTCGTAAATAGAAATGAATTTTTTTATGAATAAATATAATAAATAAAGTTACCGTTTTCGAGCAAAATATAATTAAAAAGGACAAAAGACCCCATTTTGCCCATTTTTGAAAAATATTTAGGAGATATAGGTTTATCATAGAAGTATATAACGTGGCTTAGATGAAAGATTCCTAATCTAAGAATAACACATTCGGGTTATTGAAAAAAGTTAAACTCACGGAATATTTCTAAATAAAATACAAACATTTTTGTATTTTTTCATTACAGGGTGCGGCAAAATAATGTTGACCAGTATTTTTGTTTATGAAGAAAACTTTATAGTGAAACTAAAACAAAACATAACACTTCATAAAACCGTATGGATTATTGTATATGGTCCATTTTAGAGGCCAGGGTCTGCATTAAACGCCATTAAAGTTAGGAAACCTTGAAACAATCTTTGCGCTGAGAATGGAATAAAATGTCGGTCGAAAAGGTATGTGGCTGAAAATTTCACGGAGCGTTTGAACCTTTGGATCAAAAACTAAAGGCTGCTATTTCGAATATAATTAAATATCTTATCCCTAACTTTGTTTTATATTATTATGAAGTGTTATGTTTTGTTTTGGTTTTCATAAATAAAAATACTGGGCAACGTTATTTTGCCACACCCTGTATATAACAGCTTAACATTCATGCTATCATTTGAGCAACATTATAAGCTAATGGATCAATCTGTACTTTTTAATGACTTTTCATAAATAGATAAAATATACTATATGTATGTATTTTGAAATGTTTAATCCTATTTTTCTCAAAAATGAATATTTTCATTTACGAATTTATAATCTACGGACAACATTTTACATAAATTGGTTTTGATCAGTGTAATTATTTCGATGATTAATTTTATTTCATGCAAGTATTCAAAAATTTTATTTATAACCATGATAGAAAGATAAGAATGATTTATTTACTATATTCCATAACATGAAGTTTTACATTGTAAATTTATTTCGAAGTGTTTCTTATTGGTTTCGAGGTAAAATTTTAGAACCTCATGAATTATACTTAAATTTATCTATGTGAGTCGTTTTATTTTGTCTTCCACTAATTCTAATCCTACGATGAGGTGAAAACGTTTAGTGGACTGATGCCAAGAAAAATTAAAAATTAATTTTAATATTAAGAAGAAACTAAAAATGATAAATATATATTTTCTGCTATACTTTTCAAATTATAAAATTATGCATAACTTAAAGCTTTGATCCAATATTCCAACTCCAACGATCTCTGATGCAATAAAAAACCCACCGTTGAGCAGTTTTGAGGACTGACCTGATAAATTTTTTATAATATCCCAAAAATTCTGGAAATGATAAAGAAAACATCCGCCAGAAGAATAGTTTTATTTTGGATCTATTATAAGTCTTAAATTAAATAAATAAATGTTTTTGACTTAATTATGTGACAGATGACGATGCTGCTTGAAGGCGCTCTGAACTAGCCAGAGTGCGTAAAACACTCAATATATAAATAAATAACTGTTAAGGAGTCGCTATAAATAATGAAGACATAATGAAGGAGAGAAACAAAACAAAACATCACGAAATGCACCATTTAGCACCAGAGGAATGGGGGTGAGTTGCTCAGAATCCGGAGAACACGACGTCGCTCTACGAAAGTTTAAAATTTCTTTAATTTAATAATTTAAGTAATTCTTATTGCATATCTGCCCGAAGTAATCAGTCCTTTATGAAATTGCGGCCGCTGTGGTTCTTCGTCATTGCGTGGTCTCCTGCGCGCTGCTACTGCTCTGCTGGCGCATGCGAAACAGCCTCAAGGTCATCCAGGAGGCGAACGTGCCGGCCGGTAGCGGGGTCTGCTTCTCGATCGACTCCTTTTGCAGCTGGTAGCGGTAGAGCAGGGAGCCGGCGATCAGCGCTGACACGATCGTCGCTGATATGACCACAATGAAGAGTATGCTGAACCCGGGCACCGGCATGCAAATCCCGTAGACGACCTCCTCGCTGATTTTGCCCTGGAAGACCGTGACCGCCTCCTGCTTGGAGTCGGGGTTGAAGGCGAGGTCTGCTTCCGAAATGACCTCGTAGAGGCCACTCACCCCGACGTCGGCGCTCCTCGCCTTTCTGTCGGAGACGACCACCGATCGTCTTCGTCGGGCGGTTTTGTTCAGGCTTTCCTTGTCCGGCCGGTAGATCGGTCGAATCTCGGGCTGTGTGTCGGTGTTCAGGGATCGAGGGCCTGCCACTGGGACCCCCATGCGTTTTTGAGCCTCGAACAGCCTGGGCCCGTGCGGGAATTTGTCGTCCTTCTTCTTCAGTTCCATGTACTGCTCCTTAGTCATTCCAGGATCGCTAGGCTCATCGTTGCCGAAGAGCGAGTCTAAATCGATCTCATCTTCCTCTTCATGGACTGGTCTCGGTGGGATCCCTGCATTCTTTTCATGCATATTGAAATTTCCGAGCATATTTGCTATTCCGTCGTTAATCGACGAGAGCTGCTTCTTGTTGTGGATGATGTCATCGTAGAAGATGTCGTGATCACGATCACCCTCGTCTGGGTTTTCATGGACGATGTCGTTGTTGGATCCACTCAGGATGTTGTCCTTCCTTTCATGGATATTTCCTGTAAGTTGGCAATGGTCCAAGCATCCGTGTCGACATATCTCAACTTTGCACTTTATGTGAACACTTAGGGCGTCTGGGAATTTGAAGGCGTGGAAGAATGCATATGTTATGACGGTCGCTCTTTCGTCGGGTGCTCGTGCTTTTAGGAATCTTGATATCATTTTGGGTCTCAAAACACATCCAAATTCATCCGACAATTTTATTATATGGCCACCGCCATCAGATGCCACGCAGGATTTTACACGCATATCGAATTCGCCTAAAAATAAAGAACGTTTAGTTAGTGCTGAACCTAATATTACATTTATATTTTGCGTCGCTAAGATAGTGGCAATAGGTTTTGGAGCTAGTATATGTTTTGACTACTATTAACATGCTAATTTCAATAATTCAAAAATGGGCCTTCCAAGACCCACATCATTCCTAAAACTTCGATATTATCATTCTCCTCCAATCACTAAAACATTAAATCTACTAGTGAATATCAGTCATAACAGCATTTTAACTAAAACAAAAATTTTTACTTTCAGCAAAGAATGGACGCAAAATCCCATTTTTCCAAGCCTGGAATTTCCTATTATTAATAGAAATAGATAAAAACTTCACTTGCTATGCAGTTGTGAAGTTACCTTTAAATGTATTTTCATTATATGTATAAGCTACACAAGAATTTTGTTATAGTAATTATATTACAATATAAAAATGTTAAGACATTTTGTTACATTTCATTTTCCTTTAATGTATAATATAAAAACTATTAGCGACACCTTGAATTATGCTAAATAAATGAATTGAATTGAATATTAGGATAATGACAGGATGATTTATAAAACCATTCCCAAAATCTTCAAGCATGATGTAATCTTAAAGATACATCAACTATATTAATATTATGAAACAAACGCTGATTAAAATGAGTTATTCAAATTCATACTGGTGAATCATATAACAATATATATAATTTTAATTTTACGGTTTTTTAAGCATTCTCTTACCCAAAATCAACAAAATTTGGTGTATTAACTTCGTGTACTTGTATTATAATTAAATACCATTAAAATTATACCATAAAATATTGTAAATATTATTTGTAACTTTAAGAACGGTTTTTTTCTTTTTCCCCATAGCTAAATTTTCCATTCAAATTAGAAAACAAATAAATTAATACTTCTCACTCAACGTCCAATTAAATCCCAGTTTGTAAAGAACACCGATTCTAATCACTTCATTGTTTGTACATTTTATATTGTCATAAACTAATAGAGTAAACTAAAAAAAAAATTAAAAACTAAACCAATATTTGTAATTTGGAACGCCTGTCTTGACTTAAATTGATTAAACTACCCATTTCATAGTAAGTATCTACAAATAAAAGCAGACTAAACAATAACATTTTAATATCCATTTTCTTGTTAGCACAAGTCAACAAGATTTCTGTTTTTAGATATTTAGATATTATAATTCATTATTATTCATTTCCCGTTTTAAAATAATAAATTGTTTGCCTTGTTTGAAGTGGTACAACATGAAGATTCGCAGAGCATCATCTTCATTCATTATTAAAAGAAGGGAAGGACAATTGTAGCACAGTACTATGCTGATTTATTAGACTGTTTTGACGCTAAATTAAGAGGAAACGGCCGCATTTCGTAAAGCAAATGCATTGGCTCACTCATTCGCAGTCGTATTATCTAATTGCGCTACTAATTGCAGCCGCATTCAACATATTACATATTCTGTTCCGTACGACTTCTTCTTGTTTTGTACTTTTCATGTTTTGATCTGAACTTATTAAAAACGTTTACATTTTCCTTTAATATGTATTATCAAAAAAATCGTTAAATACGATTTATCAAAGGCCTATAGATTAAAAATTTGAAAACGGAAATCTTGTAACATTTTTAAGAAAAATAGAGCGAGCAAGTAAAAAGGTTCTGTAAAATTTTACTTTCTGGTCCATAATGCGTAATAAAAGAAGAAATGAACAGTGACAGAAACATAAACGTGTAAACTAGCTATTCAGGGGGTTATGGTTTTCTATGGCTCATAAACCTTTTTGTTCAGCAAAACAGGAAATCATAACTTTCTCGTAAAAGTGAAATTACATATTTACATTTGCCTAGCGGTCATTTAATGGTCAGATCATACATATTTAGGTGAAAAGGGCCTTTCCCAACGAATAAATATTTATCTGTCGATTTTCCATTTCACGATTTCTCGAAAACGAGGGAGCATCTTAACGTAGGAACCGTTAGACTATTCGCAACACAGTCTTAGTAACACGCATGAGCACAAGAAACAAATTCTAAGCATGCCTCGACGTCTGGTGAGGTGCTAAGACATGCCATGTGGCCAGATCGGCACGTTCTGACCGCGTTAAATCGTTTATCATTTGCTTGGATTATTAACTACCATTGTACGCCGCGCTTCGGTTTTACATTTAGCACACGCTATTACCGTAAATTTCACGGCTTCACGTTGATCTTGACCGAAACCGACAGCTTCTGATTGGCATTCCCCGTGCAGTGTTAGCGGTCGCTTTGCCAACCTTTGCCAACGTACAAAAGTTACCGTTTATATTGGGGTCTGAGGAGCATGCGTTAAGTGGCCGGCGCGCTACGTGCGGTGGGTTTAAGAATTAGCCTCCGAATAAATTGTTTGTACTATGCAACCTGAATGTGTTACATGAATTACAATCGCGCGGCTGATGAATAACGCTCCAGTTCTCGTTACCTTAAACGTGAGCACGAAGTCATTATGTCAGTCATTACTGGTCGAGTTAATGAAATGGTCTTGTTTTTATTTGCCTTTCTTGTTCCTTACTCTCGGATAGTCGATGTGGGTGGTATAAATTTGGAAATTATGTTTTTTTTACCAGCCCACCTTCTGTTATTCACAACGTTGTGCTGTTTATGTAAACCAGTGGAAGATATACATATGTACGTATAGGAAGGCGGAACATAACATACATATTTATTTTATTTGATTAAACAGTACCTAGTACATATATTTATTTTTCGTAATCTGTACGAACATTACAGGGCAAATAGACAGGCCCAAAAACTTCACCACCTCGGCGGAAGCTCGCAGGCGTTCATGAAGGCATACTTCGTTCCAGAAAATTTAAAAAAGAAACGCATTGCAAATCTTACTGACTCCTACGCTGCTTTCAGAGTCCTCTAAACTGGTAGAAGGAAGAATATCGTAAGTTCCCAGTCTGTTTAAGCAGTAGCCCAAACATAAATGTATGTAAGTACTCTAGGTCCAGGTCTCACGCTGGCAAAACAAGGCGTCACAAATGAGGGAACTCAGAAGGAGCGATAAATAGACATAGCAAATATTTGGAAATAATCGATTAATCGGTAATTTGATTAATCACGACGTAATAGTTGTATCGAGCTTAAATTGGAAAGAAATAATGTCGGAGATGATTAATCGTCAGTGAGGCATTCGTAATCGCAACCTCTGGGAAAAAATATATTTATCTTTTATTTTTTAGATCCAACGATTTCATCTCCACTTAGTTCACATGGATATTAAAATGTGCGATAAAAAAAAAGAGGTCATAGAATTTGCCTGCATATGTATGTATCACATGTATGTACATACCTTCTTACAAACATATAGTATTCATCTGGTAGTTTGAAGAAAAATCGATTAATCAAAAGAGAAAATGTATGATTATTCGATGAATGAATCACATGAAATTAATCGATTATTGTACTCATTTGATTGCTATTCGCTGCCATTTGTAGCTACTGACATCACGCTCTTATAAGATCGATTAAGATTAAGAATTCAGGCATATTTTCTTTGAATAAAAAGTGAATACATCTTAGCAGGATTCTGAGTATGATTTCAGAATCGCCACTGAAACTTTGTTTTAACCATTTTTAAGTTAAGAATGCTTTTAATTTAACGACATAATCGAACAATTTTAAATATACTCAAGAATTCCATAGTGTTACACAAACTAATTTTTATCATAAGGGACTGCAAGGGTTTTGGGTTTGTCGATTTAATAATCAGAATAAAGTATAGTCAAATAGTATTTTCTACAGTGCACATTTAAGCTATCAAAATGTTTGCTTTTAATTATGTAGGTAATAGTAGTAATATAGGTTGTATATATGTAGATATATGTATTTATCAATAGCAATAACCAAATATCTAAATAAGCACAAATAAAAATATAAAATATAATGACCTTCAGTTAAAAAAAAAACTATTTAAAAATTTAAATTCTTGCTTTTTTAGTGGCAAATCGATTCATCATTTCATTTTATCTAAATCTATAATTTTGTATGTATACAATAAAATAAAGTGTGTTTCTCCATGATTTCCCTCATATTTAATTAAGCTCTTTTCCAAGATTTACTAAATATTCATGATTATCGCCCTTTACGAGTTGTGTTTCGATAATCGATAAAAAATGTATTCAAATATTTATTTAACAGAATATTCATGCAACGTTTCAGATTAGTAAGCTTCAACATCCTGTTTGACCTTCTTAGGATATGAATTTCTAAAAATCGAGTCTGCACAAAAAGAAGCAACTCAACAAATTTCATATTTGTAATTTCAGAATGTTTAATATTTTACATATTAATCAGGAAAAAAGTAAAACATCGAACACACAACTTTGTAGAGGATTTGCTTTTATTAAAATGTGAACTTCTTCCTAAACTAACAAAAATAATTGAGTACTATCAATGTTACCTATTTTAATGACAAAATAAACTACATATTATTATGCCGAATGCCATTTATAATACGAAAATAACTTCTCAGAGTCAATTTGTATAGCAATGTTTATGTTTATTCGTTTATTTCCAGTCAATCAATCCAAAGACATAATGGCAATGTTTTTTTAATGATCTGATTTCGATATCGAATTTCGCATTGAATTGAAATTTTTATTAAACTAGGAAAGTTTTTAAAATTTGCAAAAAGTCCATCAAATTGCAATAATTTGTGCCTATAAAAACTTCCAAGTCGTGAACTGAAAAAATTATTGGATCTAGTTTTTGATGCATAAATCAATGCTAGGAGTCACTATTTGTTAATTTCAATTCAATATAAAATTTACTACGAAATTTGATTCGGATCAGATCATTAAAAAAACACAACTAATAATATTTTAATGATCTAAAACAGAAAATTATAATAATGCTGCTCCTAAGAAACAAAGCAATAACACTGAACCTTCGATAAGTAAAGAACATATGCCCTACCTAATCAGAGTATCAGATCTTTGCGCTTGCTGTTTTAATTGATATTTAGTTACAGGAACCAACCCACCATAGTACCCTCTATAAAACAGACATTACCTCTGTAATCGTTAATAGCCACAACCAGTGTAAGAGTCGATCCCAAAGGCACAATGCCGCTGACTGGTGGTGCCCATGGTCCTTTCCCATGCTGAATCTCCATCCAACAGTCGACGTTATCGCCTGAGAAACAAGAAAGTGAGACCAGGTATCAGCCTGCGTCCAAATAAATTCCACGCGAAGCGTACGTAATAAATCCACATTTAGAAAATGGTAATTCGATAAAACTACCTTACCTCTGAAATCGAGCTGAATCACATCAAGATCGGCAATTACCATGGGCGGCTTTGATGCGGTTTTCTCATAGTCGTTGAACCACTCGCACCGAAGTCGCTTCGCCTCGTCCCAGACCTCAAGCAGATCCTTATCGTATTGCACAACGACCTAAAATAGTGTTAAATGAATTTAAATGTTAATGTTTACTTAGATAACATGGACAAAGAGCGAATTAGCCTGACCGCGACGAACCCATTCTAGCACCTCTAGACAGCGCCGGCCGGCGACTAGCGACTAGCGACGAGCGTCTCTACATAGATATCGCGGAAATCTTCGCGCCAATTACACCTATTGCCTTGACTGGCCGTTAATTCCACGGGTAACTCATTTTCCCCTCAAGTGAAAGGAAATTAATAGCCAGAATAATTCGAATCTCTTGCTCTTAGATCTGAACGTCGCCGGACACGCCCAAAGTGCCATGCAATTTTAACGTTTCGAGGGAAACTTCTTAGACGTGTGGCCGCAGCATTAATTCACGATCGCATTTCGCGGGTCCAGTCCAGATCATTGCCTGTCTGGGCAAATTAGAGTCGCGGCCATTGAGAGCATTTTTCGGGAATTCGATAAAGTTTTATCTGATGCCGTGGCGGAATTACCGTGTTCTCGTAAAACTGTCCATGTAGATCAGGTTTTGTCCCACAACGCGAGTATGATATCCTAAATGAGAAGAAAGTCTTTCCCGTCGACGGAGGAACGTAGACACACCGCGGATCGCTGTGTTGCCCTGCAAAATAAGTTACGATAAGAAAAATTAATCAGGATTTTGTCCAGTCAACAGCACTACTGATGGAAATTATCTTGAACAACAATCAAACGATGATGAATTTGCTAATAAACCTCTTTTTATATCTTCACAATGATATCTATACTATGCAAAACAATAAACACTTATTTTTAAAAGTCATAATAATTCCACATTTCGAAAATTTCGTATAATATCTACACATTATACCCACTTTTAAGAACAACGGCTTAATTACACATCTGTACATTCAGGATAGATCATTTCAAATATATTAAGCTACAGAAATTACAAAGTTATAAGGCAAAATTCTTACAAGAAAAAAATTTGGAATATTTTCCATAAATTACAACAAATTCAAAATTTGCGTGAAAATTTTTTAGAATTATTGGAACTTAGATAGAATATCTCAGGATTTAATAGAAATCATTAATTATAAATTGATCTAAAAGTTTTAATATCAAATCTTTATTAAATAGCCTTGAGTTCTTCATTTCTATAAAAATTAAATTATTAAAGGTTTTCAAAGAAATTATTTGTAAAGAATTTATAAAATTAAATAATAATTAACAATTTAAAATTTATAACAAATAATAAATACAGATTTTCTTTTAACATACGCTAAAAATTGGTGACTCCAACGTGATAAATAAGAATAATAAAACAATAACAATAAGTTCCATTTAGCGTTTCACAGAATAAAAGAAAAATCTCATCAATCAACATCAACGCCCCATGGATTATATGAACCTCCTCAATTCTCCATCCAAGACTTTTTCGTCTATGTTGGATCAGAAAAATTCGTGATTAAACTGCATCACTCCAACACTACGCCTTCACAGCCAAAACAAGATTATACAACCGCAAATCGGAAGATAAGGTCATTTTAAAATCTCAACCAGAGATCGATTGAGTCAATCATCCTTCATCAATAAATACCGTCTTCCTTCATTTTCAAAAGTAAACGTATTCTTTTTAAGATTAAGAGATAACCGTCACGAGAAAGAAGAAAGTTTTACAATTATTATCGTTATCACTGGTGGGGGAGTATTGTGGGGGTTTCAATTCCACAAGTTTCATCTACTCAGTCAGAATTAAATAAAGAAATAAATAAAAAATATCAAATAAAAATATTCTGTATAATATTAAGTATATACATAGATATTGAATATAATGAATAAATATTAGAAAATATCAAGTTTTACATTGTTTAAAGAGTATGAAACAAGTCATAGTAACCGTTTGTAGCAGACTATAATTGGATCAATTTTCTTTCAAATTCTCTATTTAGAATTTGCTAATCCTTAAACTCTTTCCTCAATGTGAAAATCACTTCTACTCTTTTAACTCTTTACGTAGTCATTATTAAGAATGCTTATGCCTTTTACTCAAGGCATATTTTCCATTTTTGGCATGGAACTTATAGCATTATTGGTAGGTATATTGGTTTACCTGCTGCAAAGTACAGGCATAAGCAAAAGTATCGAGTAACAAGAACAGTAAAAAAAATATTTCTTAGGAAACGCTTTTAACAGCGTAGGTAGAATCCACCTACAAACACGACCACATTGTATTGTCATCGAAGTTAAACATATGTGCAAAGTTTCATACCTTTTGGTAACCTATACAATCCAAGTTAAATGAAAACGTTTAAAAAAAATAACTTTATTTTATAGATAGAGTTGAAAGGGAGTCGTAAAGAAAGCAACCTCCAACTCTACATACATATATTTAGGATCAGGTCTGTACAATTCGCTAAGTTTTGTGAAAAAAAATTGTTTATCTAATAATTTTCTAATTTTTAATTTCTTCAAACAATTTAGAATTAAATCATCAACAAATTTTACTTTTACTAAAAATATGTTTATGTTTATCGTTCGAAATAGTTTCCATTACACAAAATTGTTTTCGCTCTATTGACTACAGCAATTGTGCGGGTGAAAGTTGTACTTACCTTTTGAACTGACGATTCCCTCAAAGGGGTGGGAAAATGTTAAGTGAACATCCATGTGGTCCTTGCCACACATTACTTCTAAAGATACTATTGTTGGCATACCCTCTGGCCTCTCCAGCGGCCATATTTCATTACCAGCTATAACTAAACTAATCTGGAAGAGAAAAGAAAAATCATTGTACAATAATTTTCCAGCTGAAAAGTCCGCCAATGCATGAATGACCTAAATAATGAAATATCTTAAGCGAAGAGACTGCCGTGAGCCGCTAATTTAAAATCAGCATTTAAACGAAAGCCCGGCACCGCATGAGTCGTCGCCGTCCACTTGCTCAATGAATTTCTATCTTCAGAAAGTGCTTGCCATAGATTTCACTGAATGATTTTTTCTCGGTGTTTCTCCTACCCCTCTCCAGGTTTTTCTTGCCTCTTTAAGAAATTTTCACTTCTCGGGGATCTTGTCAGTGCTGGGGTAAATATGAAATGATAGCCACGCGATCGACTCGTCATAATAACGGATTTATGATTCTCTGGGACCGCAATACGTTACGCGACATCAATTTTCCTTACAAGCATAATCACCTGAGCGACTCGGGCTCGACATCACCGAAGCACACACTCGATGCTCCGGAATACATCAATCAATCAATTTTATGCTTTAAGACGTTTTATGATAGCCAGCTCCTTGCTCTGTGATTCTTGTCGATATTTAACGATCGTTGACCGATCGATCACTAGCAGCATAACTAGGGACCGGCTGGGAGGAGGGGGCACCTCTTTACATCCCATACATCAATCACTGATTGATCGCGAATTCGAAGGGATCATGAGAGGATCACTAGATCGCTTGATGAAGCGTTGGTTGTTTGTTTTCCCTATGGTGGCTGCTCTGTTGGTAAACAGACTACGAAAACTCTGGAATGGCTGCGCCATATGCCCGCAGGGTGTCTTTGATTGGATCGAAGTGGATTCTCTTAATAAATCCATAATAAATTAAGCAAATGATTTTATATCCTCCTTTAATCGGATCTAGCAAACTGGTATTTGTCGAGATCCTCATTAAATTGAATTAACGCGTGGGCGGGCCTTGAAGTTGCATACAGGCATCGTTAAGATTTTTGGAATTGCTACATTTATTTTTATTAAGCAAATATAAAGTGTTTATTTGAGAATTTTGTATTTAATGTGGGATCCTACGCATTTCTCACCAAAGCTCAAATTTACTCGAAGGCACTTGAAAATGATCACGAGTTGATTAGAGTATTGAAAACTCAATTTAATCGTGCCAGATTTGAGGCCTGCTCATGGTCACCTATTATTGTCTATAATTCCCACATACATTTGTACATGTATAAGAAATTAAAATTTTTCTTAACTAATTTAAAAAAGAAAGGTAATTAAATTATCCGCATGTAATTTTTTTGCCGGTTTTTTTATAGCACAATGAAAATATTATTATATATGTATAATATTATAAATTGTAAGGTAGAAGGGAGCAAAAAGGCGATGTCTTACAAAAATTATAATATTAGTTTCATAGTCTATGAAACCAAGTCATTTTTTTAATGATATCTAATCTATGTAGTATCAAAGGTTATATACATATGTATATTGTATGATACAATCAGATGAGAAGTAAAAGTGGAAGAATGACTTGGTTTGACATTGAAAATTAGTACAAAAAAGGATAAGGCTAAATGAAAATTAAGTTAAACCTAAAAATTTAAACAAATACTATATCGCATGTTGCTTCATACTCAAAATATTTGATAAATTCAAATAATCAAGAAAGAATGGTATCTAATTCTCATAATTATCGTTATATATATTCATTCAGGTATTCAGGTATTATGAAAAAGATTTCAACTAAAATTAATAAATTTGTCTTAAAATTATCTGAGGATTGAGAATGAAATGAGACAAATTTTCAAATAATGAATTGTATGTGTACAGTTCCAAAACTTATTCTTTCTATACAGCAAAGTGTGAAAATTCTTTCCAAATGTATAGCAAACTGTCCCAATTGCTTTTAACTTTTGTCTTAAAAACCTTTTTAGATTAATACCTTTGGTAAAGGTATTTAATTTATATCACATTAACATTAGCATTTTGGTTACTCTCGGCTTTTTTCAAGTTTTACGGTGGATTTTTAGGTATACAATATATATATAACATATACATATTTGTGTATACATATATTATATTTACCTCACATTCAATTTCAGTCCCATTTCCTTGAAGAGATCATTAAATTTGTAATTTGTCTCCAAAATATCCTCAAATTATCACCCTCAGTTGATAGGCTTTATCTCTATGAATGCAATCTTTATTGCGCATATAAGGGAAGAGGGATTCATAATTAATTCATAATTAATTCATATTTAATTCATAATTAATTAATAACCTTAATTTGCGGATGATTTCATTCTGTGGTAGAAATACCGACATATTGAGGCCACCCAGAGTTTTTCTCGCAGTTTATTATAATTCTTCCATGAACTGCTCGTTGTATCAAAAAAGTTGTCCCTAATAAACCAAACTTAGAATCCTAATATTTAAGGTAATTAATAAAAAATAAGGAAATATTTGAACCAGTCATTGAATTCAATATTTAAATCATTCATTCATTGTGGCTTTCGATATTCTTTGAGCTTGTTAATCACATCAGCTTCGCTATAGCTCGAGTTGCACTTTTCATCGCCAGTTAAATTCACTTCAGAAATGAAATACGTATACATATTTCTTCATATTTCAGCAGTAAATCGCTGGTGACAATGTGACGAAGTGTCTTTTTTTTAGAACGAGTGGAATGGAACCGAAACATCGAGCTCCGAGGCGAATCCAAGTTGTGATGCTAATGAAAGCAATTTCTCATGTTGTTATGTTATGAGGCTATTTGATTTATTTCGTTTCCATGTGCTTCATCTGGTTTTCCAGAACGAGAGCTAGCAATTACAAAAACAAAATTTTGAAATGTTTTCTATCGCTTGCGTACGTTTAGTCAACATATATTTTCCATACATATTTTATCATACAGCAACTTTTGGACATGATTATTGGTTACGCTGGAATACATCAGATTTCAACTCCTCATCACTGAAAATCTGAATCGGAATTGTAAATATATAAATAATATTTGATAACACAACCCATACAGAATAATTTATTGAGCAATAGCTATAAAGCTACACCAATGACACAGTTGATTACTATAAAATAAGTAAATAAACAATAATAACAACAAGCTCCTTTTTATCTTGTATTAAGATATTCATTAATCCTCTATTTTAGTGTTATCTTAATCGGAATCTTATACATTATACATCTTCCGAAAGATCTTTCCTAATCAGTAAAAATAAAAATTAAATAAAATGTTCACAAACTCTTGCAAGGACCTCGGAGAACCAAGACAGATTTTGTTTGAGTAATCAGAGAGAGTTTTTGTTTGGTTGTTTGTTTTATAAAAGTTGAAATATAAATCCCAATATCCGTATTTAACGTCTATTTTTGTTTCTTTCTACCTAGGGAGGCTAAAAGAGAATCGGGTGTTGCGCAGGGTAACATCTTGGCCCTTTACTCTGCATAATTTTTATTAACGACACCGGGCCATTGCACACGCGTATTTTTGCAGCAATATTTAAACCATTTCAATTTGAGCGCTAAAACAGATGTGGAACTTTTGTAGAAATTTCCTTACATCTTTTACCTCTTCCATATAAAACTGGTTTGAATACGCTTCGATATTATACGTGTGGAATAGCCCATCTGTTGTGTTTGAACAAACTCCAAAATTTTGTACTACGTTGACGATACTAAGATTTTTCGCGTCATTAATAACTTTTCCGACTGTGATATGCGAAATGTTGACTATCCATCCTTATAAATGGTGATCTGAAAATTATTTGCCACTTAATATACCTACTCTGTAATCTCCTTTTTCCGAAACAAAAGTCCTCATTTCTTCTCGTACGAGGTAGGAGGAAATCTACTAACAAGACTTAACAAGTGCAACCACCTAGATGTGATTTTTAACTCACTCTTGACGTTTGGGGATCATATCGAAACTGTCGATGTTAAAGGCCAACTCAATTCTAGGTTTTGTGAGGAGATCGTCACGTCAAATCGACGACCCATCCTAGAATCTGCGAGTAAAATCTGTTCAACTCAGATTTCTAAGAATCACTCTCAGAGGTTTACCTAGTGTTCCAAAAATTCACCAAAGTTACAAGCCACCACACCCCGTTCATTGTGAGTTCATGACTTTCTTCATATGGTTTTTTAAGGGACGAATTATGACAAGAATATGCCCATCTCTTCTAATTTTTAATTCAAATATGCCCCTTTAATGTATAATGAACAGAAAAAATATACTTGGCTGTTATTATTATGAAATTCACTATTTTGTATTTCATTGCAGCCCATATCTTTTGCTTTTTGTTTTTTTTATCTTAAAAACTCCTAGGTTGTTTTCCTTGCACTTTTGAATATTAAAAAGTTTATGTAACAACTGGGATAGATCCATCCAGTCGCTAATTTCTGCATTAATTAATAATTAGTCTTAAATAACACTGATCAACATTTTTAATGTTCATTTATTTCACAGAACCTGCAGTGATAGATTATTTTGATAGGAATTTTTCCATAGATTATGAATCCGGAAACTAAAATTTTGCATCCCGTCACGTTTTTGAAAACAATAGTGTTAAAACTAGCACAAATCGTATTTTGAGCATTTTAGAAGACACAAGCAGAAATAATGAAACGTGAAAACATAACATGGTTAAAATGAAAGCCTAAATCCTTATCTAAATATATGAAGTACAAAAATTCCATAGCTCTTACTAAACGTATTGGCAAAGTAGTTTTTCGTACGCGTGCACTAGTTGTGATTTTTATTCACCATCAATTGTATGAAGTAATCGATTTACGAAAAAAAAATGAATTTAATAGAATATTTTGGCAAGTATCAAAGCTTCTAGTATTTTAATATATCTAATAGTTAAAGGTTCAAACTCTTATTTAACCCACATTACAATTTTCTATAAGAATCCGTTATTTTATAATGAATTTTAATTATGTTTAAAATACGATATTTTAAACATATTTAAAATATTCTCTACAAACCTGTTTTTCTAGAAGACATGACGTGAAGATTTGTAATCTGCGGAAAAAATCCTATAGAAATGTTCGGTGTAAAAATTAATGCTAACCGCTAGCTCTTAGACTATTATGCTTCCTCCCACCGTAAATTGTTTTTATTCCAAAATCGCTGCTTTAAGTACCTATCATATGTGGGAGTGAATGTATGTATGCTTTATAAACGTTGTTTTACCGGCCTTAATTTCTTTCTATGAACCATCAATCACTATGTTATCTCTACTGATGATATTAACACCCCACATCCAAAAACTTTTTTCTGAAAAAAATCAAATTACACTCCAAAGAATTCAGTGGAGGTATAAAAAATATTGAATTCATTTAGAAAACTATTGTACTTGTATCAGAATTCTCATAGATATGCATCTCCGGAAGGATGAAATACATAAAAGGTAGGGTTTTGCCCAGTAAACCGCAAAAGTACGATGTTAGAATCTTTTTAGTGAAGAAAAAAAGAAGCAAAAACTGATTAAAGTCAGGTAAAGGTAACCTTCCGCTGCGGTATGTCTACCTGCCAAAGACAGGTATCTCATTATTTAACTCTTGCTGATCGTCCCGGAATGAAATGAAGACGCGGTCTGCTGAACCCCGATCTTCAAGTTAAGGAGGAGTACAAACGCACAACAGAAATACTGTTCGAATACGAGGAGAACAGCTAGCCTATGCTCATTACCGTGCAGAACCTTACGAGGAAAAGCGCAGTGAAATTAACTTTATTGAGCCTAATAATCGCGCTCGAATTAATCATGCCGATGAATCTGAAAGTCGGTGCGTTATGAGGCCGCCGGGCATGTGTTCAATATGCGTAATTATAGCGCTCCAACTTAATTAGAGATTGGAAGTGATCCGCATCCAAGTATGCTTTTTACACTTTTCTTCTTCCCTTGAATGCGGAAATGGGCATTAGATTTTGGATAAGATTTGAAGCCATTTACTCGTATCATACATATGTAATGTACATATGTTGTATAGGCAGTAAACTGACTGCAATTTCAATTGATACTAAAAATAAAGTAGACAAAAATATAAATAACCTTTCTGGCTGAAATGAAGCCATCAATCATCGTGACTATGACTAGTCCAGTTTCGCTTTTCTATTCATTCACCTGAGAGAGAGGTAATTTAATACTTGAAGTGTGCCAAACTGTCTACGGCAGCCGGTGCAGAACTTTTGTATACCTCGCGAATCAATTCAACCATCTGCTGTTGGTTCAGCCCGATGCAAATGCACACACATTACGTTCAATTAGCCTCAGACGTAATTGTGAAAACCGCAACATTCTGCTGCTGCAAATGCAGCGATTTTCTTAAGATGACAGCCGCGGTGGCAGGGGCTCCGTTGATTGAAATCAATGAAATCCCTCGACAGAGGCTCAAATATCTTAATTAGACACGGATCTGATGTATGCACTCCGGCTGGTTTTGTCGAAGACATGCTCTTACTTGCCTTGGCGAATTAACTCCATCGAATACGGCAATTTACTAAATTTATCGCGATTAGATTGAGCACAATAAATTGCTTTTAATGCTAGCGAAATTTTTGTATATAAAATTACCGCGCTCTGAAATTGATTCGAACCGGATATCCCGGCTGCAGAGCTGCTCTAGCTTCGGGCAGCATGTTTTAATTAATTAATTGAAAAGTGGCAGAAATATGTTCGATGGCGTGTGTAATTTCATTGCGATTTACATCTGATCTCTTTGGTTAGGTGGATAGCTTCATTAGCTAAATCACCGTGACGGGTCAAAAATTATTACTTCGGTTCTCCGTTGAGGATGAATCTAATTGTTGGAAAGCAGGCCTCACTGCAGGAAATCGCATAATTCCAAAATCATGCTAAACGCTAAGACTTAAAGTAATTCGTTTTTTCAAACAGTAGATTATAAAATCAAGCAACAAGTCGTTTAATTTTTTCATCGTTTAACTTCAAGTGAACCTCGTCCTGTACAGATTTTTAATAATATTAATAATAATAATTAGACCAGTATAGAAAATGTCATTATCATTTCGAATTATCTATTTCAACATTTCAGGTGGTGGGCAGGAATTATGAAGTTTATAATATCCTTTGGAAATAATAATGGACAGAATGAGGTTAAACCAGATTTACAAGACATTGTTATTCTAATTCATATTTAAAATATTTTCCTAACACTTTTTGAAAACTTACCATTAAGTGTAAAGTTAATATATGACTTAAGCTAAGGTCCCACAGTCGCGTAGGACCTTTCTGCGAGCTCCACATACCGAAGCTTTGCCAATTTGAAAATTTCTGAAAGAGAAAGAAAAAAGAATATTTAAGTTAGCTCAACAGCTCAATTTAACTTATACAACATAACTTTTCAAATTGAAGAATATACATAAGTGTAAAAAAATATGATATTATCGTCGAAATTTAGTACAACTTAAGTCTCTCAAATCTAAATCTATCCGTCTTTTTATTTATTTTAAACTAAAAAGCTTTGATAATTAGTTTTTGACCTCTGGCTTTTTTCCACTTCTTGAGCATTCAATGTATAGATATTGTAATCAATATAATGAAATAAGTTAAGAAAAATTTAATTTGATATAGAGGAAGTGAAATAAATACTGGTGGGTGTTTTTTCTGAAAGAATAAGAAAAGAAGTAAGTAAAAAAGAAAACTCCGTGAAATAATAAATAGAGAAATAATACTTTAAAAACTACTTCAAAGTTTGGACAGTAAAATATATTCTGGTTTTTACTTACATATGTAATAGTAGTAAACATTTACACATCTGAGCAGTAGTTTCGCAATCAAACTTGCAAATACATGCACAATTATAATAAGAAAAATTCAAGTAAACTATAAAAAATAACACACAATGTGTACAACTTTACAATTTGTTCTTTAAAAGTTCTTTTGTAAAAACTAAAACTTTGTTCTTTGCTTTAATATTTGAATATTGAATGAAGTAAAATTCCTACATTCACTTCTAGGCCCAAAACAAAATACACACCAATTGTTCGCCGCAAGTTGCTTTGCCTGCCACATTGTAGGCCACAGATAAAACAGTTTAATTACAGCCGTCATAATGTTTACTATTTTTGATGCAAACATAATTTGCGAAATGTGGTTCGAATAAAATTAAAATTATTTGTGGTTTCATTCCAATAAAAATTAATAAATATTTTACTTTCACTTTGGTATGAATATTTCAATTTCGTGAAAGCCATCTTTTAGAAACATTTTTATAAACTTATATTATAAAAATTTAAAAATTTTCTAAAAACATATTTACATTAAAAGTATAGTCCTAATAATAATGAATTTCTCAAATAAAATTTTCAACTTATTAAGTATCAAAATTTTCACTTAATTTAGGTAGACAGTTTTATTTATAATGTACTTATTGGATGCCTTTCCTATAATATACTGTATACATATACTCAAAACTGAAACGTTTATTTTTTCAATATGTTGTAGTACGAAAAATGTAATACGAAGAAGATTTCAAACTATCTATATTTATAAAAGCAGAATCTGACTGACTGACTAACATATCAAAACATACCCCAAACATTACATTTTGGTTTTCAAAGTTTGCGGGTTCTAAGTTTGTATGTAAGTTAGAAAAAATATTAGATAGTCCTGTATCGAAACCTCTAAAAAATATATGATTAAATGCATATTTTACAGTTTTTAATAAAGGGGATGAAACCGGGATTCAGATAATGCTAGTAATAACTAGTGACAGACTCTAAACGATATTTAGAGTTTCGAGCGCATTCAATTTTATAATTATTATATTACTTTGAAATTATAGTCAAATTTATGACGTAGGAACTCCCTCAGAAAGAATTTTTCGAAATCGAAATTTAACTCCTAAAGAGAACAGAATTGAATTGAGGCTGATTTTTTTCGATTTAATTATGTTTTGTTTTCCTGAATGTAGGTAGGTAGGTAACTACACTTTTCCCTTTGGGCAAATTTACGATGTTAAAAGTATAAAATATTTCACAAAAACACAGACTGTGATTTTATAAACCAAAAATAATTTGACTTTCTCAATCCAATTCTAGTTATTCAATAACGAGATGGAATCGGCGCTTTCTCGATAGTATCGATTCTTTTAGTACACTATGCTCATCCCCAATCCCTCGAAACCATTACGCGGTAAAACTTTTCTTATTTAGGTAAATTATTGCCTCGAGCCAAACGATTATCTACACCCCATCGTGGAATTGATAAGTGCAAAATATGCTCAAATTTATAGTTGTTTGCAATCACCATAAAGATGACTGCTCCTCGGAGCTAAACATGCTAATCAATTTTGCAATTTTGTCCCTCCGCGCAGGCGTCTTATGCACAAATCTGTTTAGCCGCCGTCTGCGTTTGGAGGATGGTTGGTATAACCGACACACGGACGCATAACTGTTTTTCCAATTAACATTCCGCCGACAAACATTACTTCATTCTAAACCGTCTGGAAATTGATTTCCTCAAACTAGAAATTGTTCCAACAATGCTCGCGTAGTATTCGCAACAGACGACAAATTTATTTCTCGCGCGGCCACGCTACTTGTCGCGTTCATTTATCTGCGTGCATTCCGCGCATAGACGCTGATGAATAGCCGTTGACACGGTCATTCGTTTAACGTGCGCAAACCTCTTAAGATCGATCAATTTATTTGTCAGATACTGTCCAATTTACAGAGATGGCAGTATTTTATAAAATTATTCAGCGCAAGGGTAATCTTTACCCACCCGAAGGTGTTGGCCTGCCCTCTGGGTAATCGCAGCGGAACCTTTTTCGCTTTTGAGTGCGTATTACTTCGCACAGGTGGGTACAGGTGAGCAGGGCCAGGTGGGCGGTTAATAGATATGTGTAGCAATTGCTCGATCAGCCGGCGAATTACGAATTGTTTCCCAATAATTGCTTCTTCATGTTGCGATCAGTTGAGCTGGCCACCAGCACACCGACTTTCCCAGATGCTTTCAACGGTTTACAGCTATAAATCTTGAGCCGTTTTGGATTGGCTCGTAACTGCGTTACAACGTTACAGCTCATTACTGTCATGTAAAGGCCTCCTCAGAGCAGCCGCGGGCAGCCACACCGGCCGCGGAATGTTTCCAGCACTAATCCTCCATATTTCGAGCTACCATTTGAGAAGATTCTTTCAAACACGGCTAATGTGACATTTTTTGCCACTTTTAGCCTATTTAATATGCAATAAGTGGCACATATCATCGCCCAGAACATCCCGGCAGCGGCCGCCGAGCTGTGCGCTAATGCATTCCACTTTACATTTATGTCCATTTTTTCCTTGTTCGTGATTGTCATTTCCGAACAGCAACGGATCACGCATATTTTCTCCAGCGCACAATATGTGCGCCGGCCAGGCCAATCAGCGCTCATTCCAGAAGTCTCCGGGACGGGCTGGATCTGCCGCAGATGACAAATAGCAAGAAAAAATAAATAAAAAACCCGATGATGACCCTCTATATGTGGAGTAGCTTCTGTTCGCCTCTACGGCTCTACCGCTCTACCGCTTCCTATTTTAAAAACAAATATCGTCGCAAAGTACAGTTTCAATTAGGATTCCTAGGAAAACAATTTTTGGTGACGATGATGATGATGATTGCGACGGGATGGGCAGCGGGGCCCATCAGGCTGGAATAGGGAGATCTCGGTATTTAGCCAACTAGTTTTAGCGGCTAGAAGTGTGACAACCCATTAAGCAGTTACTGCAGGTAAACGACAGGTATATGGCAGCTAGCGCACGCGGTCTCGGCCAGATTGCCACGCTAGATGCGTCGTAGTTGGCACTACTGGCTATTGATGGTTCTACCACTACCACTGTAGACCTACTGGCTACTGGTGCTACTCGCAGCTGGAAGAAATAACTTCTGGTAGTTAAGCAGCATTAAATGTCATTACTTTTACCATTATGAAGGTTTACAACCAAGAGACCACATCGTAATTGAAGCTCTAATACCACGTGCATAATTTTACGCCAGTTCTCACTTGGCCCGATATTGAGTACCTATGTCCAGTGAAATTCCAGACACATTTTAAAAATGCATTTCTTCAATTAATTGGAGGATTCCTTTTTAATATCGATGAAAAAGAGCCATGACTACCTTTAGGCGGGAGGGAAAACGACACTAGGAGACTAGATTTTAAGTCCTTTTTAAGATTTTTTTTTTTTATAAAGAAAAACTCAATTAAATGTTTTCAAACTTTAAGAACGCTTTTTTCGATGTTCTAATATTCAAATGTATATTCAGGATTTTTTTAAAATAATTTCAGCGAAAAATACCAGGTTTTTCCACAATTCCCAATGATAGGGTCCTCACTTCAGTTCGCTTTCTGCGTTCAGTCTGGAGTTAGCAATTTTTAGCAAAAATCGAAAACCATTGTTGTACCTACACTACTAGCAAGTTTTCCAAGAATATGAACTAAACTGCGGCTCAAAAAGTTGAAAATTAAATAAGCGTTTAAAACAATAATATACCAATTTTCACCACTTTTTTTTTTTTTGTAAATTAATGCAAAAAAAACTACTTTAAACAATGTTATCATTATAATTGTTACTTCATATTCTGGACAATTGTATAAGGTAAACGTATGCAAATTTTGAATGTTGAGTAATCATGCACGCAAATTGAATAAATGCTGTTTTCAGAAAGACGCGTTTAAATTTTCTGACTATCTGAGCGAGTGTGAGACGGAGCGTTTAGTGCGAATGGCAATGGAAAGAAGCCGAATTTCGTTCTGAAACTTTAAGCACATATTCTTGAGATACTTTACTGATAATTTTTTAAATAAACAAACAACAATTTTTCGAACCGTTCAATTTGGTCTCCCCATAAAAAAATTAGCTTACGGCATTCACTTCTCTCAAAAACTGACGGTTGATTCCGAGTTTTCGATTCTTATGTAGATGTTCCTAAGTTCGTTTTAAATTTCAAATCGATCGCTCGATTAAATCCTTTTTGGAGCCCCCAAATCCCTTCTTGTCACGAAGTACATAGTGAAAACATGAGGTATGGAAATTTTACGTAATTTTAAGACTATTTTAAGTCTGAATATTTCCCTAAATTTCCTACGTGTTTCTGTTAAAATTCAGAAACAACATACAAAAAACACTCAAAGCATACCTATCGCAAGCTTTAACATTTTTTAATAATAATTTTAATCGGTATGCTGTACTTTATCCGCATTTTTCCGTTTGACTTTTTCAATTTTATTAATGACTACCTGAGTAACCCGGATTTACCCGGCGTATCATACCTAAGATTATACTATTTACGAAAGTACTTTTTGAATTAAAATTCCTTAAAAAGGGTCCTAATATTTTAACAAATTCATTTAAGTTACTTTTGATTTCAAATTGTTTCGTTCAAAGTGGGTAAAACAATTCGATGGAAAAATCCAATCGAATTATTTTGACGTTATGTGCGCAAAAATTACTTTAAGTCAAAGGTATATAATTGAAATGAATTTATGAGAGTTTTAGTAAATTTATTAAGGAATCGAAAACCTGCATACACTTTAGAAGTGATATATGATATTTAATAAATATAATAGCAAATTAGCAGAAGTGAGTAAAATTTGAAAAGTAACTTAGAATTTTACGAATTTTTTAACTTGAAACGTTATTGGAACGTGTGAATAACATGGATCATAATTAAGTTAAAATTTAAAGAAAATTTCTAGAAATAATGGGAAATTTTAGCCTACCAAATTAAAGCAAATCAACCGAAACCAATTTTTTATATGTACATTTTGTACGGACATTATATACAATAGAATATTTCAAAAATATAGTCGTGTAGCTAATTTCGTATCTATAAAAGAAGTTAGCGTTCTTTCTTGTAAAACCCTAACCTGTGTTTAAAAACTCATAAAACCGAAGCTTCGACGTGAAACTGCTTCCTTAACGTAAAGTGATTAGTATTAGATAGTTGTTTTAACTATAGGCAAAAAAAATGTATGCAACAAAGAAATAATTAAAAATTACTATTTTTATTTAAGTAGTTTTATGTTATATTATCTGCCAATGAATTAATTAAATTTCAAACTTGTGAAAGTGAGCTTTTTAAGGAAAGTCTTCAAAGAAGCTATAAATTACATCAGTTATAGATTTTCTTTTAAGGGCATATCATTATAAATAATTTACAAACATTTGGACTTCCAGAGAAAGCCCAGAGAAGAATAAATTTATCTATATATAATTATCACTTCACTTTCAATTACATACAAATTAATTAAGAGAAGATGAGTTAGCACTTAAAATAAGCATATACAGGGTGTTTTGCTAAGATTTGAACACGGGTATGCCAATCGATTCTGCATGGTTCAGTACTATGGACCAGGGAAGTCGTTGGAACCTCGACCTAGCCGCGTTGGATTGACTAGGCACATAATTAACGCAAATTTCACATTTTTATTGTGAAATTCGATGCGTGAGGTTGGCTTAGGAGATATCGCGTGAATTGGGAATTTTTTTTCTACACCTGATCCATGATGCTGACCCACTCTAGCACAAATAACTTCAGAACGCGACGTCGGATTCGAGTGCGGTTTCTGAGAAAGGCCACAAGACAGGGAAGCTTCTTAAAACTTCGATCTTCCCAAACAAAAAATCGGCAGAATATGAAGAGCCAAAGTCAAATTTTGTCCGAACAAACGTTGATCAGACCTTACCAAAACACCCTGTATATTAAGTAAATCCTATTACAATTAAAAGATTCGTTTGATAAGATGATTGGCAGCAAAAAGACGAGCAAATTGGAATTGGACTTCTGAATTTGAATTGCTAAACACGGAATATCAGAAGCAGTCGTAAATAAAAGTTTTGGCTTTTAGATCGCAATAATCTGCGAAAAAATATGTAAATCGTTTGTTAAACGGCCAATGCGCGCGCTCTTGATTTATTCAAATGGCGTGTCTGCAGTAAAATGCTTGAAGTGGCCCAATTTAACGATTTTATCAAAACAATCTTTCCTATCCAGTTTTACATTTTTTTCGAAAATATCGCATCAAACTGTTTTCTTTCGCAATTCGAGTGCGGTGGCAGTGGCTTAAATTTAAGGTGGCATTTATCTAGCCCCGGTATGCGGATGTGGATACTTTTGCCGATGCAGGTTAATTGTAAATTCTCGGCTTTCCCATGGAACGAAAAGTATTAATAATAATTTGAGATTCTTCTACGCGCTCAAACTGTTTTCAGCGGTTTTCCCAAAGAAATTTTTAAATTGCAACCGCCTTTGGGACTCGGCGTCTCCGGGACTTCCGCAGAGCATCGCATTGTGGCCGGTGCGATGCGTATAGCAGATGAATCGCCGGTAACTGCATGCTGCAAAAATAACAGGTTTGAGTCAGCGGTAACTTTGGTGCAACACGTCCAGCACGATCATTATGCGGCGTCAATGCACCACTAATCATCAGCTGGAATTTCATGCGCGTTTGCACCAATCTGGCCAAATTATCATATGCCGTGTTCGGCGTGACCTCTGACAGCGGGCCGCGAAGTGGCGGTCAATCGCCCGGGCGACCCGACGCATCCGTCGGATCACGCAGCGCAGCCGCGTTGGACTTCGCGCATTCCATCGATCGAGGTGAATAAGTCGCAATTTGCCCTCTGGCTTTCGGCAAGTGCACTCAGACTTCAGCGCTGCAGCCGCGACTGCAGCTGCTCCCGCCTCACCTGGTCGCGGACGACGACGTCTCGCGGCCCGGCCCGCTAAAATGTGCTTCTGCTGCACTTGCGTGTCGGCGATCTTGAATGATGCCTCCTCGTAAGGAAATTCCAGAGGAGCTCAATTCTATGGGGTCTGAGGGAGCCGGTTTCATGGGAGACTCCATTCCTACATGAACAAAGTGCCAGTTTTTCTTTCCCTTGAACTTGATTTCTCGGGCCACTTGTTTTACTTTTATTTGCCTAATAATTCGCAATTTTTCATCGACTCGTTGACCAGCACCACAGTCGCCGATCCACCGATCCGGTCCGACTGGCGAGTGGAATCTGATCAGATCCAAATCGAAAACAATTTCATTTTGACGAGCTTTGATAAGCACGTCGATGCCAGCTAACTAGCAACAGTTCCTAGTAAAATTTAATTTCCATTCAATAAATCAAGACAATTTAATGTAGCAAGAAGTGTATTTATTTCACACTTTTTAGTATTAGCTTTCGAATGACTCTGGGTATACGTATAAGTACAATAAGATTAAAAAAATGCCATTTAGAGCTTTTAAAATTCAACGCAAAATACAAAATCAAAAGAGCTACTATTTTAACTATTTTACATACACGCAGTCGAATTGATAACGTTTTTCTTTGAGTCGATTAAAAATTATCATTCTAATTTATAAAAACACATTTCTTGCACGTCAATACTTTTCACCAGTAATATTAAGTACACTCGCAGGTAAAAAAGTTATACTTATTACTTTTAGCCTTGGTTTCAAGCTTTTTTCCATATAAGACCTTCCTTTTATTTGAGTTTTCGAATACCCTTTTATCCACACGATTGGTTACGTTTTATTGTTCGTTTGATCATTTTAAAAGTCATTATTAAAATTTTACTGTCTTTAGAAGAATAATTGCACTCTGTAATAGAACGAACACTACACTCTCCTTTTTAAAAACAATTTTTGAGAGTAGAATGGACTAGGACTTCTTCAAATAAAAAGCGACTTAGCTCTGAATAAATACTATTTTTCAGTATATTTGTCAAAATGTTCATTTATGCTCGATTTCACAATGTGAGCTTAAGTTCTTTCGTATGATGCGAATCGAAAAGGGTTTACAAAAGCCCCTTTTGGTAAAAAATTCCATAATAAAATCCCTTTAGTTATACCTTTGACTTCAATTAATCTTTTCATTTAAAGCGGTTAAAATAACTCGGTAGAACAATATAATTGAATCATTTTGATGTTATATACGGAAAAACTCATAGAAATCAAAGGCAACTAAAATGAATTTGTGAGAATTTAGGAACCTTATTAAGGAATTTTTATCTAAGAAGGGCTTTTGTAAACTCTTTTCGATTAGTTTCGTACGAAAGTTAGACCAGGGCCCACAGTGTCCTACATAAGAGCAAAATACATGAGCTCTCATTCAACTAAGCGTGAAATAAAAAATTACTGTGAAACCGAAAATACTTAAGTCGTCACTTAAGTTACGCCTCGAGCTTAGCTGAGTGAGAACTTCATGCTATGGATAAACATCTGGTATTAATGTCATATGATATTCAAATACCACGTAGTATACCATATGTGTGTCACTCAATACCATATGCAGATACCAGCGAAAATTCGTGGTATACCATGAACGAACCTAGTATTAGAACTTAATAATATTTGCTGATATCCCTGTACACAAACCTGGTATACTTGTACTTATATAAATTTTTGCTGATATCAACGCCATAGCTTTGCAGTAAGAAGTGAGTGTAATTACATACCTACTTTTCAAGTAAATTAATGTATTTTTCTATACAGTGCACATCACTTTTTGCTTTTAACTGCCAATTTTCTTAATTCAATATTCCTTCTTTCTGAAGCTTCAATCAATAGCAAGTTATCTAGATAAATCAAAATTAAAAATAACTTGGCCCTTATTTTTTAATTCACTTTTCACAAGAAACTTCTGTGTGACAATTTAACGTCAAACTATACAACGAAGGCATTAGTGTCAAGGGGTTCATATACCACGTAGTATAGCTCTTTTCATAATATCAATACCATCGTATCGATACCAGATATGTGTCCATAGCAAAAGCTCGCACTGTGAAATCGCCAATCAATAAATATGTATTAACAGATAAGTTGAAAAACTACACTGAGAAAAATTTTAATGCATTTGAGGACAATAAAATGGTTATGATATCAATAATTTTTCCAATATAGTAAAAAACTCTATAGTTATAGTTCTGGCATAAGATAGTTGAGAGAATATACAGGGTGTTCAGAGGTGGGAGGGAAATATTGCAGGAGGTGAAAGGTCAGGCCGAGGCAAGCAAAAAATCGTATGGGTGGGGGGGGGTTATCTCGCACCGTTTGGCAGTTACAGGGTGATTCGTAAATCACGATGTTGCCTTATATGGGAACCGCTATTGTATTTTTATCTTTTTTTCTACGCATCACAGCGACCCCAAACCGGTCTCAAAAAATCACTATTTTGAAACCCTTTCCAAAAAGGTTAACACCGCCCTCCTACCCCCAACCCCTTGGCCGCAATCACCTCTGGAAGTTGAAAAATTAAATTTTATTTCACGATTTTTCACCTTTCGCCCCACTTTTCTCCGAAATTCACGTTATTAACATACCTACTTTTTATTGTTTTTAAGTTTCCTATCTAATTACCTTTCGAAAGAGGTGCAACATGCACAGGTAGAAAAAGGATACGAAAATCCTGAAATTAAAACATCTTCACAGGTACCTAATTACTTTATTGCACCATAATGGAAAAAGTCGTTAAGTAAAGAATTTTTATGACAGCAAGTTCGGAAATGTTTATTTAGGAAACACAGGTAATAAAGTTTTATTATTTCAGCAAAACTGTTATAAAATAATAAATGTAATCTCGTTAAATGGCGTTATTAGTTTGTGATATCCAGTATTGACTTCGAAGTATCCTGACGCTCCGTGTCTAATACCTCCTATGAATTATGGTATAAAAATGGGTACGTTTGAAAGGACATTGACTATAGTTGAAGAGGCAATTGACAAGAACGGGTGTTTAATACAAAAAATTAAGAAAAAATGGCAGAATTCACTGTTGAAGAGTATGCCGACATAATTTACGTGTACGGTTTAGTAGACGGAAATGATAGTGAGGCCGTACGGGAATACCAAAGGAGATTCCCAAATCGGCGTGTACCCGATAGAAGGGTATTTTCAAGGACTTTCAGGAGGTTAAAAGAAACCGGAAGTGTAACCGCCCCTAGAGCAAGAACTTCGGCCGATTCAGCGGAAACCGACCAACAAATCCTCAACATCGTCAGGAACAGCCCTGAAATAAGCATCAGACAGGTCGCACGACGGTTAGGATTGTCTTCAGGGAGAGTGTGGACCGTTGTGAACCGAGAGGGACTACATCCATACCACCATATCCCGGTCCAAGCACTACATCAAGGAGATTCCGAAAGACGATTGCAGTTCTGCACTTGGCTGCTCGAGTCTGACATCGAAAACAGAAGGTTTCTAGACCGACTTCTGTGGACGGATGAATCGCAATTCACCCGGGATGGCATCACAAACTTCCACAACCTCCACACCTGGTCAGATGTGAACCCACATAGGACAAGGTGTCGGTCCTTCCAGCAAAGATTTAGTCTCAATGTCTGGGCTGGCATCATCGGCAACCAGTTGATAGGACCCTTCATCTTGCCTCAAGTGCTGAATAGCCAGCTGTATTCGGACTTTTTGGAGAATAACCTTCCGGATCTGTTGGAGGACATCCCCGTGGCCACCAGAAGCGCAATGTATTTACAGCACGACGGAGCACCTGCGCATACTGGGAACATTGTTAGGGCAAGGTTGAATGAAGATTACCCAGAGCGCTGGATTGGACGAGGTGGACCGATTCCTTGGCCTGCTAGATCACCGGACCTTACTCCACTGGACTTTTTCTTATGGGGAATGATGAAAGATGAGGTTTACTCAAGACCAATCAACACCAGAGACGAATTAGTTACCAGGATTGGGACTGCACCGACGAAAATACGGGAGAGACTGGCTACCATAGACCTCAAACGCGGAATCAGACGAAGGTTACTTGCATGCATCGAGACTGGCGGAGAACATTTCGAACAGCTTTTGTAGCACATAAGTTTTAATTGTAATTAGTTTTTAAGTGAATAAAAAGTATTTTTTAGTTAATTTAAGTATAATTTCTTAAAAATTCGAATTGTCCTAATATTTTGTAAAAGGATTTTTGTAAATAAATGTTTGTATCCTTTTTCTACCTGTGCATGTTGCACCTCTTTCGAAAGGTAATTAGATAGGAAACTTAAAAACAATAAAAAGTAGGTATGTTAATAACGTGAATTTCGGAGAAAAGTGGGGCGAAAGGTGAAAAATCGTGAAATAAAATTTAATTTTTCAACTTCCAGAGGTGATTGCGGCCAAGGGGTTGGGGGTAGGAGGGCGGTGTTGACCTTTTTGGAAAGGGTTTCAAAATAGTGATTTTTTGAGAACGGTTTGGGGTCGCTGCGATGCGTAGAAAAAAAGATAAAAATACAATAGCGGTTCCCATATAAGGCAACATCGTGATTTACGAATCACCCTGTAACTGCCAAACGGTGCGAGATAACCCCCCCCCCCCCCCCCCCACCCATACGATTTTTTGCTTGCCTCGGCCTGACCTTTCACCTCCTGCAATATTTCCCTCCCACCTCTGAACACCCTGTATGTATGTAGAGTAGATGGATCATAGCCAAGTTGATTATTTATTGACGATTTTATCTGACGAAGAAATTTATCCAAGGATTAACAAATTGGCCCTAAAAGGAGAAAACATAATGAAATAAAGTCATGTATACCTACTTAATATTTTTGACATGAATTGAATTTGATTTTCTTCACATTTAACGAAACTTAAATTAAAATGTTTTGCTTTGTACACGATTTCTAAACATAAGCAAATTAAAAGAAAATTTTACATTACTTCGATTTGTCATTTCAGAAAACAAATGCGTAGTTGTTATAACCATCGAAAAGTTTAAAAAGCTATTTACTTTTAATGCGGTCATTTCAAAGATTACTTAGAAATTTGTTAGAGTAAAGAGATGGAAATATAAGGTATTTTATTTAAACAATTTACAACAACTTTGTGGAGATATCTTGGGATTTAGAATAAGTGATTAAAAAGTTTTCCATCATTGTAGCGCGATATCATTTGATTCATAGTTAAATTGTTTTCACTTGTTTATATTTTCTTTTCCTGGTAACTAGTTGTTTCATTTCAATTCAATGTCAATTTTAACGCGTGCTAAATAGTGCTGAATAAATTTTTTTCGGATGCCACAATGGATTTATTTATGAGATCTTGATTGAGATTCCCTCAAAATCTCAAAATTTCAAAATCGTCTACTTATATGTGAAATCCAATAGATTGTCGTTTAATTAAACTTTAAACCGTGTAAATCGATCTAAAGCAGATAAAGAAAAGTCCAAGATAAGTTCATTATAACCGTGTAAAATGAAATAAGGTTTAAATGAAAAAATGGTTAATTAATTTTTTGAGACAATTTAATGCTTATATGATTGAAAATATTGTATTTCTTTAATTTATTAAAAATCGCTCCTAAAAACCATATGCAAACGACCGATCAGGTATTACCGTTTAGACTTCGTTGTAGATTGAAGCTATTTCTATATGTTGATCATAAAAATCATCAATTTCTTTATAAATATATTTATTAGAAAGTAATAGCTACCTTAAAACGATAATAAAAAATGTGTTTCTTCTTTGCTAATTACAAAATTCGAGACATACCTATGTACGTATTATTGTATGTATTTGGAAAAATGTTAATTTCCTTGATTGTTATTTTCCTAAAAACATTATTATTGGTTATATTACATATTGCTGGCCGTCAACGAATTGAGATTTCGTATTTTTATAAATGGTATAATCAAAAACAATCAAGATAAAATCCAAAAAATTTTTGTTTTGTTTTAATTTAAAAACCGTGTTAAAGCGAAATCGTGTAAATTACGTACCGTGCAAATTAATTGATCAAAATACACCAAAAGGCTACTTCTAATATTGTATTATTAATAACAGTAATAGTTTAAAAAACTAAAAAACACGCTTTTAGCACGCACTAAAAATTACACCTTGGAACGGCCGCCATGTTGGATTTAGGTCACGTGATTATTTTTTTCGTATCCCATTCAGCAAACCCTTTCATTTAATACCCATATCATGGGGGTGCATTTCAAATAGTCAATCCGCCATCTTGGGGAGGCCGCCATATTGGATTTGTAATGACGTTTCTTAGCTAGTCATGTATTGTCATCAGAACTCAGAGCGCGTGCAAAATTTCATCCTAATCGAAGACCGGGAAGTGGGTCAAATTAAGATTCCAAGATTTTCTTACATACATACATAGTTAGTTACAAGTGAAGGTAATACATATAAGCGTGTTAAAAAAAAAAAAAAAAAAAAGACAGAGATCAAAAGGTAAACAATTTAATTAACAGAATGAATCAAAACAAAATCACTGAAAGAAAACTATTGAGTCCTTAAATGACATTTATAGTGAGTCTATTATGCTTGTCATTTCTGTGGTTTTCCTAATCAATCAAATGAATTAAACTTGAACCGTAAATTGCATTGTCGACGGCTTGGTTTTGCAATCTTTTCAGACGGTGCATACCAACTACTGGGTTAAGTCAATATTTTTTTTTCCAACCTTAATCAAAAATTAATTATTTTCGCTAAACCAATTGGTATGAGGAAAACGTAAGCGAATCTACTGAAGAAACTTGGCAGAGAAGTGTGCATTACCTGGCACAATTCCCCGTCTAAGCTGCACCGAACCATGCAGATTTCTTCCGCATCTAATGGTCATTAAGCATGCGGTACTCGCGCCAGAACCACCGCAATCTTATAAATCGTACAAAGGCCGGGACGTGGCGGGGCCTCGGCGGCTATTTTCTATGCTCACCACGTTTTGTTCTAACATATGAAGCTCAACGAAACGAATTGAATGAGTGCGCGAGCTGAGCTCCGCGAGATTTCAATCAAAGCGAACAAATAATTGGACTCTACCCGGTGGTTAGGCGCAATCAAAAAATTTCGCCGGCGCTCTTTGGATCTATCCTAATTGCTTTTGGCAACAGAGGCTAGTTCCAGTTGATGTACTTTCTTTAAGCATGGCTCTATCATTCATAAATATTTTTCGTGAATGCGGTTATATTCTTTACAATAATACTGACAGACTTCACTCAACTGCAATGCGGTAATTTACTTTTAATTAACCGAGGTCTCAATCATCATATATACTAATTTTCGATAATCTCAAAAAGTTGAATAATGCCTTTGATTTTTCTTATGATGAGAATAAAAACCTGGCTCATATATGAAATATCCCATCAATCTAATTTTCTAAACATCTTACAGCTTTGCTTGGTTTTGCACTGTAAATCGCACGCTCTAATGTTATTAATGAGCAAGGGAAGAGAACACGCATAATTGTCCGCTTGCCCGTGATTAATTAATTTTAATTAATTGCGGTAAAGCTATTCACGCGTAGCCTGGAAGATGCTAATAAGTGGCAGCTCCAATTAAAATCCTATTAAAGGTGTGCGCTTCTGTGCGGTCCGAGGCGTCCCCAATAAGAGCTAGAAGGCGGTAAAGCGCACACCGCAAAGCATGCAGGAAATGCGTTAAATCAATAGTTCCGCACATTGGTGCGTCGCCTCTCATCTGCTTGTTACGAGTTACGAGCAAATTTTCTTAGTCGCTTCTTCTGTGCCCCGAATTATTACAGCTACCTGTGGTCCATCCGGCATAAATAATTTATGGTTCTGACGAATGCGTGGAGAGGTTTTCACCTGCCCCAAGATAACTCTAGACATACATATGTACATTAAAAATTGTTGGCGCGGGTTCAGCCAAACGACGTGACTGTATGCTCTTCCAACGCGTCTTCGCCTAACACACCTTTCCGTTTCCAAGCAATTAGCAGTGTACTTGGCCCGGTTACTCTTGTGAATGGGATTTTGCTAATCCATTGGTCTTTTAAGGTGGCTCAAATTTTTGCCAAGTATTCTTGGAATTTATGTTTCTACCACACGACGGATTAATACCTTCTCCAATTTTAATGTGCGAAAAAACTATAATCTTTGGTCGCTGTCGCGGTGATGTTTGCTTAACGTCTGTAGGTGAAAGGAGTGTACAAACGAAAAACTTTTAAATACTTTGTGACAATTTGCTGTGGGTTAACGGCGCGTATCTGTTGTACCCGCGGACGCTCCTTAGTTTTTCTTCTGAATGGAGCAAAGAATTTCTTAGAAGTGAAGAATTTTAATGGGACTAGCCTACTTAGGTAATTGCTATCATTCGTTGTTTTACGCATGAGCTCGGAATAAATGTTTGCACTCACGGAAATCAAAGTCTGGAAGTCTTAAGAACTTTGGTGATATAGGAAAAGATAATGAGTGCTGACTTAATTTGGTACACACAGTATTCCGTTAAATAAATAAAACAATGTACCTTTTACAAATTTGGACATTGTTGGCTTAGCCTAAGCGCAAACTACAGGCAAATCAGTCTTAAATCAGTCGAACCCTTCTTTCTACGGTACTCTTTCAAAAGAAAGATCCGACGGTCTCAATACTGTTTTAACTATAGCGTGCGCTTGGCCTTATATACACCCAGAGAAAAAACTATTGTAAAATTACCTAAACCGGCTTGGGTAAAATATTTTGTATGGAAGTTACAACTTCGGTAAAAATTGCCTTAGTATTTGGTTGGTTTATACCAAGCTTAGGCTTCCTTAGATTGGGTAAATTATCGAAAAAAACTTAGGTAATTTGCGTTAGCAAATTTTATACAAGACTAATCATATTTACCTAAGCCATTATATGATTTTTCACAGTTCGATGTATAAAACTTTCGCCTTTGACTTTACCCTTGTATTTAGGCAAATTTCCTTACCAAAAGTGTATATTTCATTTTCATTTTTGCCCATCACTGTACCTATAAATCGGCTGATTCACCTAAGTTCTTGGGTAAAATATACAAATAAAGCGTCTTTCTGACACAAGTCTGCGCTTGATTCCCCAAGGCTGTGTGTAGAAGGATATGTTTTATACGAACGCTGTTTACGTGTAGTGCGTTGAACTAATCTCGTTGCGCTTCATTCAGAGTTATTCACACAGAAGGATCGGATCGTGAAATTTTAAAGTGAAAGAAAGTGAAATTAAGAAGCCTTAAGTGAAATTATAAAGAGGTAAGTTTAATTACTTTACTCTATTAATTATGTATAATAATTAATGCAATAAAGGTTTTGTGTAGGTCTTCAAAACTATGGAAAATTAGACTTTAGCGGGAAGTCTTTACGTCTTTTAAAAGTGTGGGGAAAAATAATTAGCTTGATACATCAATTTATTGACAATTGTAAGCAATGGTTTTATGCAGTATTTGCAAAACAAGTTTTGAAAATTCTCAGATATTAGTTGGACATCTAAAAATTATTCATGGGTTTAACAAAACAAGTCTCTACGAATGTTGTGAAAATGGTTGTCAACAATTATTTCAAAATAGTTCAGCTTTTAAAAAGCATTTGAATAAAGTACACGAGTGTGAAAAAAATTGTAAAGTTGATTCGTTCGTTCAACAGAATTTTGCTTGTAACAATATTGAAAATTTAAAATCTGCGCCAGTTGATAGGGAAATCAGATATTTTAATAACTTAAGCAACGACGAGTTCGACATAAGCAAATTAAAGCAACAACTGTTTACTAAGTTACTTGAATTCACTCTAACCTTGCACAATAATAACAATTTTACTAGAAAAGATGTACAAAATATTCAAACAGCAGTGAATGAATTTATTGTGTTGCCAATATTTGAACATTTGAATGTGTTATCAACTAAATTCTGTCAAGAAGATGCTATTGAAATTGATTTGTTTTCAAGTCATTATAAAGAGCTTTTCTTATCGATTGATTCAGAACACAAATTACTGAAGCATCTGTCCCAAAACGATGGATATGAGAAACCTACTGAATTTTTTATAAATAAAGAAATCTCAAATGTTCATCAAAGTGGAGTTTTCGCAATTGCAGAAAAGGTAAATAAAGGTGTAGTAATGCCATTAGAGTTTCAATTTCGTAAAATATTTGAGAAAGATTTTGTGTTAGCAGAATGCCTTGAGTCCATGGAAAAATTTAATGTAAGAAGTTGTAAATTAAACAATTTTGTACAGGGTGAGTTATGGCAAGAAAAAAAGAAATTGTACGATGGAAAAATACTTATTCCATATTTCCTATACATAGATGATTTCGAAATCAATAACCCTCTTGGTTCACATGCACGAAATCAGTCTATTACGGCTATTTATTATTCGTTCCCTACTTTACCAAATAATTCAAAATTAAATCAAATATACTTGGCTGCCTTATTAAAAGCTGTCGATGTTAAAAATTATGGAAATGACTTAACAATGTACACTTTAATTCAACAAATTATTTCTTTAGAAGTTAACGGGATAAATTGCAAACTAAATGGAACTGATACTAATATAAATTTTATTTTAGGTCTTGTTATCGGTGACAATTTAGGACTTAACCAATTACTCGAGTTTAGTAAATGTTTTTCTGCTAATTCTTATTGCAGGTTTTGTACCGATAAAAAAATAATAACAGCAACAATGTCAACTGAAAATGTGGATTCCTTGCGAACTATTGAAAATTATAAAAAGAGTGTAGAAATTTCTGATGTGTCATTAACCGGAATTTCGAAAAATTCTTTGTTTAATCAAATTCCTTCATTTCATGTTACAACAAATTTCGCTGTAGATATTATGCACGATATTTTTGAAGGAGTTGCTCACTATAATCTTTCACATATTTTAATGTATTGCATAAATAAGCGGTTTTTTACCATTGAAAATTTTAACCAACTAAAAAATACTTTCTCTTATGGAGAAACTGAAATTGAAAATATTTTCAAGGATGTATTACTGACTCACCTAAATAAGAAAAAATTTAATACCTCTGCTAGGGAAATGTGGACATTGGTACATCATTTTACATTAATAATTGGTCATTTAATACCAACTAACGATGAAGTATGGATATTTACTTGCACGTTTATTAAAATAATTGATTCTTTGCTTTCATCGAATTTTACAGAAGAAAAATTGCTTGAATTAGAAGAATTAATTAAAAAACATAATCAGTTGTATATAAAATTATTTGATGACACTCTTAAACCCAAACATCATTTTTTGCTTCATTACCCTCGAATAATAAGAAAATCGGGACCACCAAAATTATTTTGGTGTTTTAGGTACGAGGGAAAACATCGCGAACTAAAAACCTACGCCAAAGTAATAACTAGTAGAAAAAACATACTTATTTCATTAGCTACAAAATTCCAACTAAAATTTGCTTTTAACTTAATGGAAGAAAACCCGAAAGCACTATCTTGTGAAGAATCTAAAAAGATAGTGTTGGAAGACGAGCATTTCGTGATAAATTCCTTGAAAATATTCTCAACCGATTTTTCTTGCTATTCTCAAATATTATATAAAGGAACTTGTTATAAGGCCGGGTTTTTCTTATCAATATCTTCGGAGGAATCCACTGAGGTATACTGTATTACCAAGATAATTGTTGTTCTTGAAAGAGATATCTATATAATGTGTTCACTAGTTCCAGGCCATTTCAATGATCATTATTTAGCGTACGAATTATCTACTGTCAATATTGATCATATCTCTATTTTACCAATATCATGTTTCGATGGGCCTCCAGTCCATTCTCATATATTGCCTAATTCAAAAATTATGTTAAGACTAAAAAGTTATTTCAACAATATATAAAAATGTAAAAGCTTGTGATAATACCGATTTTTGTTCTATCATTAAGGATCATTTTTCGAACTATTACTACCAGTATTTCGTGCAGTTTACAAAGTACCTAAATGGCAAGCCCACGAGTAAATTCAGACACACTTTTCACTGATAATCCAGAAATAATCTTTCTGGATAGCAGTTATAATATATTTTCACCGGAACAATCAAATATTGATGCACCAGAAACATTTAAACCATGCAATTCGAATTCAACGGCTTTTAATCCCACAACTGGAACTCTTTTACCGAATACTTTGGCATCCTCATCAGGAAACAATGACACGGCATCTCTAGAATCCCTCTTACGTAATTGGAATCTTTATGAGGAACTCTACGAACTTTTGACTGGTAAGCTCACATTAGTACTTTTTAAAGCATATCCAATAATTCAAAATAAAGAAAACGCTAAAATGTAAAAGCATAGATTCAAATCAAAATATAACAATACAAATTTTAAAAGTAATTATTCAATACAATCATTAATTAAAGTTGAAACAAACTACATTAAAATAACTTAAAACTTGAAATTACAAGTTCTGTTCGTTTCAAGCGTTTTACTAGTATTGTTTTATTTGTTATTTTCGAAAATTCTAAATCACTGAACTATTCATTTGTATAAAAATTCGAAAATTCTTTTCTTCTTCGAACAGCTAAAGAGATTACATTGGAAGGACTCAAATACATCAAAGAAAGACATTTAGATGAGCTTTTTTTCGGAGTAAACCTAAATACTAAAATCATATTTGAGCATAAACTTTCGCTTTGGCAAAATAAATATGTAAGTATTATAAGTTTAGAATATTTCTGTAATATATCAATTATTTTAATTTAGGGTATATATAATTTAAATTCAGCATCCAGTAGAGATACTCTATCAATGACCTCTTCCATTGAGTCGTGGATAAATAATAATTCACCATCAGTAAGCAGCAGCGCCAACATTTGTTCGCCATCAACAAGCAGTAGGAATTCAGATGACGTAAGTTCTCGAATTTTTAGCGTGGAATTTTTTTTTCGCTAGACGCATAATTGTTTATCTTTCTATGTAGATGTCGGTAAAAGATATAATATGTAGAACAGAACAAGGAAAATCAATTTTAAAACGATACCTTGAAGAAGGTTTCCTTTGTCCAGATGCCCGAAGAGAGCTTGTTCATAAAATTATACAATATTACATTGAAAATGACATTTCTCTATCGGTGTCAAAATGTAAAAGCCTAGGAGAACAAATTATAAAAATTTTCCCTAGTGAACAAATGGTACATTATTTCCTTTTCTTATAATAATATATTTTTTTACAATAAAAACCTAAAATTATATGCTTAAAACTAAGTAAAATCTCAGCCTCGCTTTTTGTTTTCGCAGAAGACCCGAGTTTCATCTAATTCAGGCTAAGATTGAGCTCAGTTTTTAAGCATATGGGCCATTGTTGCTTCATGACACTGCTGTTTATGTGTCAAACTTTTTTCCTATTTGGATTTTTAGTATTATGTTTTGAAGCAAATATTTAAGAGTTCGTTAGTATATTTGGTTATAACAGTCAGTCAAAAATATTAACTTATATGTTTAGTCTATCAATTGCTAAGTCAATAATTATATTATTATAAATTTAAATAACAATTCATAAATTGTAGTCAACATATTTTATTGGAAGAGGAAAATATCCACCCAAAGGTAAACTGTGGGACAGGTATCAAGGCAGAAAGCGCGCTTTGCGGAGGCTTCGAACGTGTACCAAGTCGACAAAGTCAATATTGAGCAATGAAATAGAAGACATTTCTGATCCAGGTTAAACATTTTACTAAATATATGTATATTCACACAAATAACCTTTCGATCTTAGAATTTACTGAACAAGAGTTTCAAGAAATGTCCCAAAGCTTAAAACATTTAAGAAAGTGGGATGAAGTTGTTTTGAATTGGAAAAAGACATTAAAATATCGGAGAAAGCAGTTGAATTCTAATTTAACTCTTCAGCAAATCTTTAATAACTGGCCTCTTTACAAATATTCTCAGGCCCCAGAATTGGTAATTTCCATTCACTTTCTATTTAATTCTCAATTTTGCTAGTCTAGTTAATTAAAAAAAAAATTATCCTTATTACTTGTTAACTATTTCATTACAATTGTTTAACTATTTTTTGAACTTAATTATAGATTGAAATTGACTACCATTATATTCATCCGAATAAAACATTTTCATTCACGCGTTGGGAAAAATTTTGCGAAGTAGCATTGGCATTATTTGAGGACAGAATTAAGGACGTTGCAGCAAAAGCCTTATTGGTAGAAATACTCAAAAGGAAGGATGAGCTTAACATAGGTATATTAAATAGATATTTCTGTTTAAACCAACATTTTTTAACTATTCACATATTTCAGATAATAAGAATATTATGTTTCTGCAGTTGATTCATGCTATTTTGGTGCCAACATCTAGAATTTCAGCTGTGTCGGCGAAAAGAGTGAAGTATACTATTAGGGACTCCCAGGAAGCTTTTACTTTATTAGTCTCACAAAGCAGCGATGTTGCCAATAAAATGACGGAAAAACGCTTGGAGTGTATAAAATCAAGTTCAACATTACAGCCCCTCATAATTGCTACTGGAAATGAGTTTGCGTATAATAATTTTTATGTAGATATTGATGGAGAGAAGTTTCAATTTCAGTCATATTTAGATGCAGTGCAATTTTGTTTTAAAGTATTCTTTGTCTTAAATTTAAAGTACCCAAATGAATGTATTGCTGTTTGGATTTTTATTCAAAAATTTCTTTTTTCAATTCAAGACACACAGGAAGAATTTCCAGTTGTAGCAACTTTTATAGCAGATCTTGAGCGCTTAATAAAATAAATTAATAATCATCTGCATGTAATAACCAAATCAACTTTCAATAAAAAAAAATTTAAATAAACGTTGCATTTCCTTATTTAAAAAATTCTAAAATTGAATTAATTGAACTTTCTGGGGCTTAATAATATCTTGCACACACTTTTCTACTTTGCTTTTTGTGGCAAAATATTTTTGCATTCCTCTCGTACTTATTTAAGATGAAATACACATAATGATCCCTACATTCCTACTTTTGTTTCTTAATTACTTTAAATTTTTAGGGCAATAATGTACAATGTAATTCCTACTTTTGTTTCTTTTCGGTATATGAATGAAAAACGTGTTTCGCATCAAAAATAAAAATATCAATTCTAAATCAAAATAAACAATTTCTATTCTTCTTAATTGAATTGTTTATTTTGATTTAGAATTGATATTTTTATTTTTGATGCGAAACACGTTTTTCATTCATATACCGAAAAGAAACAAAAGTAGGAATTACATTGTACAGTATTGCCCTAAAAATTTAAGGTAATTTACCTAAGCTCGCTATATAAAATTGCCATAGCCTCTTTAGGTAATTTACCCAAGCTGCTTGTATAAAATAAGCCTAGGTTACCTAAGTTTTTGTATATCCTGCCGCGATGATTTTAGGTAGTTTACCGAAGTTTTTAGTATTATTAACTAAGCTCAATGTATGGTATTGCTATAGTATTTTAAGGTAAGTCATCGAAATATTTAGGTAGTTCACCTAAATTTCTTGTATAAAATTACCTAAGTATTTTCAGGTTATTTGCAAAAGTTCTTAGGTAGTTACTAAACATTTTTTTCCCTAAGCTTTACCCAAGTTATCTTGGGTGTTTTACCCAAAAACTTGGAAGACCGGAAAATGCACTAGCAATAGTACAAATGGTATCAGGTTTTTTAACAATTTTACATAAGTTTTTCTCTCAGTGTAGAAAGAAGTCACTATTTACATAAACGAATAACAAAAGCATTTGAAAAAGGGGTTGTAAAAACTCCACTAATCGCTCAAATCAAACATTTTCTCTATTCGAATATATTGATCGCATGGACTAAACTTAAATTTTGAACGAGCAGTAGGTTCGAATATTAAATTGAGTAGTGAGTTAAGTCAAGTCTTGGATTGAAAAAAAATGTTTTTAATCTTTCTTAAACTTATGGATGTCTATATTCCATATTTAAAACTTTTTCTTTTTATTTTTATTTATTTTTTATTTATTAAAAATTAAATTATTTATTTATAATTATTAATTTTGATTCTTGATTTTTGTTTTCAATATTCATAATAAATCTTTTTTACATCTTTTCAGTTGAATATTTTTCACACAACTCACTTTTATTTTTTTCCTAACTCCCCTGATCAAAACACAATTTTCCATCCATATCTAGTTTTCACACTTTACAGTGAGTGAAACAAAGTACTTTTATTTTTAAGTAGTTGAATTGAAAAACAGTTTTAATAATAAGAATTAAGTGAAAATACTTAATATCCTAGTTAGATAAATAATTGAAATTTGAAAAATGAGTTATCGATGTCGCTGGTGTAGCCACAAACTCAATGAAAAAGATTATAAGACTATGTATACTATACATATAACATTCTACTCCAAATCTATCTTGTCTGACAAACAACATGGGAGAATAAATCACTGTAAATGAATCTTGCTGAATTCTCAAACTTCTGTACTATTAGTATCTTGGAAAGATGAAAACAGGAAAATTGTGTCTTTTCAAATTTCAGCAAAGCATTTTAATTTTTAAACTATTACGTCTTGGCTTTTCCACGGAATAATAGTTCAATGGATTAAGTTTTATATAACTAACCGCTCTTTTAAACTCCAATTTTCGTCTGCATTTTCTGACACCGTTGTCGTCCTTTCGGATGTTCCTCAGAGAAATCATTTTGAACCCCTGCTCTTTAATCTTTTTATCAACGAACTGCTAATTCGTAATGCCTATATTTTGGGTTATGCAAATTTTATACCCATCGAATCCTTAAGGTACTATTCTACTCTAGAGCGTCAAAAAAATGCCTTTTTTCAAACTTTTATTTCTCAGCCGCTTTATTAAGTATTGTGATGAAACTTTCACAAAATGTAAATGGACCCTTTTAGTATACAAACAAATTTTTATTTTTGGCATATTATTATTATTATTATTATTAAATAGAGGGCGCCAAAATTAAGTGTAAAAAAAAAGATGGTTCCATGGCCGCAAGTTAATCTCCGAACTGGCGAAATTTCGATTTTGTGAAAACTCTAGAGTAGAATAGTACCTTAAATAATGCCCTATGCTTGCAAAATGAACTTAATGCGTTCGTGTGGTTCTCAAAGAATCATTTGTTTTTAAAGTTAGTATATGCAACTTTGTTTCGTTTAATAGGCGTTTTTCTGTAGAACACCTGCTAATTCGGCTTTTCGTTTTATTAAGCGCTGGTCTAAGTATTTTTCTGACCCCTCTATACTTACAACATTATACTGCGCTTTTGTTCGTCCGATTTTAGAATACGCACTAATAGTTGGGATGTTGCACTAAGTACACGTCAGTCATATTGAAGCGGTATAAAAACGTTTTTTTACGCTTTACCTTCCGCTAGTTACTGTGGAACGATCCGTTGAATCACCCATCGAGTCGGGTATCGTTGAAAAGCGAATTTAAAATCATTATGAGGTTTTCTAAACCCTTTTTCAAAATTATGTCCCGTTTTTGAAATATTTGACTCCAATAATCTAGAATACTAGCGCATAAACTGAAATTACTTTTAAAAATAACACGACTTACTAGAGTCAAACAGCTTACGAGATATAGCTGACCAAGTTAAGCTTATTTGGACTCAAACAACTGTTCGAGAAAAAATCTTGCGCGCCTTTGTATGTGTGTGTGTGTCTGTATGTGTATGCAGGAATTTATATGTGGGGATGTACGTAAGTTTGTTTACTGTATGTATGTATATATACATTATTATTTTAATTAGCATTGTATTATTCGTATTTTATCATTTGTCATGTCAGTCATGCTACGGAAACCTACACAAGCATGTCCCCACATACTCTTGACCGCTTTTTTTTTAATGTCAGGCAGTTTATTGTAGGTGTGGATGTTAATAAATAAATAAAACTATTTTAATATAGGTATCTATTAGGGCACCCGTTAATTCAGCGACTTAGGAATTTCTTTCATCTCACTCCAACAAAAGTTGTATCTTTACGAAAATTGAATGACTTTTTATCTTCAAAACGCAATAAATAAATAAAATCGTAACTCGCTTCGTGTCTGTGCGCGCATCACGCAAAAACTACTGGAGATATCATGATGCGGTTTTTTTAAATTGCTTTGTAGGAGTCCAATGATCATTTTAAGCTGTATTTAATGACACTACGACCACAGGGAGTCACTCAAATATAAGTATAATTTAAACTGTTTTCGCTTAATGTCAGTTATTTTGAATTGCGCTTCATAAACAATTCTACACTAATGAGAACTAACTTAGGGCCGATTTTTCAATAAGCTTTATTCTTCAGACAAAAAATGAGCCAAGTTTATCCATCTGATGGCTGTTTTAAATCATAGCCAAATTGATTATTGGGACGGTTTTATTCGACGAATAAATTTATTGGACGATTGAAAAATTGACCCTCAGACTGATAGTAATCAATTAAAGTAATGAAATTAATACCATGCGAACGAAGTTGCGAGCATACTATAATTTTATATAAACCAAAAATGTATCCTTTGGGAACTTCAATACTTTAAATTGTGTATAGATTTGTATAGATATGTCGTCTGATTAAAATTCCCTCTAGTACCTATGTAAAAATAATGTGCATTGTTTTGATGCATTGGTACATTTAATATTTATTGCCTTTTACATGAGTATTTCTTTTTATTGAAGTACACTAAAAAAATAGATGAATTTACAGTTTTTTAACTATTTTTCAGATTTTAAAAAGGACTGAGCTCAGAAATATAGCAAAATTTGATAGTTTGCTGAACTAGTAAATTCACGTACTACTTATAAATAGTTTGATTTTTTATAGTAATGTTAAGATTTAATTAACATTGGTGCTTTTTTCCCCATTTTAAATTTTTCAATGTTGGGCTGCACTTCTTCAATGCTGTAAAATTTTCTAAAATATAAAATCGTCGAAGAGTAGTTCCTTGTAAATTGTCCAAGTGATTGCAATCCGATGAAGAAGCCGGCAAAGCTATCATTTTGAGCTCTAACTATAGTAAACGAAGGCACTTAGCCAACGAAACGGGGCTCAATTCATTCTCAAAGAATAGAAAGACAATATATGTACATTAGGGTGGAGTGAAAATGTATGGAAAATTATTTTTTTTGTTATTACGTAATAGCATAGTGGTAAAAAGCTGCCTATGGATGAGCAAATGAAGTATGTTAAATATCATTTATGTATTATAATGGTTTGAGTTGCCCCAAAACGAAAGAATTTTGAAAAAAAGTATAATTTCATTCATTTTTGACAGCCTCATTCAGATGTATATAAACCTTAATAATGTATCGGAATAGTATTGTTCATGTTGTTTAAAACCTATATTTTTATGTAATAATAAAAATACATATATATAAAAGTTTGGAATTTATGGTGCCCCAAAACTTCTTAAAACAAAAATAAATCAAGAATTTTGCAATAAAACTGCGATTCATATTTATGAAACATTTATGAGAAAAATGTTACAAAATAGCCAATTAAGTAGAAAATTCGCGTTTAGTATTATAAAAAGGCATCATCTGACGTGATGACAGTCTGGCCCTGATAAAACCATCATTTTATGAAGTTTAGCATTTGGTTTTGCACTATCGAACATTGACAAGTTTCTGATTTTTTTTCAAAACTTTGTCCCAACGGAGCACCTCTAAATATAAACCTAGACAAAAAATATTATCGCTTTTGCTTATTGTGCCTATCACGCAGCTTTTTGCGGGTATGCCATAGTAAATATATAAAAAATATAACTTCACTCCACCCTAATGTAGATATATGTATGTAAAGTATATCAGTAGTATAAAATATGCATAGTTGTATTAGAATTATCTACAGAAATTCTGAAATTACAGTAACAAACAATTTTCTGAAATTGTAAATTATCTTCATAATAACTTAATGAAAAAATTGGATGATTCCCAAGAAATGTCTGCGGCTAATCTATTTTAGGTTTTTTTCTTCACACGCAGGTATGTAGTCAACGTAACGCATGAATTTTCTTCACACGCAGGTATGTAGTCAACGTAACGCATGAATTCTTATATACACTCCCGTCGCAAAAACCAGATAATCTCAAAATTACCTTATTCTAGGTGACAAAAACTGACAAATTTGATTTACAATTTACCTTAAAAGCCCCGCAGCCCCGCAGTCTTAAATTAAACACAATTGCCCAGGCCGCACTCTCTCGTGGAGCAAAAAGTTCATGATTTACGTTACAAAGCAGTAACAAAAGTAGATTATGCCAAGATTTATAACGTGATGAAAATGTCATGAATATGAGAAAGTGAATTATCGTGGTCAGAAGGAATTCAAAAACAAAAGGTTTTAAAAGAGGTCATTGGTACAAATGAAATGTTTCAACTCAAAGAAGATACCGGTTGCACTTTTTCAATTATTTGATCATCATTATTGGGACTTTTGTTATTACAGTTCATTAGAGGAATAATTGTATAAATTTCAATAGATATGATATCAAAAAAGTAATTTAGTAGATTCCGTGCGAATATACCTGCATACCTAAATATATTCCCGACCTACAAAAATAACCTTTTTGTCGCAACAATATTAATATTTATTGGCAATAATAACACTCGCGTTGGATATATTTTCATTAAATTATTATTACAATACAGTTTTTTTAAAAATGTTATTTCCTTTTAGTTGAGTTACGAAAAAGCCTGAGTTGCAACTCCTAGTTGCAACGTTTTTATTCGTAAAAGAAAGACTTTGGACGGGCTGGTTCAGATATCATCGATTTCCTAATACATATGTATTTTAGTACTTGTATTAAAAATTCTTAAACCAGTGCAATTTTGAATAAGATTTTAACGCTTTGTATGATTATATTATTTCAAATTGGATCGACATTTCTTTTTGCATATCCGTCACTTTTGACTCTAAATGGTCATTCCAACAGAGTTTCATCAATATCCGTGAGAAGATCTCAAACTCCATTTATGCCCCGAAATGTAACGAAGGTTGTAAAAATAAAATACTAGCTCTTAGAAACTGATTTTCAGTAAATTCCGGTCTTTTAAAATTTGAGTCCATATGCTAACTGATTGCCACGTCAACACAAATTTAAATAAACTTTTGTAAAAGCATTTCCATTAACGATAAAATATAATTTTTGTCACGGCTTGAAAGACATTTTATAGCGTAATTTTGCTGGATTATAATAACTATTTTTTTTCTAATTCAACTTTAGAATTTTCATAGTAACAAATTGTGTGTATTTTATAAGTGTGCCGCTTAGAGAACAAATTAATGTTAAGGCAATAATACATGACATCAAATTCAAACATTCTAAAGGCATATAGTACAGTACTTAGAGTGTCTTTTCCCTTTTAATAAAACTATAATTTTGACTACTTAAGTAAAAATGTTATATGTCTAAAATATTCACTCCGTAAGTACGAGCGAATAAAATAGAATTTATTCCCATTATATGTTGAATTTTAATCAGATTTTGTGACATGAATATTTGAGTTTATATTCAAATTAATCTTTAGAAAAAAAAATCAGGAACAAAACAATATTGGATATATGGGGGAAAAAATAAATCACTCCACATATTTTTAGATATTAACTTTAAATATTTTTATTTATCACTCCTCGACTCACAACTTACACCAGTGCGAAAAAAGTTCATTAATACTTTTTAATTTGTTTTTACATCGCCTGCTCTAATGCTTTCTCCGCCTACTTTTTATTTCAATTTTTTTACTCAACAAGGTAGTTGTAATCAAAGTGACTCCTCCGCGAATGATGCCGCCACAATACTCCCCCTCTCCACATATTTTTAGATATTAACTTTAAATATTTTTATTTATCACTCCTCGACTCACAACTTACACCAGTGCGAAAAAAGTTCATTAATACTTTTTAATTTGTTTTTACATCGCCTGCTCTAATGCTTTCTCCGCCTACTTTTTATTTCAATTTTTTTACTCAACAAGGTAGTTGTAATCAAAGTGACTCCTCCGCGAATGATGCCGCCACAGATAGTAAAATAAAAACCTACATAACGTTAATTTAAATAGTACTTCAACAATCAGTTGACATAAACCAACAGCTTTTATCTTTCTTGCAAACTATTTGTAAAATAAATGTCTGATTTAAATCATGTTGTACGTACGACAACCCAATTGAATTTGCATGCAAATAAAAAGTAAGGAAATAAGAAAAGGAAGATAATTACCTTAAAAAGGACAATGCACGGCCTCACGAGATCAAGATCACTTCTATTCCACAAATTCTCGACGAAATCTCGAATTTCAGATCTTTCTCCTCGATATGAGAAATGCGCCTCGTTCTAAAGCGAAAAAAAATCTTCACTTGTCTGATCACTCACACGCACTAGGAAGTGCACTTGCTGGAAATGTTAGCGATTATTTTCGTTAGCCTCGTGTTTGCCGCTTCAAATAATGTTTTTACGCTTGCCAATTAAGATGTTTAACCACTAAAATGAGATAAGGCACAGCTTCTAATTGTATACCTTTTGTTCGCAATTAAAAATGTTTTCCATTACAATTGCATTTCATGCAAAGGGATAAACTGGAAAAGATGCCTCAGACAGATGGCTAGAGATCATGCGAGATAGTTATCACCTAATAAATTGCATTTCTTTGCCGAGCGCGATGATCTCGTTGTCTACTGTATTTTGCAAACAGCAAAAACTTATACTTTACATTGAGGGATTGAATTTTTTGTTTTGTTTTTACCATTAAGATAAATTCAAGGATCTTAGTATCGATCGTGAAGATCAGAATTGTATGGCTATTGTTTATGGCGCTTGGAGAAATCTCAGATCTTCGGCGAGGAATCGAGTCAATTACGAGTAATGTTAGTTAACACAGAATCGATCAGAATATAGATCAGTGGATCAGTCATTGAAAATGCGCTATGCAGCCAGCGTAGAGTGCATTACGAAAAATCGCTGGAAGGAATCTTCAAAGTAGAAAGCATTAAAAAAGGTAAAAACAACAACACGACAACTATCCGCTGGAATACAGAGAAAACAGTGTAGACCCAGTGCGCATGTATCTTATGGAGACAAGCGCAATATCTCTTTCTCTCAATACGCCGAGGTATTTCCGAGAAGACCGATCATTGACCAGGTTTCAAAACCTGTGTGTTAACTTTTTGCGATTGCAACTCGCGATATTTAATGAATATAAAAAAATGCTTCGGCAAAAATATGGAATGCAACTGGAAAAACAAAACTCTTCGTGGTGGAGGAAGCACTCTGTCCAAGGCCCTCGAAATCCCATCAAATTGCACTTGAAGCTCCCTTGATACTTCCGGTTACCTGAAGGTAGCTGGTAGGACTTAACTGTTAGCACAATTCAAGTCTACTTCGCACTTGATCAGTTGAGAATTTTTCATATTTGTAGTTTTCACTAAATTTCGGCTTCGACACTTCACTTTTATTGTCAATGACCGACAAAACTAAAAACAATCCAAACTCGTCACATCAACTGATCACGGTCTCGATCAACGGCTCAAATCAAAAAGCATAGCGAAATGTTAACCACTTTGACCAAAATGCTTCTGGTGGACTCCTCCCAATAGCCCAGTTAAGAAGCTCAGTGCTTGGTTCGATCTGGGCTGGAGCTGAAGTGGTGGAGTCAGTAGGACACGTGTTGGCCAAACGATCGTCAAACGTAAAATACCTGAGTGAGGTGCAAAAGTCTTTGCTGGTCTCTCCGTCGTCTGATGTGTCTGGTCTGGTGCTGTTGGTGCTGCTGCCGATGGTAGCTTCTGGCCTGGCCGCTATTTTACTTCTCCAGTAAGCTCCACATTTTGCTCATTTTTTACCTTTCTGATTTGTTCTTTTCGCTTTTAGACCTCGTTCGCGGCCGCAGCGGTTTGCTCGTCTTCAAGACGTTCCTGCTTTACAGTCTCATCTTCTTTGCGAAACAGAAATAACAGTCTTGGAGTCTTGGACTTGGTCTTGGCCATTTGGTGCTGCCAATGGCACCACTGGCGCAGTCGCGCTCCACTCAAACAACATCATCTATCCAGGCGGGCAGAAATAGCGATGCTACTAAATAATGTCTATCTTTTTTCTTCGTACTTACTAATAATGATATTAAGAACGACAAAATTAGCCAAACTTGATTTTTGCCGATTTCACTTCATAAATAGGATAAAACGAGAAACGGAATCAACGCATATCGCATACTTTCTCTGTTTTCTAAATCAAATCTATCAGTGGTCAGCGGTTGCCGCTGGGAAATCGCTTAAATTAACTTTATGTGCCACAAGGTTCATTGTTTTTCCTGAACAGGATCCTTCTGCACGATACGCGATGACCTGCAATTTAATCGTCAGTTTTCGAAATCAATTGCTAATTGTGATATGATACTGATTTTCTTTGCCTCATTGGACTAAATTTTCTGCTTTTACATTCAATATAAATAGAATAGAAAATAAAGACTATATAAGTAGGTGGTACTTAATGCGTTCAGAACTTTAATCTACATATACATACATATAAAAATGAATCCCTATTTCCCTTGATCACGCCATAACTTCAGAACGACTTTACCGATTTCATTCATCTTTTTTTTTAAGTTTTCTAATGCTTTGTCCAAAATTCAACTGAAAATAAAAAATTTACTCCCATAGTGTTTCTGCATAACCATGTATACCACGTGTTAGACTATCAAAACTTACCAAAAATTGATATTAAATTAAACTTTTAATATAAGGCCTAAAAATAGTGAAACATTAAAATATTTAAAAACGTCTAATAGTAATGATCAACTTTGCGTTTGCGTGCATTGAGCGAAGCGAACAGTTTTCTCTTATTAATTTTTTTAATTTTTTGTTTAATAATTCACATTTATTAATGTGTTTTTCTTTTATTTGAATTAAATTGTTGAAAGAATAGAAATTTCTGGTCTCAATTTATGTTTTACTGGTTTTTCTCCTTGTGATGGACTCCACTTTGAAATCAAAGTTTAAAAAGAAAAATCGTTGTTTTCAAGTTGTGATATCGTACAGCTATTGTATGCAGAGAATGTCGCACATTAATTTTTAAATAAAATACCTTTTTTAATGTGCGACGATATTTTAATTATTTCATTACAAAATAGACAAACACCGATTATTTTTCACCCACTATCAATTTCTGTCGTTTCTCTTAAAAACGTAATGCGTATGCGTTCACATAAAAAATTGTATAGTTGCACTCATCAACTTGTTCTGGGAGCAAAATTAATTGCAACCTTTTTCACATAAACACATAATATTTAAAAAAACACTACATGGTGAAATTTAAATGCATTAAATTTCCATAATATCCGTTTTAATTCGCGTGAAACAAACAAAGGCAACCACTCGAGAACTTGTGCAATTGTTTAATCCGATCCAATTAAGATTAACACAATATCTACGTAATTAATGCCTTTTATGCCATTTTGATCTCAACTAACTAAGTAGACTGGAATATATTTGCAATTTTATTTTTTTATACACTTGAGGTAAATATACTTTTGCAGAATGCAATGCGCTGAACTATTTCGTAAGTAATAAGATTAGATGGTGTATAAATAAAACATAACTACCAGAAATTGCAAATTAACAATATACGCAATTTGGTCGATGATTTCCATATGTACTTTGAGTTCTGGTTTAAAAAAACTTCGCCCGGTCAAGAATGTGTAAACCTAAATTTAACCCGTCAAAATTTGTTCGGTGATTTTTACAATAGAAGTTCCTTTTGTCCTTGTTAAGAAAAATCCAATTTTCGAACAGTGGACAAATACGTTGTCTTGTTAGGTAGAAACACAAATTTAAAAATTGCATGAAGGAGGATGATAACTATAGTCATTTTGTGGGGATATTAATTCAGTATGATAATGATTATTATACGGATATAGAATACAGTATTCAAGTCATAAAGAAAATATAGTGACCAGATATACGGAAGAGATAATCCGTTATGTTTTGGACATAAAGCAAAACAATGAGCATAGAGTAAAATATTTATAGTTATAAGGCGAAAATAGGGCTTGCGTGCATAAGAAAATCATCATTGAATATCCCGAACATCCTTATTATCATCTGAATCTAAAGCTTTAAAAGAAGCAAAAAATTGTCCCATTCTAAGAAATGTGTTTTGTGGTTTGGACTAAATACCATTAAAACTAGTCATTTGACTTGTAATTATATTCTCCAAAACCATAATAATATTATCTAATGATAAAAAAAAAATAATTATTTTAAGTCTGAAAAAAAGTCCACAAAAAGTAATTTAGCAATTTTGGCGCCTTTGCTATCATGTAAAAGAATCCAAAATGACTTTACGTAATGTATTTGGCCAATGTTCGAGAAATTACGAAAACTACAATGTAGATATTGTAGGTGTGATGGGTCAAGGGATGAATATAACATACCTATGATTAATACTCAAGTTAGACATTGTGATACAACATATATTTTTGATCTTTTCACTTTTAAAGTAATTGAAAAGAATAGAGATTATTTTTCAAAATGATCTATTTTGTAAGGTTATATTCATTGAAGCGTGGGGTTGCGGTTGGTTTTTGAATTAAACAATAATATTAAATGAACAAATATTTACACGAACTAAATGTGTTTTCGTCGAAACCGAATTTAATATGTATTAATTTATATTGAGTTTAATTTACATACTTTATCTAAACAATATGAACTTTTATTACAAGATAATATTTTCTGCATTATAATAATAAAGATCGATGGTTCCTTTTACCCAAAAGCAGAAAGGTTATGAATCTCACAGTCCTTGTATGTGAAATATTATAGTTTGTTACCTCGTACAGCTTAAACTTTTGAACTGATTTCAACAAATGAGGTGTCCTTGCATTGGATTCGTCTTGATCCAGAATCTGCCATATATTACAGTATATGAATTCGTGTGATTATATGCCGTAATAATATTGTAAGTAGACATTCACAGGGCAATGCGGCATGCGACCCAAACCTATGTATACTCTAAACATTATCGTACCTATAGGGCTATTTGACTTCAGTAAATTGTCTCTTTGGACGGCGAATTTATTAAATAGTTTTTCAAAACACTACATAAATTCCTCACATTTCAAACAATAATATTTTCTTGTTTTATACATTTCAATTCATTTTTGCCACAGGTTTTAGTAAAATGTATTGTAAATTGAAAAATTCAAAATTTTCTTTAAATTTTTGGAAAATGTTGTATTTTAATTTTTCGTCATATACCTAATAATTGCATAAAAAATGGACATTTTACTACCCTAGTTACTTTGTTGTCCCTAATTTTATATTTTAATATAATAATGTTAAACGTGTTAAACTAAACGCATGAAACTTGACGGGCTTAAATTCAATGTTACATACATATGTGTCTATATATTATCGACAATCATCTTGGCTTTTGCACAGATTTTAGTTATTTAACAATTTGAATATGTTGAATCTTTTTAGTATTCCCTGCCAAAATAAGCAAGGCGGGAAACTTATAGAATCACTTCGGTGTCCGTCCGTCCGTCCGTCGCAGACGATTTTCTCTAAAACTATTCAATGCAAAAATTTTAAATTTGGCACAGAAATAGATTGTTGTGGCTCAGTTGTTATTTAAACAATTCAATTATTTATTTACTTATAAATGCTGAACTATTGGGTTTGAGAAAAAAGTTTTAGGCGCAAGCATACCACTGTAGATTCACGCGGATGATGCCTAATGACAATAGTAAGAATAGTCTCATGAGTTAAGGCCAAACTATAATGTACATCATAACGATCCGTGCGCAACTATATGCAAACTAGGGATAACCCACAAAACCTATTCTCAAACCATAATGAGAATAGTCGTTCATTTCGTCATGTTTGTCTTTGTATGCAAGGTAGGTACGATCGGGAGCATATTATGCATAAGGAAGGTGGCAGTTACCGAGAAGGGAGCACGATTGCAACATTTTTAAAAATATTATTAAATTAGTGGTGTGTATATTTATCCGTGCCTCTGCAATAAAACATGTAATTCACTGAATATTTGACAGCTGTCGAATATGCCTATGCATAAGCTTCCATTCGTTATGTTTTAGTAAATTTCCGTACGGAGCGGTATGCACATTATAGTTAGGCCTTTAGAAAAAAACATATTATAAAAATTATTTAAAATGTTTTATACTCCCGCCGTTACCTCTAAAAGTATAATATAAATCAGAAAAATTTGAAAAAAATCAACGATTATATGGTGCAAATTGACCGAAAAGTTATCACTAGTGCATAACTATTAATAATTGAAGTGAGAGGCTGATAGCACGGAACACTAATAGTGCAACTATGTATGTACATATATCTTGCACTCGACCGATTTGTTTTCCTTCAAAGAAAAATTATTTGAGATTTTCTCATTTTGCTACGCAAAAATTAAAAATAAAAGATGTTGATTATTTCATGGGATATTCTTCTACAAACTTTTTAGGTCAGAAGTACCTAAGTCTGTGGAGGTAGCTTCTGGGTAGGAAGTATTAAGAAAGCAAAATGGGAATCTTATTTAAGGGAGTATTTCGCCTCTCTCTTAAATCTTAATATGTGAGGACTGTCTGTTCAAAAGGAGCTATTTACACTTTTGGTCATTCAACGTGTTTTTTGCTAATTCCATTTTTAATCTAAAATCCTACATAAAGCTGTCATTACTTTTGATCAAAAGTGCCTAGTTTCTTACTAATGGTAGCCTAATTTTTATTGCCCCAATCAAATGTGCTATTTACGCTCTAAAGAAAGCTATTTCTATTGGCTTTGCACATTTTTCATAAAAAATTGGAAGATTTAGAAAAAATTCATATCGAAGAAGAAGGTTTGATTTCTGAACATGTTTGTGTGTGTCAACTGTTATTGAATTTATCTTTTATTTACTTACATATCCTAAGTGTAATTGGTGTAAATACTGATCAAAACGGTGCTATTTCCATGGAAATTGCGAAATGTCTGCTCAAAAGGTGCTATTTCCATTTTTGATTGTTTATTATTTTGTTTGTTAATAAAAGTACTGAAAATCAAATTAGCTGTACAAAAAAGTATCGCCTTCATAAATAATGTTATTGAAAAAAAAACACCCGCGCATATAAATAGTGACACACTAAACGTTTTTCTAGCTTTTAAAAAAGAAAATAACATTAACATTAATTCTTGATACAAACTCACGATTTATCAACTTTCTTTCGAAACCTAGCCTACGGCGGTGCGGCGTTTGGATCTTTACGTACCATAGTACAATGATTTCTAAACGCTGTAACCGCTTAAATTTTTTCTCTCCCATGGGAAACCATAAGACATCATCACGACAGGTGATATGAAGGTAGCATGTAAGGTGGGATAAGTGTAATAACTGACAATTGAGCCGACAAAGCGTTGCGAAAAGACTCAAAGTCCATAATCGGGATGGTGATTCTCACGTGGGTTCGTTTTTATTGAGTTCTAAAAATGGCACCAGCATGCAATTTGTTTTTCTGAAGTTAAAAACAAGCAGCTTGTCGAAGAGATCATCGTGCTGGTGATGTCCGTTAATTATTTTCTTTGTAACTAGACCACAAAAACTACCATCAAAAGCAGGCGAAACGGGTTAAATCAGGTGTGATCGTGGCATTGCGCCAAATGGGTTAGATTTGCTGAAGCCATAAGCTTGATAATCGACAACTCACGAACCAGTCGCCTCGACAATGGGCCACAAAAACACTCTGGGCGCGCTTATCTACAAAACGACGGTGTGGGAAAACGCGATAAGTCCCTGAAAGGATGGCATGGATTCATCGTCATAATTGGCAGAGGTGCGCGATGGCGTCATGTGGGTGACCGATCCGAATGATCTGAAAAGAACGGAATCTGAACGCACCCGACAGCAGCCAGACGAGACACGATGGGAGTGTCGCGATGGAAAGGAGATAAATTAGCCTAATTAGGCGGCCAAATTATGCAGCAAACGTGTGCATTCGCTGGGCAAAAACAGGGGAAGAATCACCTGAAATAGTCCAACAAAAGACGGTGCTGCCGCATGAGCAGCATTCCGCCGACGGAGAAACGCAGCGGGCCCGATCCGACGGCGCATGTGTACATATGCATGTTTGAATGTCTGATGAGAGGAGTACCTGCAAGATGCGCGCGCACCTGAACATTGTGAGAAATTTCTTCTTTGGTTCATTCACTCGTGTTGGCTGCTCTGCATACCGTTACTTTCTGTTAAATGGGGAGACACGCGAAGAAAGAGAGCAAGAGCGAAAACCACCGATACCGGTAAATCTCTACAGGTGAGGCGAACACCGCTTGGGGGAAAAACTTGCATATTCATCCTTACTTTGGTAATCAGCGCCAAAGATTCAGATTCAGACTACAGTTACAGCAGTAATAATTTTACCACTAGTCCCGCAGCAGATATCCGCTCCTTCTTCTCCGGGGGCTTCGGGGCTCCGCCGGCTGCGGTGGCGGCGGAGCGGCGGCGGCCCGGCACGAGAGCCAGCCGCTAAACGAACTTACCTGAGGTGCCCCGCGCAAATTGTTCTTTTCTTCTTCCGCAAGAAAAGACAAGACGCCCAGCCGGAGGGAGGAGGAGGAGGAGACGAACGCATGGGTTCCCTCGAGTACTGAAACCGATTTGTTTACAACTTCGCAATGCAGCGCCCCATCCCATTCGGAAATATTATGCAGATTCCGAGCACTGGGCCTTTGGTCAGTTAGTAACATTTGAAAGGAAGTAATTTCAGTTTTTACGGCCGCACAGGTGTGTGGTCTCGCTCCGAGGGGAGGGACTCTCGCAAAGTGGGCAACAATTTAGAGGCCTCCGAAGTGCTCCGACTTTTGAGCAAGCAGTCACACAACAAAGTGGTGCTTTCGTGCAATTGTAATTACACTGTTATCGTTATCTAGGGCCGCAGGCGCCGGGATCTGTGGCGATCGAATTGATCTGATAACGCAAGGCAACAAATTTTCAACTTTCTTCGACAAGATGAACATTAAAAAACATTAATTGTTTCTAATGACACAATTAAATCACAAAAATACCGAGCCAGAAATGTTACAGCAAATCTAGATATTCTGTTTTGAAGATAGACTAAAAGTTAGTTAACCAGTTAACTGCTTTCATCGTGTATGCACGTCAATCCAAAGCTCTATTGCGGTGCAGTTGTGTATAATGTCGTAGGCCATTAGGAAAATCAGGCGTTAACTAAAAGCCTAACCGCACTATTGTATTTTTTTGTTTACTTTACTATGTACCCGATTCCCCGATAACATACATAAGTTGCGCGCACTATGAAAGTCTTAATAATTTCTGCTTTGTTGCAACAACGTGATACTTATAAACAATTTTTAAATTTGCAATAATAATACCGTTTTCAACAATGAATTGTTAATTTTTTATAATATTTAATAAAAATGAAATATTATTCGCTTTACTTTGATTTTTTCACAAAAGTTATTATGGGATCATTTGTATTGCGTTCGACGTATATGCTCGTCATCGCTTGATTTTAATTACGCACACCATGAGGGATTTTTAAAAATAAATTCCACTGTTAACTGGTTAAAGTAATTGATTTAAGCGATTTAACCTAGCTGGCGTATAACTAAAAATGATAATTTTCCGGGCATTTTTTTGAGAAAACTAAAAAAGCAATTGAAATGAAATTTTCAGAGATTAATCTGTGCCTAGATTTATACAAAAAAACTTTTTTTATTTATTTATCGGTAAATAACGTCCTTGTTTACAGCCCAGCCAATTCTGCAAATTTGTGCATAAGACTTGCACCAAAATGTTCTTAAAGCTGATTCTATTCAAATATGAAAGATAATAAGAATGTTTTGAAAATTACAACTAGATATAACCCATTAAGGGGCATACCTGAGTCTATACTTTCAAAATATGGATTTTTTTATTACCTCAAAAAATACTATCGTTGTTTTTTACAGTACAATACCGCAAACCCCATGCCAAAACTCATATCCCAGCACGTGCAGTGGAACTGGGGAATGTTAGCGAAGGTATGATTCAAAACATTATGGCCAATTTACCACAACTTTGTTTTTGGTGTCGTATAAAATGGTGCGCAGTTTTGGTGAGCTTTCAACTGATCAAAATAAAATACTTTAGCTACATTCGAAAGGCTTACTGTAGTCCGAATATCATAAGTATTTTTGAGGGTAGCTTAGCCAAAACAACACTTTACGTTCCCAAAAACAAAATTTTGAGTTTAACTATAACTAATTCTTGTATTCTTCTGATTTCCAGTGAAATTGGTCCTCGGAGTCATATAGTTCCAGGAGGACATCTGCCAGCACTGCCCACCATAAAGTGGTTTCAATGTTTTCATACAGTTAATTTGTTCCATTTTCTTCCAGTTTTCACCTAGAACAAATGTTCTTTGATTAGTTATGGTTCTTAATTTATAGCTCTTCAAACTTCAGGCAAATTTTAGCTTTTTAACTCAGCTCAACCCAAAGAAAGAAAATAACACTTGAAAGTAAGATACCCAAATAACACCATCTATTGTAGTTTTTAACTCTAAAAAAGTCAAATGTTATAATAATAATATAAAAAGTCTATAAATTTATTACAATCATTGTTTATTAAGTTATCTTAAGAAAACACATTAGTAGGTTTGACTAATTGTAAATAGTTCTACTTTTAATATCACATTATAAAGATACAGCTACGTTTTAATAAGGCTCCACTCTTTAGTTGGACGAACAATTTATTATAAACTTAGCGCATTGCATGTTGAAACAGAATAAATAACCACGGGGAGATAGTTCACTTTTTGAATTCCACTAAGTGGCTCTGATTTTTCGCGTAGCTACCTGACGACCAAAATAAAAACAGGTCACACAGCATAGTGGTATCAAAACGCCTATAGCGCTAATTGGACTTCGACTAGATTTGAATCGTGATTTAAACCATCTAACCAATCTATTAACAATTCCATTATTTGATAGATTTCAAATTAAAGAATCTCTCACAAAAAAGTAAATAACATTACCAATTCTGTTTTTGACGAAATTGTTAGGAAATCTTTTTTAGTAGGTAGACCATATTAAAATATTGTTATAAAAGTCATGATGTGCCTCAGGGATATAATTCTTCAAGTCTTAAGGTTTTTTTCATTAATAGGTATTTTACCTTCATAGACCCAATAGATTTTGGATATCTAAATATATAGCTCGAAAATTATAATATATGTATATAGAGATACTCAAAATCTAGAGACAAACCCACGTCTATATGACCCTCTTCCAATAATAATATTAATAATACTCAAAATCTATTGAGCCTTTGCGAGCGCTTTTTTCTACTAAACGTACTCGATAATTATAGTAGAAAGAACATGCATACATACATACCTACATATGTGTTCAGGAATATTGAAGTTTCTGCACTAAACAGTAATTGGAATGTAGGAAAAATCTCCATTTTGAAAAAGTGTGACTTATGTTTTTTTCATTAATAACCAGTTCACATATGATGTGTAACGTTAAAATGATCGTATTTGACTCTCCTTCAAATGCTCATAATGATTTTGAAATTTATAATTTAGTTTTACTGATCTGCACGAAGTGGATGTAAACAACATTAAGATAATTTGCCAAACAACTCAGCGACGGCTTTTAGCTAAATCCTTATCTTAGTACTTTTTGTCAGATACCGATACTTTATACTCAATACTTTCCACCCATACATTTAATCATATATGTATGAGTACTTTGATACTTTTATTAGACACTTTTGTTCATATTAATACTTCGCAGTAGATATAGTAAATTAATTTACATTAAAACATGTATTCCAGATTTTTCAACTACGATTTTGAATGTAGACTGAGCGCTTGGCACATCACACCCTAGAAGCCATAAATTTACAAATGTATTTCGTTCATTACATAAAATAATAAATAATAATAAATATTATAGAATGTCTTTTTAAATATTTAAAACTCCTAATAGTTATACCAATTTCAAATGATCCGTGCCAAAATTGGTCTTAATTCGTTGACCCTCCAAGGAAAATTATGCTAACTTTACGGAAATCTACGTTTGCGTTTTTCAATACGATTCGTTTTATTTTGTTTTATAATCACTTTATTTTACATTATTTCCTTTTGACATATAGAACATTTTACGATAGGCAGCGATAACACATCATACATACCACGTATAGTATAACAAATCTTGAAAAGTATCGATACCATGAATCATCGATTCTTTTTTTTTTCGATATAATCGTGTCCCCACCAGTGCCGGATTTACAGAGTAGGCGGAGTAGGCTGCAGCCTACCGGCCCCCACTATTTTGCGAAAAAAGTAGGCCCCCACCATTTAATTTAATTTCTGAAAATTAAATTTTTTAATTAATTTTGAAACTTGCAATTGTACTGTCGAATTCCACTAAGTAGTAATAGTTCGGTTATTTGCTTAATTAGTCGATTATTTTACCAATTGCTTGAGCGAGTACGTTAAAATAAAATTTTATTTTAGTTTATTATAATTATTTTGAAAATTATTAATTTTTATAAATTTCTAAATAATTAACAAATAAATTTACTTTTAGTAACAAACTGCATGACTATTTATGAGTGCTCCAAATTTTTTCTGCCCTTAAGTAGGCCCCCACCAATAGAAAGCCTACAGGCCCCGGCAAGTGTAAATCCGGCACTGGTCCCCACTCACCATATCACTTGGAAACAAAATCGTAACTTTAAATTAATATTTATAATATGTATATAAGATATCAATTAATGATCTAATTCTTATATAAATAATCAAAAGCATTGATAAGAGTTTGACAAACATGGTAAATTCAGGTAAACATTTTTAGTTTGGCCCACTGTTCATATGTTTTCCAAGGGTTGCCCGATCCTTCAGAAATCTCTCACGGTGAAATTCTTAACTGGATTTTTAGCAAAAGAAAGTCGCGATGAAATCGAATGATATTGATTTAACTTTGATAAAGACTTGCAAGTGAACAAAAATATTATAAATTTTCTTGCATTTAGAATAGATGATCGTGAGATTTTATTAGAAACCGTTGGCAATGACGTGTTTCAATTGCCCTGTAAAATGAAACTTCCCCGATTTGATTCATGCAAATAGGTCACGATTTTACATATCAAAGCAATGCATTAATCTTTTCCATCTTTGGGGCATGATTTTTGCTAATTTTATTTCACATCTTATGGGTCATTATTGCAACTCAAATTGATAAAGAAATGAAAAGTAGAATCCATTGCACGACTAGGATGTTCGAGTTATTCTATTGTATAATTTTGGTGAGGAGCTTTAGAAATCTTATATAAGTTAAACCTTTTCTTTGGAGAGCCAAATATTTGTATAAATGAATATCAACGAAGTCGCTTTGGAATATCCAATAAAAGGTGTTGGAAAGTGCTGATTTGCACATGAACTCTGGAATATAATAATAAATCAAAACAGCAAAGTTCATTCGATGTCTTGAAAAAAGTGCAGGTAGAGTGAGGGGAAGAGAGTTTCAGCAAAAATATCATCGTCCTAAGTTGGTATCGTGGTACTTGCCTAGGCAGAGAGCACCGCATGAGGTGCGTCTGACAAATAGTTGCAGAAATCACGTTAGCCATTAACTCCATCATTGGTTTTAATAAGAATTATCCAATCAAGTGTTTTGTAATAATGGCTGACAGAATAAATAAAAACGATCCGCTTCCCATTAATCATTCCCGTCATGCCCATCGCTTGTGTCCATTGCCGCAGAAGTGCATGCTCTTCGGCTACCGATAGCATCTAGCAGGCTGATAAAGAGCAGCAAAACTGCATTTTTTCCACGGAAAATCAAACAAGTTCTTTGTCGAGATGTATCTGGATTATAACATGAAATTTATATTATGTCATTTTTAAATTTTTTGTAATTTTTGCCCATCCTACAAATCACGGCGAAGAGTGCGCGCTCGAGGCAACAGAGCTTCTGGGGTACTCTGGGTGCATACATGCAGCATCCACTCTTCGAATGGCTAACAAAAAAACAGGTATAGTGCCCGTCATGAGGCTTCAACCTGAAGGTAACACCGGAGCTGGAGTTAAATAATTTCCTGCTTCAGCTATCTTCTTATCAAACACTCACAATCTTGGTGCGTTGTGTGCAATTCTAGAACTGCTGGCGCGCTGATTCCTCCTGCACGACGTGACGGTCTCAGTGACTTTCAAAGTTGTCGCAGAACACTCGAGTAACAGGATGACAACAGTGGACATTTTCCCACAGTATTTCACCGGACTAAATATGACATTGTCAGGAGAAGTACAACCGGAAATGTGCTATCAATGCAATATACATAAATCAGCGGCATTGGCCATCTACGACTACGAGGATTGTGGGAGATGAATAGACATGACTGCGGCTTAGAATTAATCAGTTTTGATTTTTTTATACAAAATTAAACTGGTAGAAACGAGATAAACACTTTTTACCATTCTTCTACACAAAAATATAAAGCAAATGCACAGCATTAAAAATTTCGCATATCATCGGTTGGTTGACAAAATTTACTTTTTAGAATGACTATAATTCTACTACCTAATATAAATCCGGAGCGTCTGGCTAAAACTGATGAAATTGAAAAACTTACCATAATTTTTTTACCTGGTTAATTTTGTTTACTGACGATCTACAGTATAATTTACTCATAGATTTTTCTTACATTTTTAAAAGTACTTGGCCTCTTCAGGGATAATGCCACATACATACATATATGTATGTACTTATATATGTATGTATGAGTATACGTTTACTTTTTTTTTAAATTAAAAGTAAGCTATACAGAAAAAATCCTTAAAAACTCTATTAAGAAGTAAAATATATATATTTGGATATTTGTATTCAGAAACAATTATAAGAATAGACATTTTAGGAATAAAATTATAAAAAGTTTATTCTTTTTAATTCCTAATATATTTTATTCATTTTGAATATTTTTGTAGATGGCAAATAGTACTTCGGAACTGTGCCCAGACTGGATGTAAAACCACCTCAACATTCATATTTCACCTATCCTAAAAACAAGTTCTATTATCCAAATTTATCTTACGAGAAAAAATGGAAAGTTTAAATATAATTAAAAATCAATGATGCCATATGAAATAGCATACTTTAAACTAAAAACCCGAAATTTTCTTCTTTGTATCTTGAATACAATTAAGCAAAAAGCCGAAAGAAGTCTTCTTTTGTACATTTAAGACTTTTTATTGCCAATAAATGATAATATAATTTCAAAAATAAGCAGACTCTAAAGTACTACAAATCAAGCTCTTGTTGATTAAAAAAATATAATTCCTATTTAAAAGAAACGTCCCTTTTTGGGTCAAGTGCATTAAAAATTATGTGTACATTTCGAGTGTTAAGAATTTCTTTGAATTTTTTATTTCAGATCATCTGGAGCTCTGGAGGGTTCCAACCACCTGCACCGTGAGTATATTCTTGTTGAAATAAATAGATAAAAATGAATTTTTATACTAAAACAATAAAGTTACATGCAGTAACTTTTCAGAGAGAAAATTCGTCGGAAATTCGGTCGTCACACTGTAATAGGTCCTTAAAAAGCGTCGCAAAAATGCAAAATGTTCTAACAATTTAAAATCACTTAGCTAAACCATGCTTCGGCAAATGTTGACGTTCAAATTACGAACACCAACATTAGGCCCTACTTAAGACACACGATTGCAAGTCAATTTACCATTTTCTACCGTAGATGAATTAGTTTGTTATTATTATCTCTTAGTCTGTTTAATTTGAATAAATTTATCCCTTTCATCCATTAAAATCCTGTCCTTGAAGTGCTGTACTGGCTTTTGTAAGAGCCGCACTATCAGGAGAATTCATCTTGCAGATCAGAAACATTATTTAGGGAGATATTAAGAATCATCGGACTCCTCCTTGAAGGAAGAAAAAAATACATTAAAATTACAGCACAAAAAATGCACGTACTACCTTTTATGTAATGAACTTTTATATTTTATTATTTAATCCCCGAATTAACCCCTCAGAGCGTGCAACATCCAATGAACATCGAACAAAAGTAAATTAATTATTATCTGGAGACTGGCAAAAGTGCTTCTAATTACAGTCCTCGGTGAAATTCACCCAACTAATGAAAGCCAGATCTCATTTTTACTAAATATCGCACATCGGTCGCGTCGAAGACGCTCAAACAAAATCAGTACGATGTGATTAAGGTGAGTCCATTTAACCTTAACATCACCGCGAAACAACCGTATGATTACTGATAAATGGCGATCGTTTAAATAACGCAACTCTCATACATTCGCCTCGTAACTGTAGCTGGGTACTTTCAATGTTAAGGAGCCCTTCAATTATCCCAGTGGCTCAACCAGTAGCTAGTCGGGATGGGCAGCAGATGTGGAGTCGAGGCAATTATGTGTGAAAACATAGAACAATATGATGCTGCAAATCTAATAGATGCCACTTTTCGTCCGTTTCTCTTCGTCATCTTGTGGCAACTTGGCATTGTTCTCTGCAACATGCCAGCCACAAACCAACCACAAGCCCAGAGGCCACCACTTATGGACGGAGGCTATCGAGTGCAAGTAAGCACTTTTAGCTATTTATGGCGCAAATTCACTTCCATTACGAGAGCATCTTTATTTTATGAGGAAGCATAAATTTTTATCTACTCGAAGAAAAATTTTTAAGATGCTGCCCGACTTGGGAACCAAACAGATGAACAACAACAGCAAACAGAAACTTGTTGACAATTATGGGAAGCTGATGGTATTTTAACAGTCGCCGCGGTGGGCGAGATACTCTGGGAAAACGTCTAATTCTGGCCACGCGTATGGCCATTCTACGTCCATTTATGAATTATTACCCTTTGTGTGTAGACCTGATGTTCATGGAGGAATGCTTTTGATCATGCTCTCTCAGACTGACCTATCATTTTACTAGTGGAACATAAATGTGTCCCGACATACTATGATCTTTGAAAATCAATTAAGTCAATGCCTGGCTGATTTATACAACCTTTGTTTTTTAACCCTCATTATATAAATGTGGCGACCAAGAAAGCCTAAGAACATAAACACTACATCGACATTTAACAACCTCCCGCCTGATACATTAATTTTTAGAGTACCATACCAGAAAGGAACCCTATTGTTATACCATTGCCAACGATGTCTGTCCGACTGTCTGCCTATCGCAGGCCTCTAGCTTCTAAACAAAATGGGATAGAAACTTGAAATTCACACATAATGTATCTATTACCGTGAACCAAAAAGACAGTAACAAAAAATTAAAAAAATTTATTTAATACATGCAAACAACGATCGGCAAACAAAAATTATTTTGTTTGCACCCATTCTTGTGGGGTATCGTTGAAAAGGTCGTTTTGAGTAGATTACGAATATTTTTATGTTTAATATTTGACTTAAAATACATTTTTGGACGCCCTATCAAAGTTACTGTTTTTAGGCACATTTTGCTACCAGGTAAATAATGAAAATGGCTGTACGTTAGCTGTTATTTATGTGTCAAAATAAGAATGTCCTGCAGTTTAACAACAAATACTAAAAATAGGTTATTATGTAAGCAGATGTAAGTAGGTAATTTACGAACCATTTTAAAATAAAGAATTGAAATTTAAATTATCCTCAGTGATCGATAATTTGTGATCATGATTAAAACTTCCTATTAAAATACTTTCTAAGGTTTTCCATAGTACGGAACCCTTAGTGCGAGAGTCCAACTCGCACTTGACCCATTTTGTTTTTTTTGTTTACTCAAGCTTTATGTAATAAAAAAATTGTGGCGATATAATTTGAGGGAAAATTAACTAACTAACCTAATTAACACGTTAAGTGCGTAGCCAATTGTGCTTGGCTTTTCATTTAAGTGAAGTCAATCCGTAAGGACAGATAGTGCACATTTCATCGGTCGAAATCGGTAATATTCGGTTGGTTACCTCGTATGTTTGATCATTAATCTCAATATTCCTTACTAACCTATCAAATGAATTATCACTTTTAGATGATGACAATAGAATTTCACGGCGATGTAAAATCTAAATTCTTTCCACTCTTGTATACCTTTTTTTAACTGATCGCAGAACAGAAATTTCAATGTCACTCCCCATGGACTACAGTCACATTTAAAGACTCTTCCGGCCGAAATTTCGTATACACTATATTATTATTATATGTATTACTTTCCAAACCATTTTACTTCACATATCAACTTTCGGCAAATGAACATACATATATCATTCCACGCGCAGGTTTACCGCCTAGAAATTTGGTCATTAAATTATCTTCCATTCACATAAATCTTTTAGGAAAATCAACTCCAAACATTTGAAGCATTCTGTTTCAAAGCTATAAACAAACTTGAAATTTTTTGTTTTCGCAAGAACGAATACGTGGCAGTCAAGACCGATCTAATACCTAAGTAATTTGTCTGGTCATACTGATATTTGAGCTCTGTAAATTAATCTTTAACAAATTGGCAAAAATCATTGTTTCATTATTATAAACGAATATATTTAATAGATTTCTTTCTAAAACCCATAAAAAAAATCACGTTAAGATAAAATATCCCGATTTTAATGGGTAAGCTAATATTTATTTCCTGCGGATTTCCAATATGACTCACCTCAGCTTTAGAGTTCTCAGGACTCTTTGGTGGCGTTTTTTAGTTCGGTATTAATACGAATATGTCGGTTACCAGCCTCTCCTTGCGAAAAAGCCATTCCTACATGTTCTCTGTCGATTGTGACAGAAACAATTCAATTTTGTGGCTCGTAAACCACGCTCACTTAGATCGAAAAACAGAGTTCTTGCATTCTCCTGCTGGAAAATCAGGTTTTCTTTAGAATAACAGTCAAGGAATGATAGCAAACATTTCTCCTGATATTCGAGACTGTTTATTTTGGTGGATAAAAGCACGAATTCTAAGGTATCGAGCCTATTAAAAGCTCCCCATATCATCAGTTTGGAAACAGAGTTTTATTGCTAAAATCCATTCTCTTTAAACTTTTCATTTATTTTAATAACATCTCTTAGTAAGAGTCGGTTGTAGCTCTTCACAATATGTTGTCTCAAAATTACTCCAAATCAACAGTGTCACGCGAAGAAATTGCATCTGAATCAGACTATAACTGATCCGACAATATAATGACGTCTTGGAAGAAACCATTTTTCCTTTCTTAGATCATACAGATAACAATTAAATCCATCCTGTCCATCCAATTTATTCTTCTTTTCATCAGAAAGTACCACTCTTGCGTTTACATTACATATACTTCAAAATACTTCATACTTCAAAATCCGTAGTCAACCTTTACTTTTTGCTACTTGAATAACCGAAAATAAATAGTTAGAGTAATCCCATGTTTTAATAACGAAAGTATTTAATTAACATTGGCTTAACTACATAATTCAATTCTTTAAATATACAAATCAAGTGCCCCGGGGTGTATACGATTATCCACAATCAAGTTTATTGCTAAGTCAAGATCAAAGGACAAATTATCTTAGTCGTGCTAACGAGCAGTTCTTCGATTATCATAATATGAAAGCTATAGCAACAGCTCATTATTCAAATTTATCTTCACGTAAGTCGAGATCTTTATTATCGGTCTTCAAACCAAGGGCGTAGCGTACCGCCATATCAGCCATGTCCATGATACAGGACCCCGAGATGGGGGAACCCCCAACATGCTAAGCAAAAATCGTAAAATGATATACACACATCAGTAAAATTAAAGAATAAAATTAAGTTGATACTTGATTTAAAATGTCATACATTTACTTTTAGTTAGTCATACTGATAAAAACACGTCACAACTCTATATTATAACGTCTAATAATAATTTAACTCGATAACGTCGAAAAGTCATCGGTGGTGTATCGCTCTTACTCGTGCAATTTCAAATTCAACAGTTCGACATCACTTTTGCTATCGCGTTTTAGTTTTTGAAGAACAATAAAAGTGGTTCCGACTTACTGAAGATAAATTTGGCTATCGAATTGTCAATATCGTTCTTATGTATATTTCAATCGAAGGACTGTCGCGCATCGAGTTAACTAGTTAAATACAATGTTAAATGAGAATTTCAGTTACGATGGTAGGAATCCCAAAAATTATCTTATGAAAATTTATTTTTACAGCTCAATAGTTACATACCTTAAAAGATAATACTCAAAACATAATACTCAAAACATATTTATACAGAACTATGTAAACTCGAAGGGCGGTGTTTTATGACACGTATATGGGCCCATAGGTGCAATGATCACTTGAATTAACAAATTATTTCTATCTGGTCCTATCAAATGTGGACTTAGCTTTAGAGATGACAAAGCCAGTTCTTCGTAAGGAATCAAATCATCAATATTAAGGACTTGATTAGAGCTCGAAAAGTACTCTGTTCGTTCATGAACAGTTGGTATATGTGGAATTTCATTTTGAACCCCAGTTATAAGAACTCCAATCTGAACAAGATGGAATAGAAATTTAGAATAAATATTTTATTACAGATAAGAACTTACCTTAAAACGTTCTTCCTTTTCAAAATTTTCTTTACAAGTAACCCTTAATCTTACAGTTCTTAAGAGATATTCGGGAATCTCTTCTCCCCATATCATCTTTGCTTTAATAAATTTTACTCCTCGTGGAAAGAACTCTATTTCCCATGTTACAGATTGATCGATAGAAAGATCCAACTTCTGCTCACCGTGTTCCTTTTCTAATCGACGTTGCGAAAAAAAGCAGGCAACAAAATTTTTATAATCCTCAACATTTTCAAATTCTTTCACTAAAATACTAAGACTCCAAACATCGCTAGTATATAATCGTGGTGTGAACTGAAGTGCTTCATTCTCTGAATTTCGAATTTTGGCAACTATTTCATGTTTTCCTAGAAAACAAACAATATTTATTCTTACTATATTTTAATTCTAGAAAAGTTTAAGTTACCTGCATGATAACTCATTCCTACCGCCATCCTGTCAACTAAAAACTTCTTATGATACGACAAAATTGGACTTAACACCAAACCAGCCATCTCCAGTGGTGACATCATTGCGAATCGAATATACACTACGGTTTCTTCAATCAATTTCATGAAAATCTGTTTTTTTTCCTCATCGGACATGGCCTCGCTATCAAGTTGTTCCTTTTTATAACGAAGCCACTTTTCTAAAAATCTGCAACGATTCATGAATTTCAAAGAAGTTCTCTTCATTCTAGTTCTAACAAAAAACTTACAAAAAGAGCTCATACTCGTTTTTAACGACAAGATCATTTTGTTGCAACAACAGAGACATAATTTGAACATCTAAATCGGCAAAATCTTTAGACTCTGCCACAATTTCCAAATTCCACTTAAGAAATCGTTTTAGAGCTTCTGTAACTTCCTGATGGTACGGACTGAACGCAATTGTATACTGAAGCCACGAAACCAAATAGCCTTGAGTTGCTGCCTTCGCTATATGCTTAAGCATATAATCAACGCATAATTGAACTAAATCCTAATTGATAATAAAAAATAACAACACAGTTAGTCGAAATATTAATGAATATCTCTTCTAGCAATTACCTTAATGTTGTATTTATCAGCTAAAGCCAGCATAGGCATGACTGTTTGAAGTGATATTTGCACCTTACCAACATATAAATATTTTAAGAATTGTGGAAACACCATGGAGCAGCAGGGTTCTTCCTTCAGCTCGATCACATTTTTCCTGCACTCATTCCATTCTGGATTCATCAGCATCACCTGGAAAACCTCACTGCTGGCACATAAAATGACACGATGTGCTGGATATCTATTATTGCCCACAACGAGACATATATCAGACATCAACTGCTCAGCATAGAGGTTTGCAATTTTGTGCAGAACACTTTCTGAGTTATTCATCTAAAAAAAGTGGGAAGCTTAAAACGTAAATCATTTAAAAGAGGTAGAATCTATGTTACGTCTACTACACTCGAATCTTGGCTTGATTGATCGCTTTCCATAGTGATGTAAAGAACAATCTCCTAAAACAAAACGAAAAAAAAAAAAGAACTATAAATAGACCATAATACAAAAAACATTAAAAATTAAATCATATGCAGACTTTTGGCCTCATAATAATCAAATGATGTATCCAAAAGTATTTTAGATATGTCATTGAGTAAGGAAGGATTACTAACCATCTAAACTTGCTATTTATCCACTATTAAGGGGGAGATACAAAGACGCATTACCACAAGTTTTCAAAATTTGGCTGATGAAAAATCCAAATAGTTTTATGTAGTTATTTCTTAGGGTAGGTACTAAATGCGAATCGAAAATTGAAAATACTCCATCACATCATTTTTTCGAGATTATGTGTTAACAAGCCACATACATATTAATAATTTTTAAAATTAAAAAACAAATATAAACAATAATTATAACGCAATGTGATATGAATGTAGCTCAAATAAAAGTTGGAATCCCAAATACGAAAAGCTTAAAAACTCTTACGAAATATTTCTTTAAATTAATCTTTTTCATAAAGCGGGATATAAGAGGATCAATTCAATTTCTATCAGAGCTGGATTACGACCTACCAAACTAAGGTAATCATTGTGCTTTAAAAGGTATTTTTTTTTAAATTCCAAACTAAAAAACCTTGATGTACGCTCTGTGGATAGTGAATTAAATAAGATGTACTTGCCACTTAATTATAAGTAATCTGGCGGAAAACCCCCACCTACCACAACTCAGTACCACTGCCATTTTTCAAAAAAAAAACCAACACATTTACTCCTTAGTAAAAAACAGAGGTTTGGCCTATTTATTTCAAATCCGAATTCTCAATTAAATTGCCTGATTAGACACGGAGCGTCAGGATACTTAGAAGTCAATACTGGATATCATAAACTAATAACGCCATTTAACGAGATTACATTTATTATTTTATAACAGTTTTGCTGAAATAATAAAACTTTATTACCTGTGGTTCCTAAATAAACATTTCCGAACTTGCTGTCATAAAAATTCTTTACTTAACGACTTTTTCCATTATGGTGCAATAAAGTAATTAGGTACCTGTGAAGATGTTTTAGTTTCAGGATTTTTGTATCCTTTTTCTACCTGTGCATGTTGCACCTTTTTCGAAAGGTAATTAGATAGGAAACTTAAAAACAATAAAAAGTAGGTATTGATTTTTTGAGACCGGTTTGGGGTCGCTGCGATGCGTAGAAAAAAAGATAAAAATACAATAGCGGTTCCCATATAAGGCAACATCCCGATTTACGAATCACCCTGTAACTGCCGAACGGTGCGAGATAACCCCCCCCCCCCCCCCACCCATACGATTTTTTGCTTGCCTCGGCCTGACCTTTCACCTCCTGCAATATTTCCCTCCCACCTCTGAACACCCTGTATAGTAAATCAACAATTATACTTTGGAATAAAGGATCAATTATTATTATTATTATTAAATAATATTTACTTTTGAAGTATATTGCGTGATATACAGTTAAAACGAATAAATTTTAGTAGATACTAGTGTTAATTTGTTGAATAAAATTAGGATTTTATTAATTTATTTCCTGACGAAGCAAATTTTCTATCTTGGTGATTTTGAGCCACTTGTTAACATAAATAAACCTATGGGAAAAAAATGGTGGTCTTTCAATAGAATCCTTATGGAAAAAATTGAACGGGAATAAAGAATATAGTATAGCTTCTCATTTACACCGTTTTAAATTCTTTTCCGGTATTTGTCACACAGTTTTCAATTCAGTAGTTTGAGTTAACCTCTTCAGAGATATTGGCAATTTTTGGTTCGTTTAGTTTTTGAGAAATTAAATTATTCTAACCAGAAAAAAATATTAAAATCTGTTAAAGAACTACTCACTAAGTTATATTTTAACAATATGTACAATTAAAAAATTTTTAGTATGGCAGCATTGATAACATTTATTCTACTTGAAATTAACTGCTTCAAAAATACATATTTTAAAATTGCCTCTGATTACACTGGTCAACAAAATTTTGCCACAGAACAAATGGTGTATCATTTCTAAAAGACTTTCCGTAGATTACGAATTCATGAACGAAAATGTCCTAACACGTCAAGTTTTAGAGAAAAATAGGTTTGAAGAATATAAAATATCGTATTTTCGACATTTTTAAAAATTCGTTACAAAATAACGGATTCTTATAGGAGATTGAAATGTGAGTCAAAGTAAAGTTTGAAGCTCTAGCCATTATATAAAAATACTGAAGTGTTTGAGACTTTCCGGAATACTCTATGAATTTCAATTTTTTCTGTTAACCGATTACTTCATACAATTGGTATAGTGCATGATGATCACAACTAGCGAACGCTCACGAAAAATTAGTTTCCCAATATGCTTAGCAAGAGCTATGGAAAGGGGTATTTCATACATCGAGATAAGGATTCAGGCTTTTATTTGAGCCACGTTGCGAACTCTTTACACATTCCATTATTGTTTTTTTAACCTTCAAAAGTACTTAAAATTCGAACTGTTTTAGGTTTTAACCCTATTTTTCTCAAACACATCGCGTGATAGAAAGTTTTAATTTTCGGTTTTTTAATCTACAGAGAAAATTCTATTGAAGTTACTTATTACTTTTTCTGTGACATAAATAAACATAAAAAATGTTGTTCAGTGTTATCGGCACTTCTTCTTTTTAGTTTATTGGAAAAAAACGTAAATCTTTGATAAATAAATTATGCAATGCATACAATTTGGTCAGTTTTAATGATTGCTTGACTCCGATCATGCACGATAAGATGCTTCAGCTTCTCACTAATAAATAATTTTTAAAAAGGAATACGTAGATTAGAAGCTGAGTACTTATAATAATAAGTAAAAGCGAATCGGGCACTGTCTAATGTTTAATATTATGCTTGTAAAATTCCCGTTTTTGAGAGCCTTTTATTACCTGTGCTATCCCAGCAGAGAATTTCCTTTGGGTTTCGGATGAAAATTAACAAACAGTTAATTGCGTGGATCTATACAAGTATAAATAATATTGAAATCAGAATAATAACATCAGACATCCTTGCTCCCACAAGAACTTTGTGAGTAGAGGGTTTTTTGGTTCGAAACACCCACCTTAATATAGAGCCACAACTAGCCTTCTGAAGTATTTAAATTATAAGATCTGGACGTCATTTATTTCCGCAACTCTTCAAATAGCACCTTTGATTCCCAAAAGTTGTTTATTTACGCACAGCAAAGTCGTAGCTGGAGGTAGAGTTTTGCAACCTCGACAAATCTCCCCATTCCCACCATTCATTGTGCTTAATCCGATACTCACTCAGATCGAAGAATCGATGAGGTCAGTAGTCGACCATAGCCATAAGGATCAGGCTTTTAACCAGTTCTTGAAAGTAAACACAATAATCTTTGCCGACATTCAACGAAAAGTTCAAAAAATACACTCCCTGCGAAAGAACTGTCTTGAAAGCTGTCAAAAAAGATTCACAGTGTCCATTTAAACTTCACAAATCACGGTGGTTTTTCCGCAGTAGGTTTTTAGCATTGCTGTGAATTTTAGTACTCGTTCAGGGGGTATTTTGTGTAACGACTAAACAAATTTCAAATTCGAACGTTTTTGCTTTAGTTGAAAACAAACTAATTTAATTAATTTTAGGTATATAATTCCCAAATCATCTCTAAAAATTCCAGGGAGCAATTTTGCTACCTTTCGAATTCATCTTATAGGCATTAGTAATAAAACAAAAATCGAGATATAATTTCAAATTGGTTCTTGAAGTTTTTCTTAAAAAATCTTCTTTTCGTTCAGAAGTGCAAAGTTTTTTCGTCAGGATGTAACTCATACATTCATAAGTCATAAATTCTAATTTGAAACGTTTCTGTTCCGGTTAGAAGCGAAAGCAAAAAATGAAAATATTTTAATTCCAATTTCGGAGTCCAGAGTTTTTGCTTACTATGCTTACTATGTGGCTGAGGAAGTTTCCGGAGTTGAAATAATGAATATGTTACCAGCTACTGAAGCCAGCGTAGATATAATATATACAATATACATACATATACATATTAAAAATATTGATTTATATAGATATTCATTTGATTACGACACTCAAAATTAACTATCAACAAATTGTTAAATATTTTTGTACCACTTTATTTGAATTTTTATATTTTGATTTCAAGCAAAAATTCGGTATTAGTACCAAAATGAAGAAAATTTCAACTCTTATTTCAAATGAGTATAGAACCGATGAGAAATGTTTTTATACATTTTTCGGTTTTGGATCTGAAAGAGAAATTTTTATAATCTGCTAAATATATTCTAAGCATAAGAAAATTGGAAAGGAATTGATATTCCGAAAACATTTATTTTAGGTTCTAATCAATGGCTCTCCGGCGCCGGGATCTATGGTTCCAACTGCCGGATTTCAATAGCCCTGGGAAAAGCTCCAACCGTCTTCCGAACCGAGATTCTAGCCATCGAAATCTACGCCAGAATCATTCTGGAAAGAGGCTATACTATGTACTTATGTGCGAATATTAACGGACAATCAACCGGGGCTCAAACCGCTCTCGAGCTTCACTGTCCATTCAATCTGGTATAGAGCTATCTAAATGTATTGAAATCGCTTTCGGTACTCAACAAGGTCACTCTAACCCTGGATACTGGGTCACGAACAATCAAGACTCAAACAATCAAAAAGTTTTATCAATCCTTCCTGGATAGATCAATAAATCATCTCTCGCTTAATAAGGTAGGACTAAAAATCATCACGGAACCTTTTGTAGAATTTAAGATTAATATATTTTTATTATCTAAAAGCTATTTAATTAAAATACAAAACAATAAGAAGAACAACAAGGAAGAAAGAATAATTACTTTGGATTGGATGGTTATTCTGATAGGTTCTTGGAAAACCTTATCTGGTGAAAAGAAATTTTAGTCCTTAAAATTGAATTAAGTTAGCTAAAAAAGCGAGTGTGAACGTTTTATTGAAATTGCTTCAGTAGTTTGAGAGATTAGCGTCTACATACAAACAATTTTACCGCTTTATATTGGTATTATGAAAATAAAAAATCTATTTGATACAAAAGATCTTTTATTTATTTCTTTGCTTCATTCATATGCACTAAACAACCTTTTAACTAATTGAAATACAATCAAAACAGGGAACTGTTTCAAACACACCCAAAAACAATTTTTCTAGGCATTCGCTAACTCACAAATAAAAATTAAAAAGTACGGAAAAAGCTCAAAAACTAAGCCAGCACAAGACGTAGGATGATTTTACAACTCATCGTGGGAATCGTCTTTTTGTTCCTCCTGTGATGTGTCCTTCACCTTCTCGACGTAGGTTTCGATCCAGCTTACAATTAAATCGTAGTCCTCAACATCAAAATATTGCACTAACTTTTTGCCCTTGCTGTAGAAGCTTATGTTTGGATAGTTTGCAACTCCCTCTTCCGCGCAAACTTTACGCCCCTTGCTTTCAAAGCAGTCAATTTTACCTATCGTAATGTCCTTGTAAGCGTACGCTACTTGCTCCAATAGATCTAAGGCCTTGTCGGACTCATCCCTATATCTAAAAGTGTTTAATCCAACGATTTTATCCCGCAAATAAAAACTTACCCAGTGATGTAGAACACAATAATAAAGAAATCCTTTTTGATTAATTCGTCGAAATTGTTTTCCGTAACGGTGAGCAAAGCGCTTGGCAATGATGGTCTAGGTATTTTAAAATTTTCTGGAAGGTATCCGGACATGCTAACAATAAAGTCGAGAAGGTCGTGGAAGTCCCTTGAATCTGTGTACTTTTGCACGGCTTGTCCATCTTCTATCCAAAGAAGAGTGGGGTAGCCTGCTACCTTGAATTCTGAACAAATTGGCCTATACTGGGTGCAGTCAATTTGAGAGATTTTTACGTTGTTTTGATCCCGAAGCGCATCTGCGAGTCTTTTCCATGTGGGAGCCAATCGCTTTGACAAGAAACATATTATAGTAAAATTTTAATAAAAATTAGTAAGCCTCACTTGACAATGACCACACCATGGAGCATAGAACTTCACGAAATGCTGTCCCTTGGAGATATGTTTTTTGAATGTTTCATCTGTGAGCTCGGCAAGCACAAATTCTTCGGTGGATTCAATGGTGTCTGCATCTTCCGGTTCCTTGAAAAATAAAGAAAACCATGTTTTATTCCCCTCTTCGCATTGTCAAAGTCACTGCAGACTTATATATAAACTCATATATCCAATTTTAAAGTATGTATCTTTCCAACAGCATAATGTTAATGTATCCCTTAAGGAGTGTTAAACGCTCTCTTTTGTAAAATAAAACAACAAGACTAAGTTTTTCCGTTAGTTTAACCCTAGAAAAATAACCTAGGTAAATTTGTCTAAACACAAGAAATTTATTTATGTTATGATTACTTTTGTAATTTTTTCCAATAAATGTATAGTTGTTCGCATGTTTTAATTATTTCATAATAAGTAATAAGGCCATCTGACTTGCTTAAGAATTAATAAAGTAGGACAGTTTACAACTCCTTTCTTAAAAACCACTTGCTAGACTTAATTTATTTTAAGGTATAGTTTACATACATATTAATAAATATAAATTATAAGTTTTGCAAAAAAACATTAAGAACTATAAGAATTCTGGAGCTGACGCAGAGCTTAATAAACTTGATTAAATACATATTAAAAATATTGAGTATCATATGAAATATTTATACTTTCCCTACTTTCTTCAGATTTCGTCAGCTTGAACAATATTTCTTTTTGATTAAATTCGCACTAACGAGGGCCTTTGGGTACTCTTGCATATTTATTAAAAATACCACATCATGCCAGTCAGAACCACTATGATCAGGAAAGTCAGAAATAAAATTTTCTTCTTATTATAAGCCTGAACGGATAAAAATTAGAAGTCTTAAAACATAATTAAGGCGAACTCACCTCATTATCTCCTAATTGCTCCTGGATGAATGTTGTGATTGTAGGTAAATCGCGAGGACCATGGAATTTTTTGGATTCAGTTGCGCCCAATTTGTAAAATTTCAACGTTGGATATCCAGTCACTTTATGTTCATTGCAAAGCTCCTGGTGTTTTGTGCAATCAACTTTTCCCACAATTAGACGAGGATCGTCTTTCACGTTCATCATTTCTGCTAACTGTTCCCATGTGGGATGCAATCGTTTACAGTGTCCACACCTGGTGAAAGAAGAAAATTGTTTACTTATCGCAAGGTAAATATAAAGCGATTATATCTAACATTTTTCTCGATTTCGTAATTAAATTATAGAACTAGGGCCGATATCCTTTCTTAAAATAACTGAATGCATGCAGACTACATTTACGCTATAAAACTTTAAGGTTCTAAATTGTTATGATATACATTTACTTAGAATATGCATTACTGAATTTATTGAATAAGTATAGCATATAAAGACAGTATATTATTATTATTGACCTACCTACTTGCAAATTATCGTAAAAGTAAATCAACTTACTAGTAAATAGTGAATTAATAAGTGTATGAGGGTGATTCTCCACTAAATGGCAAATTTCTCCTAAAAATTGTCTTGATACTTTTTTCTTCAAATAATAAAATAACTCTAGAAAAGTATGACACAATCAGTTGTAAACTTTGCCTAAGAAAGTCCGACGATTTCTTGTGTATTCAACGATTTATGAGCAATTTTCTGAAAAATCGAGACATGTTTTCATCGTTCTGCTTTTGTTTGGTTTTCCAGTATTTCCTCTCTTGTAAAAGTATTTTTTTCCCATTCCACCGCCGAAAATTCGAATTTTTTCCCTGTTTTGCGGGAGTAAAATGCCACTTTTTTACCTCGGGAGCCGGGTAAAATTGTCCTATTTTGTTCCCTCGGGGTAAAAAAAGTGCCATTTTGCTCCCTTAAAACAGGGAGAAAATTTGAACTTTCGGCGGTGGTATGGTAAAAATTAATATGTTTACCTCGGCAGCAAAATAGGACATATGGTAAGAACGTGCTACATCGGTCCCTTGGCGAACAATATACTATTATGAGGTCCGGCAGCGTAGTGCACCTACAAACTCGGTTGTGATAATGAATAAAATGGTGTCGGCTAGCATTTTCCGGTATCAGGGACAACTTTACTTTGGTTGCGTTGCGTGTGACGTAAAATAAGTTCGTTACCGTTGATAGAACAAATTTAGCGAAATTTCAAAAATGAGAAAAATGAGCCAGGGGACTGTTTTGAAAAGTTAGGGACAAAGTTAGAGTTGAATTTTCGAATATATGCAATTATAAAAAATCACAGACTTTATGTAAAAAGCTTTAATAAGCAGTATTGTTTCATTACCGATTGTTAAAAAGCGCAAATTTAACAAATTAAGTATTATATATATATATATATTTGCAGTAACATATTTAATTCTGGAACTGGGACATGCCAGGGGAATGTTTTTTAGGGGTATTAAAAAGCTGTAAATTTTAAATTTATGTTTTATATTACTTGAAACGCTATGGTCTACTAGATAAGTTTATGTACTAATATTATGTACCACTTATTGTTTAAGTTTGTAGTGTAAAATAACAGGCATAAACATAAATATTTCCTCAGGTCATCGATTTTCCAGTTAGTGGATCACCCATTTAGATTTTCTATTGTATCGTTTAAAATTTTTAATTTTTGTAGTTTTGCTATGGCAACCTCTTTTTTTTCACTTTGTATAACCATACCATAGCAAATATGTACAATAAATCGTAAATACCCTTTAGGTGCTTTTATGACAACCGATTTCTTTACACTTTCAGCAGCACCTTGAAATTTATCAAGATTTTTCGTTACATTATTAACTAAAAAAAAACAAATTGACGTTATAAGTTCGATAATAAATAAAATGAGAATGACTAAAAAGAATCGTACTTAATAATAATTTTGAAGGGGAAAGAAAAACTTTCAAATGCTCTCAATTAAGGGATAATTTTGATGCAGTATTTCTAAAGGCTAATAAAATAATATCTACTAAATAAATTAAAAAATATTGAATTGGAACAAACGGAAATTGGTTTATTAACTAGAACCCAATTATAAGTTAGGTGAATTGCGGTGCCCAGTAAACAAATAACAACAAATTATTCATTTTTGATTAATTTAATTGATTACCTCCGTCTAGGCAGCAAACGACCCTCATTTAACTTAACTATTACTTTTGCAGGTCATGTCGTGGAGAACATATTCTGGAAAATCGATTTTACCTGCCCATGACATTTTTCTTAATCGAAATCATATTTCATTGATTTTAGTTATAATCGAAAAAATAAGGAAATGTATAATAACAATAATAGTCGCATTTATTTTATGGATTGTAGTTCAAGCTGGTTTAAAATGTTAATAAATGTCAATCAACGCCCCAAATAAGGTACTTGCGAATCCGATAAAAGGATGTTTTTTTTTTTAATATGCTTTGTATCTAATTAGGTGTATATAACAATTTTTAAAATCAACGCATTTAAAGTATTTTAAGCTCATTTAAAATTGAACAGCATCAATCTGAGCTTATAACCATGAAATATTTTTGGAGCTTCGCCAGTACGAATGCCGCAACCGCGGAATCGGCGTTGATTTAGTGACCCCTCATAGTAAACAAAGATAGCAAAAACAAAGCAGATTACGCGGTGTAGATAAAATTAATCTCTTAAGAATTAGCATAAAAAGATGATGAAAAAAAGATGCGATAAGAAACATTTTCGGGAGTATTTGAAATAGAGTAGAGCTGTAACTTTTCCACAGATCTGTGCATCATTGGGTTCAGCATTTTCTTATGCATCTAAAGAGACCTAAAAGACCAAAAATAACTTACCAAGGAGCGAAAAACATCACAAAATAATTGTTTTCCTTGACAGCCTTGCTGAACGTCTCAGAGGTGAGCTCCACAGCAAACTCCTGCTCGGACTCGCAGTAAACGCTGGCCCCAAGCAAAATTAATAAAATATACCTCAAGATCCACATTGTAAACAAAATTCAAAAATTAAACGTCTTCTAATAAAGTGCACTAAAAAAGCGAAATTCGGTTCCTTCCAACCCGGCAAGGAATAAAGCCGCAAATAAGATGACAAGTGCAAATGTCCGTTTGACACTTGACAATGCAGAATAAACTGTACCGCGACGGATAGTGCAGAGTTCAATGAAAGAACGCAAAAAATACGAGTAAAAGTTGGAAATTGATACCACCTGTGTACTTCCTTCTGTGTCAGATGTTTACAAAAACGTGTAAATACAACTTTTATTGAGTTTTTATTAAAAACAAATTGAAAAGGAATGTTGTGATGTGGCAGCACTAAATACGACTATTTTGGGAAATTTTTCAAATTAACCACTGTGAATTATTTCCCATATCAGCTGTCATGACAAATTGGAAAAAAAATCGGTGCCGGGCGGTCGCAAGTCGCAAGTCGCACGTTGTTTGTGGTCCTCGTTCTTCAGTAGTCTTATTTTGTTTGTTGTATTTCAGTTGTTATAAACTAATTGAAGCTAATTGCGGGATACGCTGATTATATTGCTAATATAACAAGTGGTATACCATGAAAAGCGATTGAGCTGGACTCTGTAGATAAACAAAACAAGGGCTGCTATGTCCTTGCCGTGAAAGAGCTCAAAAACAGCAAGAGGATGGCACTTACAAAGCCCGTGACGCACTCTGTCCTGAAGGAGGCCCCTTTTAGCAAGAATGACCCTAGGTTCAAAATTAGAACTTCTCAACAGGTGGCATCGGCCTGTGGTGGGGCCCTGATTACCTCTTTTTTTAGTAAGTGATTACTGCAGTTTCGGTCATTTTTATTCTGCATAATTCCATACTTTATACAATTATTGCATCATTAAAGCATTTTCTTTCCTAAAATCAATTTTGCTCATTTATCGTATCATGCACTGATAACACGCAATGACAAAGCATTCTATCAATTCAGTTACCACGTTTTGTAACCATCTGCTCGACGGTTGTTTCTCGATTTATTTCTCATTATCCATATCAACTTTATTCATATCTTCAAATGCAAATCGCAGATTAAAATAAAATGGTTCTATTTTCCACGTAGTGCCTATGCAGATTGTTTCGTCGAGAATTCGTCTATTTGTCGAATTCCCGTGTTTCAAATGTAAACTGGTTTATTCTTTGTAGAGATGAGGATGAGGGATGATTAAATTAAAATGCTCAATTTTTGGGTTAATAGAACGACGCTTTTATTAACCCTTGGGAGGAAAAAACTTGGTGAAGCCAAGTGAAAAAAACCTCCTTGAAAATTAATTAGATAGTAATATGTGTATTAATGTATGTTTAATAAGAAGGCGTCATCTCGTGGGGAGATTTGCCTTGTGAATATTGGTTAGTGCCGGACTAGGTCGCGAGCGACTAATTATTGGCGCACGGCCGTAAAGAAAAAGCCGCAATGGCTGTTAATGGTGCTGGACCAGGTCGCGAGCAACTAATTGTTGGCACTGGGCCATTTTCGAAACTAACAAGGGAATTAGTGAGACGTTGGGTCGAGATATCACAGAATTTTTGTATTATATGCACACTGACTCGCGGATTGCTTGAGCTTTTTCGCACTCACTTGTAGCACACCACGACTAGACATACACTAACTTGCGGATTGCCAATAATTAACGCGCCTACTTGCAACACATCACGATTTGACACCTTAACAAAACCCTTTTCTTAAGACTGCGTTTTATTCGATTACAATGCCTGTTTCCCACAATAGCGCCTTCTCAAAAGAAGGGTATTGGTACTTGTATTCCTACTCCCAACCTTTTGATGCTTCTGCGCGACTGCTTATTTTCTGTTGGATTTCCTGATGCTTGAGTTCCTTCTGCCTTGAGTTCCTTAGTTCGACTGATGATGATTCTGCGCTACCGCTTGGCTTCTCTTTTCTGTTTGGCTTTTGTGCGACCGTTTGGTTGCTAGGCGACCACTTGGTTGCTTCTGTTGTGCCCGCTTGGTTGCTAGGCGATTGATTGGTCGCTGGGCGACAACAAACCGCCCTTCCTAATCGTGTCGCGCACGATTTACGCGCCCCTCGGTCTACAATATCCGAAGCAACCCGAACTTCAATGATTTTAAGAATCCTAACCGTCTTTCGTGTGCCACAACAAAACGCCCTTCTTAGTTAGACCATGCACGTTTTGCGTGTTGATGACGCATCCTTCGGGAGACAATTCATGAAACGACCTGAAATCACAATACTGAGAATTCCCAGTGATGCTAAGAATCCTGACCGTTACTCGTGTGCCACAACAAAACGCCTTTCTCAGATTTTAACCGTTACGTGTGTGCCACAACAAAACGCTCTTCTTGGAATTTAATCGTCATTTGTCCGTGAACAAATTTTCCTGTATGGACTTGTAGTGACTCGACCCAACACAGATATTAAAAAAAATAGCACCGACTCCAAAAAATCTGAAGCCCTATAAAGTTTTAATAATTTCGCTTAAAAATCCTCTGCTACTACTTTCAACATTGAATCCTAAGATTTTACTAGATTTTTGAAGTCGGTACGAAAACCTGACTGGTATTAATCCAATACCTAGTAATGAAGACATTCAGTTTGTTTGGGGGAAAACACACAACCTCCATTTTTTGAAGTCGGTTAAAAATAGATAGAACCTTTTTATTTTCGCCCGATGAAATGTGTTGTTTGAAGCGAAGGTGTTAACAATTCGTGCCACTTAAATAAAAAATGCTAAATGACTTTTTGAATTATGGAAGGATTTCAAGATATACATACATACATTACATATGACGGCCTTCTCCGTGAAATTCTAAAACAGAATTAAAATATTAGCAGCACAGCGTTGGACTGGCATAACCTGGTTGTGTTAGAAATCGCAGGTAGGGGAGGCGAGGGAAGGGGGTTTTTGGAACGCTTTCAGAAAAAAATTTTTTGTTTGTTTGATTACTTTTTGTATAGACTCTTGTCAAAGAAAATACTTAACAGATCTGGAGTAGCTCAGGGCAGTTATCCGGATATCAATCGAATTTTTTTTTAAATTTGTATAAAGAGGTTTTTAAGGTCGCTAATTCCGATTCATACCGAATTTTTTAAAAGGTATTTGCAAATTGCAGGGTGTTACGTTAAGATCTGAACGAGGGTATGCTAATCGATTCTACATGGTCTTTTGATCACCTTTTGTTCGGAGACCCGTCCCCTAAAATCGGTCCTTCACCCTTAAAATTGTAACAGATTAGAAATCTCAGCCTTCAAACTTTGTGAGAATACCCCTTACGATCCAATTCGTCAACAAACAAGCGAGAGAGACCGCGCCAAACTTCCACAATGACAATTTCAATGTCCAAATTTTGATTTTGGCCCTTCGTTGTGTCGACTTTTAATATGGGAACATTGAATTTTTTTCTGAAAAAAAAGGTTTCCTGCCTTGTGGCCTTTTTAAGGAAAAAAACCGCTTCGAATCCGACGACGCGTTCAGAAGTTATTCGTGCTGGAGTGGTTTGTAAAATTAAAACAATGCCAGAATATGTGGTCGGTATATCGACCATTGTACCGCAAAGGGTTAATGATGCAAGTCTGGGCCCATTCGGTCAATGTTACGCTTTTACCATAACTATATTATAATGTCGAGCTTTTAACTCTATTTATCATAATGTCGAGTCGATTTGAAGTATTCGAGGGATAAGATGAAAAATCAGTTTCATTGTGGTTGATTTCTTTCGCTTGTCTTATTTAATTTGATTGTAGTAAGGTTATTGATGAACTGCTAAATAAATTATAAATATTTGTCCAAAAGAGCTCCACGATTGGGTCTATTTAGGATTACGTATTTCTTGTTCGAATCTAGAGTGTTTGCGATAGAAATACTGAATAGTGCTAACCTAGCGATATTTGGGGCACTTCTAGAGTACGTTACAAAACATAAAAAAAGTAAGAAATATGTAGCATTTTCTTCAAGGCTTATGCTAAAACCGCAGGCGCCTACAGCTACACTTTGACATCAACGTACACATGCATACATATATCGAAAGTCTTACCACGATGACAGTATAATAACTACGTCCTCTTTGCTATGGCAATAAGTGAATAAGTTTTAGGATCCAGAATTCCACCATATTGAATTTCCTGATATTTCATACAGTCACATGCTGGATCAAGGCCAATCCAGCGACACCTCATTTGCAGAAATCGGTTCAATTTCTTAGGCTGTACGGGGTAACAAACTCACATGCATTCAAGGCCTGTAAGACTCACAAACCTTCCTTATGGTTTCATCGTAGTCGGATAAAAAGACCGTCACAAATAGATTCTTACAAAGAAGAACATTGGTTTAAAAATAAATATAATCTTTCTAGACATGTATGTATGTATATCAGGTTTAACTCGGCAGTTCCAGTACTATCCGTATCTATTTTTTTACGTTTTTTAAATTTAAGTTAGCCTTTATTGCGGTCTTTAGTGTAGAATGAAATATTGTGGGTTACCATATCGATGTAATATTTCCATTTCATCTTCCTATTCACCAAATGTCCCCCGACCACCTTCCATCCTTATTGTGTGCATCTTCAGCATCAAGCAACTATTTTATCTAGATAGATTTTATAACATCACAGAAATAGTAGCAATGCAGCCCATGGGCTAAGCAGACACTTATCTCTTCTTATAAAGAGTTTCTTATACAAATTTAAAAACAAAGTATAAATGCGAGTGAGTCCAAGTTAAGATTGAAAATGACTAATTTTCTAGAAATTCACGCTTCCTTTCTTCACTTTTATTTAAAGCTTATGTATCATATTATAATGAATTGAAATAATTAAATGAATAAATAAGCAACAAATTGAAACACAAAATAAATACCATTAAATATTATTGGTATGAAATGCCTCCATTAGCCCATGAAATTTTAATCCATGGATATGAGGGAATTTAGCTGTTTTACTTCCGATTGATCAACTCAGCGAGGAATCTCATAGTTAAGATTTTAAAATGTTTGAGCCATTGTTAATACAATTTTAATCTTTTGCTAAAACTTGGAAGACAATTCTTATAAAAGGAATCCTATCGTTGTCGGAAGAAGCAATAAATGTAATTAATAAATTAATGTTTTCGTGGGTATTCTAATACATATTTCCGAGGTCTTTTGATTTGAGAATGGTTTCGAAAGCACTTTGTAGTAGGAAAGAAGATAAAAATAATGAAAAAGTCCTCCTCTCATTCTTTTCGAGATATCCATAAAAATATTCCAACCTTTTTTGTTCCATTTACAACAACCACGTACAAACTGAATGTCATTTGAATTAAGATTTTCCTTTTACAAAATATGTACATATATCAATTGACTGAGAATTTTCCTTATACAAAATGCAGTAAATATGTAGTAATAAGTAATTTAAATGCATTTGCATATTATGTATTTTTGTTTTAAAAACGGACCGTTCTCAAATCAAAAAACCGGATATGATAGACGTGCCGTTTCCGCCTGGATATTTTTTGTTCTAGTATGCTTAGTTTTCAGTTCGATTTTCTTTATTTGAAATATTTAAATAAAAAAAGCATCGGCTACCGTTGAGACCTGATAAAAATTAATGAAGATTGCTAACGACAAAATATGTACATATATGCTTACTTTTATTATAAATGGAATTAATGTGTCTATTGGTATTTTTCTAATTAAACAGACAAACAGACAGGGAGATAAAGGCTTCAACCTTACAGCACACCTATTTTTTCTTGGGGATGAAAACAAAATGTAGTGAGTAATTAACACTCACAAATTATTAAATAAGCTATTAACAAATTTACCCATATCAGTGGATGTATTATTTTGTTCCTTACAACAAATAAAATATATTATCATCTTTTTTTTTTTTTGCAATTTGCATATGAATCTTTGATACCTGCATTAGTGGTAATGCTATGAAAGACATAATATTTTGTAGTAAATTAATTTCTTGAAGATAATCTCAATTTTTTGAAAAAAATAGATATGAATTTTAGTTCATAAAATTGTGGTATGAAAAGTAGTATGTATTTTTTAAAAGCTTTAGAGATTGCAACTTTTCGCACGTTTTACTAAAAAACGATCAGAAAGAAAATAAACACATTGTTGCAAAGTGCTCTAAAAAAAGTCTCGAAATACATACAACCTATTTCATGCTTTTGATAATTTCATCATTTAAGCAACAGGAAGTAAATTTATATCAGTTTCAAAAATAACAGCATGCATTTTGGAGATTTTCTTGAAAGTATTTATTAAGAAAATCCAGATAAAAGAATTTAATATTCTCCCAGTCAAAGTGGTGATTCCCTTAAATTGAGAATAAGTCAATCAATATACATATTTATAACAATAACGCTCATTAACTGTAGTCGGTTTATTGATCCACCAAATTATTATTTGAGGCAAAATTTTTGAAAATTATATAAGTACATATAAATCCACTTTTTGAAAAAATTGCTGGAGGACTATCTTCACGATTTAACTCGAAGAGAGAGATAAAAGTGTTAAAACTAAAAAAAGTGTACTGATACCATTTTCAAAAATAGCGGCTCAGTTGTTTATATTCGAATTTCACTTTGAAACTTTAATATTTGATATTTTTGAGATGTTGCACTACTATTTTATAGGAAAAAATATTTATATTATTGAAAACACAACTACTTCAAATAAAAATTATACCGAGTAGTGTCTTGCAGTTTAATTATTTAATTTTAATTTCAAAACAAATGTCCATAAACTAAAATAATAGTTCAATTATTTTTTATAAAATTAATAACAGCTGATTGAAGTAACAAATCTGATCAAGATCTTCTTTACAGTGACTCCGCTTGATGTGGTAAAAACGCGACTTCAAACTCAACAAAAGGCACTCATATCAAATAAATGTTTTCTTTATTGCAACGGATTAATGGACCATCTTTGTCCTTGCTCTCCAAATGGCACGTTGAGTCAGAAGCCAACAGTACACTTAAATGGAACAATAGTGAGTAAAACTAAAAAAGCTCTACAGTTTATTGAAGAATTCTAAATCCATTCTAAAAATGCAAGTTTTTACTATTTCTGGGAGAATTTTTAAGTAAGTTTCTTAAAAAAAAATACGAAAGCACTTAATTTTTTATGTAAAAGTTACTACATTGATACGAATGCATATCAGTAAAGACGCAAATTTTTTTTTTGCGAACTTTGGAATTTTAATTGTCGAATTAAAAATTTGACGTGTTGTTTTCAGACAAGTTACTCTGCTTGAACATGTTGCATTTTACTTAAAATTTGAAATAATATATTTACCAATTGCAATGGAAAAGAGTATCACGCTATTATTAAATCGAAGTTTCAGAGGGTTGACGTTAGGGAAATCGGTAATCGGTAAAACCGGTAATTTTTCTACATAAAGGATTATGATCTGTTTTTGCGCAACAAAAAACGGAGCAAGAAACTGACGAACTATTGATAAGTGGAAGATTTTAAAATTAGTAAGCAAATCAATTGCAATCAACTTGTTGAACTAGACTCAGCAAAAAAAGTCGATAAGTCACGCAATACTTGAATTAATTTTTGAGATAGTATGTTTTCTAGATCTAACCATTAGCTGGTACACCTCTGCAGAATCGCATAGCTGACACTGGGGGTCCGCGTGATCCCAGCAACGAAAATGTTTGCTGTAAGTCCACTCATTACTTTTCGACTTTTTCGGAATAGGAATCTTTGTCATTGGCTTAAGATGAAGCAGATAAAAAAAAGACAATATACTTTAGATTCCTTACATTGTTTACTAATAATATTAATACAAAAATCAATTCCAACAAAAACAATAACGGTAAAAGTTCAACTTAAACAAATCAGTTCAAATGCAAAATAGTTCGTCCAGCAGCTTTGAAATGAAAAATATTACATCTACCACTTTGTCACTTCTCCTCTGTTCTTAAGAAGTTCTTGAATTCGTCCCGGAATTGTACTCACAAGATCAGCACAGAGCTGAAGTGTAAAATTATCCCAAATTTGTTGAAGCCAAATACGCAATTCATCCGTAGTCCTGGCGGGATTTGCTCGCAATTCCTGCCTCATTTTTTGCCACAAATTTTCAATTGGCGACAAATCTGGACTATTAGGGGGCCTTTCCATGACAGGGATCTCTTTTGCTTGCAGCCACGTTGTAGTGGATTTGCACTTATGGCAAGCTGCCCCGTCTTGTTCGAAAATATACTCGCCACAAGGGAACTGAAGCGATGGTATGGACGGTAGTAAATAGTTCTCAAGGATATTTTGGTACTTCGCAGAGTTAACTATTCCATTAACAAATGTAAGTTTGCCAACTCCTTGCGCGGACATGCATCCCCAAACCATTACGGATGCTGGAAATTTGACGGATTTGATTTTTCTTCAGAATCCTCTTTAGAGCTCTAACAATAAGATCATACCGATTTGCTATCGGAGGGCGACCAGTTTTGCGCTTAGGTATCACATTTCCAGTGTTTTTGTTAAATTAACAATCTCCGCGATTTTGTATGCCGATTTACCGCTTTTAAAATAATTTATTATAATATTTCTGACTGGAACGGGTATAGGCTTATCACGAGCCATTTTCAGCACTTTAAACAAGTTACTAAATTTCAGTGCACTGATAGCGTGGTGCTCTTCAATAACTCAGGCGAAAATTACCGTTACTAGTTTCATGTACACAATAATTACCCAACTATTGTTACTGGATGTACTATTTTGCGTTTGAAATCTACTGGACGAACTATTTTGCACTTGAATTGATATTTTTAAACTGAACTTTCACCGTTACTGTTTTAGTTGGAATTTATTTTTGTTTTGGTTTTATCAGTCAACATTCAAGAATCTAATGCATATTACCTGTTTTACATCTGCTTCATCTTAAGACCATAATAAAGATTCCAATTCGGAAAAAAGTCTAAAAGCAACAACTGGACGAACTCTTTTGCGTTTGGGTAGTATAGATAAAAAAGGAAATTTGGGAAATGTCCAATACATATTGAGATACTAAAAATAAATTGCAAAATGGTAAAAAACTTAAGATATTCAAGTGGGAATTACGTGTGAATCTGACCAGCTAAACTTTATGGAAAATATTTCAGGATTTTGATTCGGACAGTTTATGCTGACCATCATTCAACATAATTGAAGAGCGGAAAAATGCAATCAATCATTCACGAATGAAGTATATTGGATAGCAATAGTTAAAAAAATATCATATTTTTTAAGTAATAAACAAATAAATATTTGAACTAAAGGAACTCAGGCTATTGTAAAATTTCAAGAAACATCAACTTTTTTTGCATACTTGTATTCTCGGTTGAAGCCTTGCCAGTGCAATAAGAAGAATTTTAAAACACTTTTCTATAACAACTAAAAAATGTTATTATATGCAAATGTATAAAATATTTTTTTTTCTTTAACACATTCTCTACAAAATTAAGTAACTTTATTCATAGACGGAAGAAAATATCTTAAAATTCTATGGCGAAATAATAAAGACGTTCTTATGGTAGACGTGAAATAGTAAAAATATTTTCTGAGTAGATTTATAAATTTGCAACAGAGTGTATTGCGTTTATTCTATGTAATCAAATCGAAACAAATATATTTGGTTCCGCGTATATTGTTAAGTTCTATTTTGAATGACTTAATTGCAATTCATTTCACTTTCAGGATGGTATACTAAAAATAGGTCGCTACGAGGGAATTACCGCACTTTGGTCGGGCCTTAGCCCAACACTTGCCCTAGCACTTCCAGCAACAGTAATTTACTTTGTGGCGTATGAGAAATTCAGAGGACGATACTGCGAACTATATTCAGATTCCATCACACCCATATCTAATGATTGTAAAGTGCCACTAATAATTCCTCTAACAGCTGGGGTCTCAGCAAGAGTGCTTGCTGTTAGTATTGTTAGTCCTTTGGAGCTTATTAGAACTAAGATGCAGTCTGAGAGGCTTAGTTATTTTCGTAAGTAACCGAACACGAGGCTTTTTCAATTTGTAATATTCTTTAAAAATATCTTAGGAGTTTATGAAGCTTTAAAAGATACGGTGAGGAGTCAGGGAATCCCTGGTCTCTGGAGGGGACTCACTTCTACAATTTACAGGGATGTTCCATTTTCTGGTAAGAAAATTATTAAAAGGATTTTGTATTATGCTCATGCATTAACGCTAATAGATTGATATGTAAGTCATAAGAATACGCGCAGATAATTTTGAAGCATTCCAGGATCTTCTAGAATCTACTTGTCGTTTTCCTATAAAATTATCACTAAATTCTTGAAATACTACCTTTAGCATTTCAATTTCAACGGCTACATGAATTAAGATTTCAGTAATTGTCTGCTTATTTAACTAGCGCTAATGCGTTGGGAAAATGATGCAAAATTGTGTGTTAAAAAGAAAAATAGTTATGTTTTTAAAAAAGTTTAATTCAAAATATAAAAATTGATAACCACCACTTTTAGGAATATATTGGACTTGCTATGAGACAATAAAGAGTACATTTAACGTAAAGGATCCTACATTTAGTTTTAGCTTTTTCGCTGGTGCTACTTCAGGCACTGTGAGTATTTTGATATAATTGGTTTTTGGTGTATTAATTTTCAAAAACTGCCACAGATAGCAGCAACTATTACAACTCCCTTTGATGTTGTTAAAACGCACCAACAAATTGAATTTGGCGAAAAGGTTATTTATGCAGGTAATATAATATTTTCTTTTGTTTAAATTGTACCTCTTGATAATAAATAAATTTTATAGATAAACCAGCTAAAAATGTTCCATCTGAATCAATCATAGCTGCTCTGAAGCGCATATATGCCTCTCATGGCATAAAGGGCCTTTATGCTGGGCTTGGCCCACGACTAGCCAAAGTAGCGCCGGCATGTGCGATTATGATCGGTATCTTTGAGTACGCAAAGTCATTTTTCTACCAACAGAACATCAAGGAATATATTCGAGACAATAAAATGAGTGAAACGCTGTCGTACGAAAAATCCAAGTAGATGTTGAACGTCTGATGTTGTTTAATTTGTTTAATGAATTGTTGTAAATATTTAAAAGCAGTAATTAACAAAATTTTAATTAATGGGACTTTCAATCGCTTATTTTTATAGCAGTGCTTTATCTTTAGTTTTTTTAAACGAAAACGTAAGCGATATTTTATATAAAAAAAAATTAAAACCCAGATTCGTAGATATCAAAGAAAATTTTAACCACTAAAATCGACTCATGATATACAAGTTTTTAGGGAAATCTGTCGTAAGAGTCGTTTTTCTCGAAATACTAAGATTCTTTTTTAAATCCTATTTTTTGAATTAAAAGCTTTTATAATAAGCTTCAAAAACGCAAGTTTTAACTACTTTAACTTTGAAGTGTGCAAACTAATATTTAAAATTAGTTTACAACTTTTAGGTCTTCGCAATTTTTAAAGACGAATTCATTCATTTTTAAACTTCTTTTTATTTAAAGTGATTTATTGCCAACACTTCAGTATAAATCATATGCAAATGATTTTGCTTTCGTTTGAAAGCTGAATTTTATTTATAACTAGCTGTACCCTGCGCGCGTTGCTACGCCACCAACTAAAATACATTTGACAGTCCGCCATCTTGAATTCGTAAATTCTGACAGTCGGGTCGGGTTGAAATCAGCGACCCCGAAAACGCAAAAGTACCAATTTTTGTGGAAATCGCATAAACTTCAAAATTTGACAGTCCGCCATCCTGAATTTGTAAATTCTGACAGTCGGGTTGAAATCAGCGACCCCGAAAACCCCCAAATACGAATTTTGGTGGAAATCGCATAAACTTCAAAATTTGACAGTCCGCCATCTTGAATTCGTAAATTCTGACAGTCGGGTTGAAATCAGCGACCCTGAAAACCCCCAAGTACCAATTTTGGTGGAAATCGCATAAACTTCAAAATTTGACAGTGGCGCGCCATCTGTTGAAAATTGGTCGTACCAACTCAGTAATCTTCTTTGGCTCATGCACAACAACTTTGCTAAAGATCATCACATGATCAAATGCATAGTTTACGATTCTATAAAGGACATACAGACAAACATTCATTTTTATATACATATGTATATAGACTAGCTTACCCACTATTTGACTTCAATAAGATAGTTTCTCAACTAATATTATTGTAGAAATGCGTTTTGTAATGAAGACAATCAGTGTAGCAAAGATCTGTCACTTAATTCATTTAAACCAACTATTTATAGCTGTTTTAAAATCTTCGATGGTCTTTCCGAGTAGCTGGAAATCATATGTGCAAATGCGAGAAACGCGTACGGCATAAAATACTACCGAAATTTCAGTTTTTGTTCAAAAAGTTTCTAGGTAAAATCGAAAATTTAAAGTCACCATTTTGAAATCCGCCATTTTGTTCACATTTTAAAAACCCACATTTTGGTCGCGGTCGAAGCAGCGGTGTGTATTTCTTTTGCGAAATCGACAGACAAAATTAAAAAAAAAAATATCCTAGAATATGCTCGATATATCCTCTAACTTCCAGTCAAAGTCCTATTGAAATCAGTTTAGCCGTTCCCGATATTAGTCCGAACAAATAGTGATAAAAATTGTAAAAAAATGTGTATGAGTTTTTTTAACATAGCAAATAAAATAATCATATGAGGCTTATAAAAAGGCTGTTGTATATGTTTATATATCAATATGTCTATATCTCCGTGTTCATGCCAATGTCTATGTTTATCCTTTTGATGTTTGCATTACTTGTAGTCTGTAAAAATAATTGAATGGGGTTTCATATCATATAAATAACCATATGAACTTATAAAATGACAATTATTTTGAAATCACAGACAGACACTTCAATTTTATTAATATAGATAACGCAATTTACAATGTACTTCAACTTCATATAAAATAACTTTCTTTTATTTATGAAGAAATTAAGTATTTATCATAATGTGCTATTGATAATTTTTGTTCAATGTAGACCGAGCACATTTTTACAAGACTTACATGAAAGTTTCATCAACATTACTTTAATAGTTTTTCCATTTTATTGTAAGAAACGTATGTACATTCATTTAAAAAATTAAACAAATTTCAGATTATCTTTGGGATTCGAAATCAGTGATCTCGAAAATTTCCAAAAACGTGTAGTGCCATGAATTTGGTACGCTGCATTTCGATCCGTAAGTTTGAATGCTAAGTCTACATAGCTGAAGCTTGCCCTAAGCCTGGCTCAAACCGTACTTTAAACTTGATTGGAAGCCACACTAATTGTAAGTTTAACTCAAACCGATTTATGCCGGGCTCAACGCAGTTGCGGGGTTTAGAAGTTATAGCGTAACAGACGGAAAAACTACTACAGTTTATTTTATTAGTAAGGATGTTTATTTTTGGAATTCTAAATCAGCTTTTTAAAATTTGTTGACCCCCTTCTCTAAGAAAATAGGCTGTGAAAGACGAGCAGACATCGCGATGATTTCATAAATGTTCCGCTTTTTCAAAATTTTGTACAGAACCCAAAATGAAGTCAATGGATCTTAAAGGTAACGACTAAATATGTATGTTCAGAATTTTAAACCACTTCGTCAAAGCCGTCCCAAAAATAAATATAATCGCTTGAATCATGCTTTAAAATCTTCTACGTTCCAAATTATTGAATTTCGTTGAAATGAAGAATAAGTCCCATAGACAGCAAAAATATTTTTGTTGTGTGTTCATAATTTTCTTTAATCAAAGTTTGTGGGCTGCAACCCATATTTATCACTGGGATAAACGCTGTATACGCGTGTATATATAAGTGAAAATTTTTTGATAATAATTAAAACAGCTAATTCATTCCTATTTGCTATTGTTTTTATTTTTATAATTGTCTTCAACAATTACTAGAAGAGTCAACAGTTTTTTAGAACCATTTTTCTACATTCATAATTACTGTGATTATTTTGTATGAGTAACATTAGTTGTAGTTCTTAACTTATAAACAATTTTTAAAAAATATTTTCTCATTTATTTCCTGTTTGGTTCACCCATGAGCTTCCTGTCTTAATTGCATCTTTAGTTATTTGGTGAATGCATTTTCCTTACTCATTCTTTTCTGTGTATTTACTTTTAAAATTAACAAATGTCTCTATAAGTAATTTACAGATTTGACCGGGTTATTTTTTAGGTCAGGATATACAGATTTTAGCTCACAACTTAAATAGATTGTTGACATTTTAAAATTGTTTTCTTATTATTGTCTTGCATTTTCTCACTGTTTAAAGTTTTCATTTCACTGAAGAAGTATTGAAAAGGATTTTTGAATAGTCCCTCATCGAATATCGAATATTTTTCTACCAATTCGCAATAAACACACACAACTTATGAATAGCATTCCTTTAAAGCGACCGATACATGAACAAGAATCACTAGCCAGAATGTCGCGCACTAAATTTTTTTTTGCATTACACTCAACTCATCCAAACTAGATAATTTTTCCTCCCTTTAAATAATGGCCGTATTATTACATATTATTATTATTATTGTACACTATATACACATAAATTGAAAGGTTCTAAACGGTTTAGTCTTTAGCGGCAATACGCTCTTTTTTTACAGGGTAGTTGTTATATAGACCTTGTCTGAGAGCTTACTTGAAACCAATTTTGAAATGGGTGGATCTGTAACTAGCAGTCTAGCAGTTTGATGTATGCATATAACATTTTATTTTTAATTAAGATTCATTTAGTTTACAATTCATACTTCCATATTAGTGTTATTGGTCCGTAACACAAAATTATTAAATAAAAAATAAATAAAATTATTTTTCATGCCAAGTGCAAATTTTGGTTAATAATGAATATTGAATTATATAGGAAGGCGCACTTGCTTCATACCACGAGATTTCTCATGTAATATTTTTAATTAGACACAAAATATTAAAAATAAGTTTTCTTAAAATTTTTGGGTACATTTTTATAAATCACCCCGTAACTTTTTTGTATTTTGTTCGGTTAGACCCAAGTTTTAATTGATAAGCTTTTAAAACTTCATATTTTTGGGGTCGTAAAAACAAAAAGCTATGTTGGCTTTTTATTTTTGCAAGAAAAAAAAATCAATCCGTGGAGCTTTTTTCTCAGCTCGAAATTATTATTAGTCTAGACTCTAGAGTAATAGGTAAAGAGAGCATATCTCAAAAAAACGTCATAATTGGTTCGGTCCGTTTTCAAAGACTATGACGACGATCAGGAAAGTGAAAAATGTCATCAGTTATTTTAAATTTTTAGAATCTGACCTCTCTGGACGTAGGTAATAATCATTTCAAATTCAAATTAAAAATTTGTTGGAAATCTTGTCCGTCACTGGGGCGGTCAGGATTGTTCTTTAAATAAATAAAAATGAAATAGATGAAAAATGTATTGTTAATTTATCGAAAAAATATGACAGACTAATACAGAACAATGTTAGACTTAGAAAAAGAAATACCAAATGCTTTAAAAAAAAAGTCTTAAACATCCTTAAAATATATGTATGTAGATTTTCCAAACTTTGTTTCAATTAATGCCGTGTCATCGACTCGTTACCAGTTGTAGTTTGCAAGTAAATTTAATGAATATGAAAGCACAAATAATGAAATATATAGAATAACAAAGGCAAAAACAATAAAAGGAATAAACATATTTTTAAAATAGAAAAATATAAAATTACCACAGAGGGATTAATAATGTTGTGCTCTTTTTATTTAAAATACGCCCATTGACAGACCGACAGAAATTTTCAATTTCAAATTTATTTATTTCTGGAATGCATAGCAGTACTTTACAGATATCCAATCCTCAAAGAATCCCTCTAGAGCTTTAAGATTTTTGATTTCTTTCATCTTTATGGTTTCATACCAAAATTGAAAAATATGAAACTCTTTTGATGTAACTTCCATATCTGTCTATTTGCCTACATGTCACAGTCGTTTTTTTCATATAGTTATTATAAAGCCTTTTTATGTAAAGAATATTTTCTTTCCTCATTTTTGAGGATTGTTTTCTTTCACTAGGTATTAAATGGGATGTCATTATAAAACTATATTTGTTTTTATTTTTAATTTGTTTTTGATAAATTAGAAAATTTTACTAATTTTGAGCGCTCTCTATCCCTTAACTCCGAAAATTGTGGACCAAAAGATGTGAAATTATTTATACTATTAGAAAGTATTACAAAGATTGCATGAAAACTGGCAATTACAATTTCGGCAAAAAAATGTGTATAGAAAATTTTAGTTTGTATTCCTGGTCATAAATATATTTGTTCTGGTAATATTTTGAATATTCTAAGCTAGCAGTAAGTTACAGAGAAAACTGTATGCAAATTACATTCAAAGGTATTATTTAAATCTACACTTCGAAATTTAAAAAGCCGATTAATCTTGAAATATAAAATATCTATCTTCAATCACACGTATTATTGTATAATTTACGATTTCGCCTGCTTATCATCCTAGTGTTAGCTTATATTCTTTAACAAACTCCGGTATTCACATAAGTAAGCACAATATTCTTCTTCTATACAACGATGTTGCACTTAATGACCTTGTATTGTTTATTTATTAAGGCATTCCATTTCTTGCCATAAAGTTGGCTATTCTATTATATTTTTCGTATACAAATCAATTCACACGAGAACACCAACTTTATTGCGGAACAAGTTGCAGATTTCGTCTATAGGATATTTTCCGTATATTATGAATTTGTACGTAAAAATGTTCCATCATTAGCTTACATTTTTGAGTAAAATGGAAATTTAAAATACCATATTTTGACCATTTTCACTGTGAAATTAATTTGTTTTTCACAAAGCGATTGTAATGTGCATATAATAAATGGTGAATGAAAAGTTCGTCAAGCTGTTGTTAATAAAAGGTGTTTTTATATTTCTAAATTAGGATCCGGCCTTTTACTTGGGAGACTTACAATTACAAGTTTCATTTTCATGGTTAACGAAATTTTATGCTTTTTAACTTTATTTTGCTCAAAAATGGAAGGTGATGAAAATTGCGTATTCATAATTTACGCAAAACATCCTAATGGTCTGCCACAGTTTTGAAAAAAGAATAAAATATTGAATTTGTTAACCAATATTTCTATTGCAAAACATTTTAGTACCTATATCAATTTTATTCCGAAATTTAAAATTAGGTGTTTTAAAACGGAGCAAATAAAATTACTAACATAACATGTTCAAAGACCTTTTTGTATTCTGTTATTTACATACAGAAACAGTCATAAAAGTTTTTAATTTATTTAGAACACAATTAGGAAACTTAATTTTCATTATATCGCAATAAGTATAGTTTGGATCCTTTATTTTATATAAAATTTCTAAACCGATCTATTCACTTCGAAGTAAGAAATTTTTAAATTTAATTGTGTGAGGCGCAATTTATTTGATTGTTTAAATTTCATATAATTTAGTAAACAGTCTCTAAGCTCAAAATTGTTAGACATACAAATAAACTTTTCCAAAACACACAAACATTCTTCAATACATACAAACTTTTCCTAAATACAAAGGTTTAATTTATCCTTGAGTTGCAAAGGAAATACCCAAAATTTTCTTTAAATACCGCCAGCTAAGAATTCTTTTATAAATATAATTAAATAATTTATGAACAAAACTTTTACTGTTTAATCCTTTTAATAGGCCTCAATCCAAAAATTATTATTACCATGATTAGCACTCAAATTCCGTTCATAAATAAATCAGTCTAATCTGGTATCGTCAGCTTACCTTAAATTCGTTTGCAACTTCCGATAATTGGGTAAATACCCCTTTTTTATTAGATCTTCACTGAGGAATTAAGTCTTAAGTCGCAGCACATTTTCCGTACTTAAGGGGTTATTCTACTAATCACCCAGTAAAAAAGAGGTCTTTTTAAAATGAAAATAAAAAAAAAAACTACAATAGATATCGTTTTGAAATTTTGCATTATTGTTTATTATCGAATGACCATTAAATTTTTGTCAATTAAAACACATTTAAAAACAAAATGGCGGCTGCCAAGTCCAGTGACGTCATACATAAAAGTTAAAAAAAGTTTTGCGTCTGGTAAAACTGTGGTGAGAATATTCATTTGCATTAAAAAAAAACCTAAAATTATTAGTTTGGGTTATAAACTACTGCACTGACCTAACTTTAGGCCAAAATTTATATTTTTTTGCACTTTGCCACAAGTTTGAAAAAAAAGTGTCAATTTTCGACATTTTGTTGATTAAAAAATAACTTGCCATTTTGCCAAAAAACATTTTTTCGCTCTAAACTGTGGTCAGTGCAGTAGATAACCACTAAATAAGTATGTACACAAAATTTGAAGTCGATCGGTTAATTCGTTTTTTTGAAATTATACCACGCGCAAAAAAAAAGTACGTTTCGAGTTTAAAGTTTTTGCAACCGAATTTTTTGCTATACACAATACACAAACTTTCGAAATACCGAAGGGAGCGGAAAGTGCTATAAAATCAAAACGAAGTATGATATCGATGTGAAATTTTAAACTGTTATTCTTGAGATACTTTTCTATCGAAATATGCAAAAAAAAAAAAAATCGAAAAATATTTGTTTGATTAGTAGAATAACCCCTTAATTTCACTTTTATTACATTTAAAGATTTTCGCTAGAAAATATCTATCCAAACAATACTTCAGACTTTGTTTTAAGCGTGTTAAATACAATAATCTTAGAGCCGACTATAATCCCTGATATTACAGAATTTATTTAGAAATTTATGAGTTGTTTACCTTTTTGTTGAAAAGATCTGTGATAATTAAATAAAAATAAAGAAAAGGTGAGGAAAACAAAACAATATGATCGGAGGTAAATTAATTTAATTTTACAGTAAACAAATCGTTCACGTTCAATCAAAACGATTGACAACATTTGCCAGTCTGCTTGACCAATAACACTGCCATGGACAACGACTGATTACGCCTAACTAAAATTAAAACAATAAGAACAAGTGGCATTGCTTTGTACAAAAATGTTTTTTTCTTTTTTACAATAATAATACTATAAAATAATGAAGGGGTGGCGCACGCGGTGCCAATGAAAAAAATAAAACGGGTTGCGCGGGCCTTAAATAATCTTAAGAGTAAATTTACAAATAAATTAGCCGAACTTTAGCTTAGGACGAAGACGATCAATCTTTTGGAAATTGCTATTGATTGGTGTAAATCCCATCCACGCGATGCGGTGAAAACTTAAAAGCCCACTCTAGAATATCCCGAAGGCGTCCCCATTGTGAGTGTCGGCCAGGGGAGTCTCGACCTCATCGGTGTCCGCAGCGTACTCTTTGCCGATCGAGGATAGGAACAGGAAGGCCATGGCCAGCAGACTAGATCCTAGAAGATCTCCTAATGCAGTTAGATACGGAATTGCTGAATTGTCTGGGTCTATCTTCCACTTCCACATGGCATGGATTATGATGTGCGCAATGTAGAGGAGAAGCATTATCTAGAAAAAAGCAAATTCACAAATTAGAAATATCGTCAATTCATCAATTTTTGAAAGAATTCAAGATAACTACTTGGAATTACTTGAGATTAACTCATCGAACCAAGGTTATTGTTTTTGACCAGCTATCAAGATAATTTTTGTTCATATTTCGCTGATAAAGTACTTTAAAAACTCTGATAAAAAATTATGTGCGACCCAATTTACAAGGTACGATATTCTTTTTTACTTTTAATTTGTGAACAATTTTAAATTTATCTGGCAATATAATAAGCATTCAATTAAAACTAGAGTTTCCACAATTATTTTTCAATTATCTGCAGTAACCCAGTTTAGTAAATAAACGTAAATTGCTAAGCAAAATAATTTTTGTAAATAAAGCAAAACGTTAATCAAAGTATGGCATTTTTAAAGTAAAAAAACATTAAGTCCAGAATTTACTTAAAATAATGAAATAATATTGTGATAATACATTTTTATGTCACATTTCTCAGCTTTTTAATGAAAACATTCATCCATTTATTTTCTATTGAGACGCAAGAATTTGGGATATCAAAACTATTCGAAATCTTCATTGAATTTCCATAAGATTTGGTGTAAAGGGGTTTTTAGAGTCACCGATTTTGAATTTTAAACTGAAAAACGATAAATCCAATAAAACGGATAAAAATTTAAAAGCTGTATTTCTGTCAAAACTTAAAAATACTTAATAGCGGAGCTACATATATGACAAACACAATGATAACTATCGTCAGATTTTTATCTGATATGCTTCAAACTTTATTTTGTACAGGCTATCTCAATTGTTCGGAAGAATTTTTGGAAGCCATTCGGACCTACATATATATATAAATTTAATTTTTTTAATTTAAAAAGTGTATTCATCGAAATTTTAAATTTTTTTTCTTTTAAAACTTCGAAATTTCTTTTAAACTGTAACCATTTTATCAAGAGAGTGTTGTATACTTTAGAAATCAAAGTGGCATAAACATCTAATAAATTTATTTTAGACAAAAATTCCTCTACCAAACTCTATTAGGGGCAAATTTCAATAAATAACCTTGTAAATTTTTTTTTTATTGTCTTAAATGCTCCCTTAACTAGTCAAGAATAATATCCAAATGGTTTATGTGGGGTGAAATTTGTTATGTGGCTCAAAACGCAGATTTTCGAGTGAAGTCACGGTGTCGCTTTGCAGGTAATTTTAGTTTAGCTTGAGTTCACTACTTAAAACTTGAATCACGTTTTTCTCGAAACTACTATGTTTTTCGAGCTGGCCGGTACCTCTATCTAACGCTTTCAGTTCTCAACCGAATTTCAATCGTAGCTTCATAATAATATTCTCTGAAGGACATAGGAGTTTTTCGAATGGTTGACTTTAACTGAATTTACAACCGATTTTTGACAGTTTTTTTTGAAAAATAAAAAAATTATACCTAAAATCAACACCATTTTTTTTTTCTAATCAATATTTTCACAAAAAATCCTACGTTCTTTATTAGATATTGAACAATATTTCGAGAATTTTTTGATGTTTCTTTTTTCTAGATGAAAAATTGTGACCTGTAGCGGTACGTACGGCCAAGGAGGTCTTTTAAATAAAAGGGATTTTCTTTCGAGAGCTGCTACGCCGCCATTTTGTTTTTAAATAATTATAAAAAACTTTGTTTAAGTACCTAAATACACGTACAAACATGTCTAAAAAAAAATTTATTTTAATAACTTAATTTGTCTTCCGTAAATAAATTCGATAAAATGATCCATAATTTCATGATCACAAGGTAGCATTACCCTACATATAACTTAAGAGGACAAATTAATTTTTTTATATAACAATCTTTATATCGTTATATTTATTTTAGAATTATCCAAAAATAGCAACCAGACGGAAGCAATAAAGCATTTCTCTGATAAATTATTGTTCATGATTTGTCTGACTCATTACTCAATTACTTTTTACAAATGGTGTCGAAAATTACTTTTTTTTTTTATACAAATACATACTTCGTTTTTGTTTAAGTGTTTTGCACGAAAAGCAATAACATTGCACAGTGTACTTAAACCTAAATTTTCCTATGATGAGAAAAACTTCACAATCAAGGCTTAAGAAATGAGCAAAGCGCTAATTGATTAAACGACGGATGTAGTTAACATGCTAAATTACATTAATTTATGAGCAGATTAAAAACCGATTCGTTTTCCTAAAATTGAATATCGAAAGGTTACAATCCAATTAATACCCTTAATCTACATCTAACCGCCTGCACGTGCCTTGCAGAAGATAAGAAACAAAAGCTAAAGTTAAACAAATAATCCTGAGTTGTCTGCAGCCGACTGTGTAAGCACGATAAAAGTGCAACAACGCAAATAAATCAATTTTTAATCACCATCAATCCTAAGTGCTTGTCACACTTCCTTTTCTATCCAAAGTGAGAAATCGGGCATTGTTTTATCCGATAGAGTTATCAAAGAAACGCGAGCAACAAAAAGGAGAAACCCAACTTAAAAGCTTCTCCAGTTGTCAGTCACTTGATCGGATTTCAATTTCTAAATTTAATGCTGCTCCTTTGGACAGAGATAGGCCATGATTATCGAACCCCAGATAACACCTTAATCTTGACCAAATATCAAGTGTCTTCAAATACATTTTCTCCGGAGGCGTCGTCGTACACAGCTTTTGCTGTGGTCGTGCCAATGATTATTCTTTGCGAAAAAATACAAATTCCATTTCAGGCACAATACGACTGATCGCCACTTCTACAATAGTTTGATTAAAGTTTTTAAAGTAAAGTAAATCCCCTCTTTTGTTTTGATGTTATCGATTATCGAATCTCAAGAGTTCTTACTTTCGGAATCACGAAATCTTTACATGAGGCGATCGCGATATCAAATGTTGTTGATCACCTCAGATACACGTGACTAACTAACCGGAAGTAAAAAGTAATGTTTTAAGGAAAACTTGAAATTAAAACGAATCCAACAGTTTTTTATTCTTGACAAAGCTTTAGTTAAATTTTTATTTAGAAAGTGTTATTTTGTAGCAGATTTTTATGTACAATTAATAACAGTGGTCAATAAAACTTTTTAGTCTGGGTTTTGTATGATTGCTTCTGATTGGTCTTAACTAGTAGTAGTATTTAAACAAAAAAACATTTAGATTTGTATATAGACCACTAAATATACGAACAAATTATTATAAATTAGTAGTTTGTAAAAATTCGATATTGCGTTATTTTTAAAGATTGGAACTTAAACTTTTGAGATAAATTTTTATTAATCTACACTACAGGGTGGGTAAAGTAAATTAAAATTAAAATTTTTATTAAAGCAATAAAATGCAATACTCTTCTCCAAGTACATATTTAACTTACATACATATATCTTATTTACTATTATGTATTCAATAAATACTTTGGAAATATTTCTACATGCGAAACAAAAACCATTACAGACAAATATGTGGCACTTACACTTCGCCCCACTGTGGGACGGGTTAAGATTGTTTAACACGTTGACGCACATGACGTCTATTCATCTATAAGCTATATAAGCTGAATCGACGTCTATAGACGTCATTTGCGTCAACGTGTTAAGGATGTTAAAATTTTGCAAACGATTTTTCTTTCAATTTAAATATTATTTAAGAAGTGAGAATGAACAAATTCCGATCCAATCTAAATATCGACTACTCTATGGGATACTTCTAAAATTAATGATTTTCTCCAATCTCAAAAAACTAGAATGTGCCAGCTTTAAAATTATTGTAGATTCGTTCATTTTTCGTACAGATACGGCTGTTTAAAGAAAACAAGAGAACACTTCATTTGTAAAAATGTTTATTGTCTTCCCTATTTTTTTTTTATGTTAAGCTTTTTCGGTCTTAAGAAAAAAAAACTAGAAGGCATGTATTTAAAAAATTTGTACAAGTGCTAAGTATTTTTATTTTTTGTTCGTAATTAAACTTAAAAGCGAATCGATTCAGTGGTTCTCGAGTAATTTTCCGCATCACCTCAAACACTGGTATTTAACTACCTGATGACTTCATAACTATGGCGCCATCCAAAGACTATTTTTCTATGCAAAAGCATAGTAAAGATATTGGCTATAATTCAAATATAAAACCGAAATTCACAAAGCCTTGAATAAAAAGACATACTTTAAAAAATGAGCACGTTTTTCAACTTTCCAGAATCTAGGTATACGTACTTAGTCCCTTAAAAGCGACATACCCTCTTATATAAATATTATTGATAAATATATTTACGATCGGAAGCATTAATTGACGTCCTATGTAACTTAATTGGTTTAGCACACGAAATGGGACTCCGTGGGGACAGTAAAAAAGTCATACATTAGTCATTCGTATGTCGTATTTTGCAGACTTTATTTGCATGGGAATTAACATTCCAAGTGATAGCAGCTGGTTTTCTTAGAACTTCAGTTTGCGTCGTGTTGTGTTAGCGTTGCATTATTAAATTTTTAAATACATATTAAAGGTCATAAAGAGAACTCACCTGGATTAAACTAACAGTTAAATAAGAAAGCACAAATGAAATGTGCACTGTTGACTTCCACATGTGTATGTAATCCGCAGCGTAAACGAAGAGGATTTGTCCAGGAATAGACATAAGTATTAAAATTCTCGCTGTTTTGGCATAGGGAACTGAAATGAGAAAAATAAAATACATATTTAATAAAAAATTACATGAAAAATAAGATTTTCGTATATTCCTTTTAACTATCAAGAACAGCATTTTGCAATGCTTAGGCGATAAAAAAAATATATGAAAGTAATATCTACTTTGTTTTCCGGATTAATATCTATGTACTATTTATGGTGAAGAAAAATAAAACATTTTCCGTTTCTGAACACAAGACATCAACGATTTCAAGTAGTAAGAATAAAAAGCAAAAGTTTTGCTATGAAAATGATTATTAACTACCAAATCAACGTATATTTTACGTTATTTACGCAGTTTACATATAAATACCCCTTTTATTTTTTTCTATATTAAAATTTAACTACGAGATATTCGATTCTCCACTAGTAGCATAAAACATAAAAAAAGTTCAAAATTTATTCCCTAAAATAATTTATTTTTATCTTAATTTTCCTTTTCTAGCTCAAATAATTCAATTTATATATATGTATTTCTTGCTTTTGTTGACATTTCATGTATTTTTTTAGAAAGAGAAGTTTAAATTTTATGCAATTAATGCATTAAAGAGCGTTTATGTTTTACTTTCATGCTTAAAACAAATTGACTGCTATTCGCGTATGAAAATATAAAGTAAAATTACATTTCAAACTTTAATTGCACTGCTGCTCAAAAGTTAATTTCGACAAAAAGTTAATGTTTTGAATTTGTGCATATCATTTCACACTCAGCATTACTTAAAAACAAGTAGAAGTATAACTCATAAACATTAAGTTCATCGCACTTATTACTTAAGCGAGCGTTGACTTGATTGATTGATTTTATTATTCAACAATTTTTTAAGAATTTTTCTTTAAAGTATGATAATTTAAATTGCAAAACTTACCTCCTTTAAATAGCGCTTTCCATGGAAATTCTAATATTTTAGTATGGGGCGGAATGATACCGATTATAGAACTTTGGTGAAGCATCGTTGAGATTTTACTAGCCTGTACTGAAACTAAGTTTCCTCCAATTCCGTTTATGATTGGTTGAAATACAACAAAGCCCTTGAATACTTCCACAGCTGCATCTAGTACAAGGCCACCCATTCTAAGGAATATATAAGTAATTTTAGTAAATATCAGTTGTAAAAATATGTGTTTAACTATGTTAACAATTTCAATTTTTCATGGTCAAAATTTTTATTTTTAAAACACCTGCACTCACGAATCCAAAGAAAATCAATAAAAACACTTCCCCATGCTCGGGATTGCCCAGAAAGGGAAGTAAAAACTGAAAAATGTATAAAGAATCGATGTAAGATAAAATTACATAATTTTGCATCACAAAATTCCAATTAATTAAAGTGCATGAATTTTTGCTGCAATATCGATTACCCCCGCACCACTGCGACCACCGCCGACGGGGTAAATGTGCCGAACAACATAAAGAATTAACAATTTGGTTGGTTGCTTCAACCGTGAATTACTGATGGTGATACATTCGAATCTTTTATGAGTCCATTCAGGTTATTGTATCTACATTCACTCTGTTTCACGGAAAATTGATTTTTGTTAACATAATGAAACGTATTTTGTTGTTGCTGCTATTTGTTGCATTTTTGTAGTTTTTTTTATTGTAAAGAATGGTATTCACTTACCCACTTATAAATAAAGCTGATATAACAGGTACCCAGCCAGTTGTCAGAACAGTACGTGTATACTTGTTCCGTAATACTATAAATATCCACAGAGGCAACAAAAATACGTAGACGACGACGACCACGTAAGTAATCCACAAATGAGTTACTGCACAAAAAAGGAGAGGAAACATATGTAAATTTTTTCGATAAAAATTTTTCTACCTATGACAATAAGAATTTCAAATACAAGCACAGTACATTCATCCTTCATTGCGAAATAGTAGACTACGACTTACAAATTCAAAATTTTTAAAAGCCAGTAAAAAAATTTAAAATGCCACCTTTTGCTCAGCCTATTTCATCTATAGTTATTTTGTAATTTTTATTTCTTGCTCATACTGTTTGTTTTAAATATAACGATTAAGTATATATTTAAGCTTTTCTTAAACATTTTTTTCACTATTATTTGCAATTTGGAGTTTATCCGTACTTGTTTAATGAGATTGATTCGGATTAGGTAAAAAATTTACAAAAAATAGAAATTAATATTAATTTATTTACTTACCAATATGATCAAATAGCCTCGATGCAATGAAGGATAATAAGCTAATCGAAACAACATCGCCGATAGACGCAGCCAGAGGTGTTGCTAAATTATCGGGATTCATATGAAATCTTTTGGATAATAATATCACAGCCACTAATACAAAATCTGAAATTGTAAAAGAGAAATTTACATGTATAAAAAAACAGTAAATACTATCTTAAAATTAAACTTTCCTTTAAAGGCAATCTAAATTAAAAGAGCCTTAAAGCGAAAGTAGATAGGGTAAAATGTATTAGTCGGTCGGTCGAGAGACCGTGACAAAATTACCGCATAGAATATCATTCGCAAAAATTTGGATGTGAAGTAAAATGATATGAAAAGAACAAATTCTAGCTGGAAGGTTGTAATTGAGCTAATTATTAACGAAATCTCCTTATAGAGTATCAAACAAACAACAATATTAATCTGAGAGGCCGGAAACGGCTGGAAATGAAATAATAATTCTGGGTATTAATAAAATTCAAAACTAAAGGGTTACTAAAATTGTTACTATAATTTTAAAGTTTGAAGTTTGTTGTCTTATTGAAAGATCTAAAAAACATGTGCGTTTTGCCCGCAATAATCAAACATGCCATATTCGTTCGAAAAGTTAATAGATTTTTATCACCGTATAATTTAGTAAAATTTAATTGACTGACTTTTGGTTATTGAGGAAAATTTGAGTATTTATTTTATAAAAAGTAAAGTAATAACTCTCACCACCCAAATCTATAAAGCCCAGTTTGGCATCTAAGCCAGAAATAAGCTTTAGGCATTCAAAATAAAATAAATCCATGTGCACCTTAGTAAAATTTCTGTTTTGATGAGTTGATAAAAACTAAGCTCAGTTAACAATACTTTACAAGGTAAATTTTTTATGATATCTGTTCCTCCTTTTTTATACATAATATTCTTAAGAACTCCTAATCCCCACCCCAGTTGATTTGGTCATCATAAAGTGATTAAAATTGATATACTTTTCCATTAATGACGATTGCTATCATGAATCGCAAATTTCACTTCTCAAGGTTGTGAACTTGAACAATTTTGTAGCATTACGTTGCCTATAGGTAGGGTTCTGCTTCCTTTATACATAATTCATACAGTGTACAAGTACAATACAAGTTGCAGATGTGAGGTTCTTAAGTGCCTTACTATGTTACCAATTAGGTTTGGCTTTAGAATTACAAGACAACCCAGAACGAACTTTCTTATATGCATGTGTGTATGTCTAAATGTCTCCAGATAACCATATTCCATATAACCTATTCCTTTCTATAAAATAGCTCATTCTCCTTAAGGATCCGACCGAAGGCAAACACTTTGATAGGGCTAGAGATTAAAATCAAATCACAAATGTTTTCTCCTATTTCTGGTAACTTTTCCACGCGAACCAAATTAAGGAAGATGCGTTCAAGCACTCCGCTTATCCACAAAACAGGTTCATCTTATTGAAATTGATTCGTTTACCCTGGAGTAATCAAAGTCTATCCACGTGGATGTTCCCTACCCATTGCTAGCACAGTTGTCGGCACGTGAACCAAATTTTCCCCGAGACCAGGAAAATTCACAGCGTATGAAAACAAGGTCATTCACGTTATATCCCCCGTAATGTAAACTGTGGGAAGTCCGAAGGTCTCATTGAACTTAAAAAGCCAGGGGATGAAGAAGCGCCAGACATTTGTCAGGTTGAGAGGAGCAACATAAATTAGCCAGGAAATACGAAACGAGTAAATTTCTGCTAGTGTGACATCGTTCTTTTTCGTTATTTAATGAATATAATTAATTTCTCAGGAGTAATGCAGAACTTTATTAGGCGCAGAGGAAATTTATCTTCTCTTAAAAATGTTATCAATGTCAAAACGATTTATCGTTATTATTACTGTTGTAATTCAAAGTCATGGAATACCATTTTAAGCATCTAATTTCTGTTAAAAAGATACAAAAAATGTTTCACGTTACTCCATCACACTTTTATCTAAATTCACAAGGTGGTAATTTGGCTTATAAATGAAAACAATGAGAATTTCTGAATTGCAACGAACGTAGGTTTCACTTTAATAAGTGAAGCGCATTAAATAGAAGCATGAAACAACAAGTTATTTAACACTTTAAATGGCCAGCCTAAGCAGAGTCTACTAATATCGTCACGAAAATGTACATATTTTATAAATGCTTTTGCCGTTCAAATGAAAATGATTCTACTCTTGTATCGAAAATGTTTAAAAAATATTTTATAATAAATATTTTTTATTTTAGTGTATGTACATATCGTAACCAGATTTTCAAAATAAAAACTCGTACTGTGTAAATATGAAAAGATTTAAATTTTTACAAGAATTACTTCAACCAGAAAAGAATCGTAATACAATTGTTAATATAATGCGCGAATTTAACCATTTTTTATTTAGTGAGTATTTAGAAATATTTGAATTCGGGACATTTTTAGTCACCCGGGACGCTGGGACAATATTATTGAAACCGGGACTGTCCCGGATAAATCGGGACCTCTGATCACCGTAATACATCCTTTAGAATCTGATTTTTTCTCTCACAATGTCGTCCTTTAAGCTCTATCTTAATTTGAAAACCAAAAAGCATAAAATTGCGAATTCACAGTATATCGTATTAATAAATAGACAGTTTATAGTTTTCATTTACTCTTTAAATTTATTTTTTTAACGTTCTTTTGAAAGATCTTAATTTATTGATACAGAAAACCGCTTTATGCTGTTGCTAATAGCACATTTAATAAGTTATACGTTTTTATTATTAAACGATTTAGAGATTGCAAATGAATGCAGCATTATTTAGCCATTTATTAGTGATAATGACATTGTAATATACATACTATTTTTTAAACATTTAGTGATAGTGAATTACCAATGCACTACATTTGATTATCTCATGCCAATTCTGTGCTAAGTCAATTCAGTGCACTATCCTTTGATAACTTGGTGATAGTGAATTTGAATTGCACTATGCACAACTCTGATGTGAATGAATGAATGAATTTCGTATTTTATAGCTAAATTCCACATGGAGGCATATTTGCATTTATGGTACATAAATAACTCAACTAGAAAAAGCGGAAAGAAAACCGGCCATAAATTACTTAGCAGTTTATGGCTGGGCTAAACTTTAATCGTTAGTAAGAAATGCAATAGTAATTAATATTTTAACAACCCTAGCATAACTCTACATATAAAACCATTTAAGTACTTACCTAAAACAAAACATGATGACGTTGCGGTGAACATACTGGACGCAATCATTAGCATGACATGCTCGAAGTGAAATTGGCCATTCATTGCTGCACCCACACTTATTGCAAATGTTGCGACAATAAATGACGCGACAATCGCTTGCACTTGCACAAGGGCAATATTTCCGACAACCATGTGGAATATTTCCTTTCGAGATGTCATGTTCCCAAGGTTTGCTTGTGTCGATAGCCGGGAAGCTAGGCACATATCCAAGTTACCCTTCAGCCCGAGAAGTGCTGGGACCAATATGAAAAGTTCCTTAACAGCCTTGAACACTGTCCAGCCCTGTAAAAGAGGAAATAACAATAATTTAGTTTAGATTCAGACGTTAGTTAGTGTCGAAAAAGGAAAGTAAACATTTGTTTTAGTTCGACAAAATGATACTTGTAAGATATCAACACTATTAACGAGATAATCAAATTATATACCTGCGAACGATAAGCAAGGTATGCATTCGGTTAAAAATTGTGGTGTAAACTTTAATAGCGGCTTAAGATTACAAGGAAAATGTTAATGACCGTGATTATTTAGTTCTAATTTATTTATATCTGTATTTTTTCTGTATTTAGTTCTAAAACTATTACAGGTAAACCTTCTACAACGCGGTACTTTAATAATGTGATTTTTCTACAACGCGGTTAGAGTAATGCGGAAACTTTCCTATATAACGCGGTACTTTTACAATGCGGTTTAGGAAATGTAGAAAATTTCCCATAATTCTATAGTGTACTTTACATACATACAATATATTCATAGACAAATCAAATCAGTTTTTCTTGTAAGCAGTGTTAGCATGCGCTTATGGTTTGGATAATATTGGGTAATACCTCCATAAATATTTAAAATTACTTATTTGCCTATCAAAAAGTTTATAAGGGGCTGCATAGCATAGATTTATTTAAATCTAAAACTACAGGAAGTGTAGTTGAACTTGTCGATGAATTAAGCTCAGATTTTGAAATAAGGCCACTCAAACGTTATCGACCAAGTATAAGTGACGATGAGGAATAAATATATTAGCATAACATTAGCTATGTTTTTTATGATTTTTAATTTGAATATTGGTTATTTTTAGATTTTAGATTTTTAGATTTTGGACTTATTTCAATTCAACCTTAATAGTATATACAATAGGAATATTACAATTTACTGCTAGAATCCTAAATTCATTCAACTATATTATTACTAGGTTTGTATTAACAAATAAATATTTAAAAGAACATATGGTTGTTGGGGAAAATCTATTTTTGAAAACCCAATGATAAAACTAAGGCTATTCTTACATACTACGGCAGCTGCGGACAACAGATAATCCTGCGTCAATTCAAGTTTTATTAGCATCTACATAATTTTTTAATTAGCTCGTTTTCGGACCAGGAACATCTTAAGAAAAATTTGTTCGTAATGCGTTTTAATTTATCATTGATGAATTCTAAATTAGCCCTTTCGTGCAATTTAGTGGTGGAGAAGTGCCATGGCATTTTTAAAATTTTGTTTTGAGCAACTTGGATTTTATTTATGTGTGTTTTGGTACATTCGTACCACACGGGCGCTCCATATTGGTTATTAAACTTGAAACCATGATCTTTTAGTTTTTTATATGATATTTAATTTTATTTAAATTTGTTATTAATTATCAAAATGTTACACCATAAAAAACAGATTTTCTCCTTTTAGAATCGAATCCCAGTTTTAGTGTTAAGTTAGTGTCTCTTAAAACGTGATTTTGGAACGTGAATGGGACGATGTGTGGTTTTGATTATTTTTAAAAAACAAGGGGAAAAGGTGAAAAAGTACAACGTTTGATAACTTAGCCTACTTATCCTTACTAAAAATATCATAAAAATTAATCATGAGAGCTGGAAAATCTCCGATTAATAAATTTATAACAGAATAATTTGTAACCAGTAATTAATTAGCTAAAAATTGGATTTATGGGTTTTTATATGAAAGATATTCTGACAGAAGTTTTAGTGCTAATGAATTTATTTTTGAAAACAAAAGATTATTGTTAGCTATTTGGTGTAACCTGGAGGTGTAGAAGTCCTATGGTAAATCTGGTATTACTTTATTTTTGTTTTTTAGCTTAAACAATTTATGCGAAGATCAAATGCTTTTGGCTTCAAATTCTCAAGCATACTGGAAAATATTCGAATATGAATCTTTCACATAGATTTGACCTTGACGTTAGTGGATTAAGCTGAGATAAATTTAAATTGAATTTTGAGAAGTTAATAAAGATTAAATCATTATTTTTATTATTTAATATAAACGAAACAAAGAAAGTACAGAAGCTATCGAGTCGACTGTAAATCGACACCCGCAATAGGCCCATATATATGCACATATCTTATAATGTCGCTATACTACGACCTTAAATCACTGTAATATGGCATAATAAATCCTAAGCAATATTCTCACAATTACAAACGCGCTATCAAATTGGTTCCGTGGCATTGTCCCGTAGTCATAACTTCCGAGATTATTATTCATTGTTCTATGAATTATGACCATATGAACTATAGAAAAAGATTGACGTGAGAGACAATCTCCTCAGGTTGTTTAATCTTAAGCTGATAAAATCAAAATGAAATTTATTAGCTACCCATCATTTAATTTTTTAATTAATCCAGCGCGTTAGCGTCAAGTAAATCTCTTCTTCGCAGTCGCAGAATTTTTTGTTTTTTTCAATAAATCTTGTCCTGGAAAATCAATAGGTTCTGCCGCCTACAGATAGTTCCAATAAGTTTTATGTAAACATTGGAGGAAATTTAATAGCGTTCGCGTGCTGAAATTGAAGGCATTTCAAATTGAATATTTTGCTGAACACAGAAATCAATATCTGGTAGCCTTGAAATTTATACCAATTGCAATTAAGTGCAGGAAAGTTAAGGCAAATTTTATTCAACAGTTTTAATTGGTGCAATTTCTTCAATACTTTCTACAATATTCTACGAAGGGTGACATTCAGGAATATTTCTGTTACGCTGAAGTCTTTTCAGATGAAACTTTTGTGGCTTCTTGATTTAAATTCGAAATTGATTGCATGATTCAAACGTAAAAACAATTTTACCTTTTCCGTGATTGCAAACCTAAAGATTTGCGCTTTGGTGTGGGATTCATGTAACATCGAACAGTTAAAATAGATTTTCAAGGGTAAAAAGGCAAACAGGTGGAAAAAAGCATACCAGGTGAACTTCGGTTTACATAAGCACATCAACAACATTATTATGCTTGTTACGTCTGCTCAGCAGACATATCGACAATAAGTAACGATGTCGAGTAAAATTTATTATAAGCAAAAATTTTAATGCAGAGAGTTGTGATTTCAAGACAATTTATGTCTTAAACATGGAATGCAAAAATTCACACCTTGTTCCGATGCTTAAATGAGATTGTCGACTTAAAATTAAGTTTCTTTAAAAACACTTAATCGAATAATAAACCCTCTCGGAAGTTATGTGCTATCCTACGTTTTCACAAAATATTAGTGTTATTAGTTTGGTGTAAAACTCAAAACAGATTATGTATGCAATTTTATAGTTGCCCTTGAATTTTACTATCATTGATATTATGCTTCCATAAAATGTTGCAATAAACGTTAAAAGTTGTTCGTTTATTGGTTCTTAAAATGGTCCCACTCTGGATGGGAAAGCAATATACAACACACAAATAAAATGCATATACATATATCTTATAATTGGAATATCAACAAGAAACTTTAGAAATAAGTATATTTTTCTAATACATAATCTAAAAATCATTGTGCTTTTCGATCAACTCAGAATGAATATATTAATCATAATTACAAATGAGAAATATTTTTATACCCATTATGTAGCGTATAAAAAAATTCGTTTTAAAATTATTTCCTGATTCCTAAGTCAAAACTGATAATCTGAGAACAGGATTTGGTTTTCTTTTTAATTTATTTAAATATTTCTTTCAACTTCCAGAAATACTCTAAGAAAGTTGTTGCAATTAAGCGAGTTCTCAGAATGAAATCTTGTGTTGGCTAAATCATATTTGCTTTTTTCAGATTTTTCTAGTTTTATTTAGTTTGACTGTTTATCTACAAAAAATTATAACCAATGAATGAATATATGCATCGCCTTGTTTGTAACCAATGAGTATAAATTGTTAATAGTTTAGGAATATAAAATTTTTAAATTTAAGAGATATGTATTTATGTTTTTTTTAATAGTAAAATGTAAATATGTATTACATGCATAAAAAATCAAGTTATTGTTATTAAATTGCTGCTAAATGGTTTAAGCAAACTTCGTAATATTGCACGTTTAATAGTTTTTTACGAAGAATTACGTAGGCATCTCAAAACGCAGATATTTTTTATTCAACTGGCGGAGGAAACAACAAAATGTATATTAGTCAAAATTTTTGATACGTTACTCCACAAACTTTAGTCACTAGGTGCATCAAACCAATTTAATGCGTGGCAGATGTACATATGACTTTTTAGAGGCGTAATTTTCAACTCGAAGTAGGTCGTTATTTTAATACCAAATTAGAAATATCTACATTTGCGTATCGCGATAAAATATTATTGTAAAACAATGCAAAACGCTTTTTACAAATTTAACCATTTTTTGGACCTTTTTAGAAAATTATTGATTAGTTGATTGACTTTTTCTCATTTTATAACTATAGGTACTCCTTTTGCTCACAACTCAAATTCATTCTAAAGTTTATTCCTGAAAAATTTATTCAGTTTTTTCACCCAGTAAAATGAAAATTATTAACATTCTTTTGGATGAAGCCAATCATACATTTATGTACATTACTCTTTGTAAAGTATTCTTGCGTTAATAATTCTTCAATTAATAAGGAAAGTAATGAAGCCTTAAGTCGACAAAAGTAATATATCTTGGTTAATTTGACAAGAAATAAACCCTCTTTAGGAAGAGGAAGTCTTTATCTAAAAAAATTATACCGTTTAAAAATTATTTTAAAATTTATATTATGATCTAAATTTCGCTTTTGATAATCAGCAAGCATTTCCGTCGGTTGATCTGTACGTACGTAAGATTGTACTCTGCAGGTCGCAATTCTTTATTGATTGACTTGATTCTCTTTACTATCGATTCATCAAAAACTATTAGAATAAAAGTTCATTGATTTTGAAAATTATTAATCACAAAGTTTGACTATTTTAAACAATTATCTAAAAGTAATTCGCAAAATTATTATCTAATTAAACAGTAATCGAATTTGAAAAGAAATTTAAGGGTATGAAATGGTTGTAATTATCAAAACCTGCTGATCGGATGCCCTATATTTAAATTTTGATGGAAATTGAAAAAATAAATATCTAATCAAAACATCAACAAATAAAATCGATTAAAATCTTACCTCCACTATCCCAAGTATAATTCCAGCTCCAATTGTTCCAATACCAGCGATAAAAAATGGTATTGAAACTTGAAGCGTTATATGCCACCATTCTTCGTGCTTAATTCCCGGCCGGTTGAGTGCTAATTTCTCGTCAGCGCCGTCTCCACCGCCACCGCCATCGCCACCAATTCCAACGACTGCCCTATCTGATCCCGGATCAGGTTCTGATGATGCTATGGACGTCGTGATGATTGAACTTAGTGAACCAGTTGTCGAATGTGGTAGACCTGACAATTTTTCATTGTCAGTATCTGGAAAGAGGAAAAACATAAATTATGCAAATTTTATCAGGATAAATGGAAAATGGTACAAAAGATTCATGTACGTGCAACGAAAGAAAACATACAACTGCCAGTTCCAGAAGGGCAGGTTTTTATACACAGAAAAATAGCTAAATAATAAAATAAAGCATAAATTCCATACAAATCGATCTAGTATTGTTTAAAAGTGTAAGAGCAATTTGCAAAAAAACAATTAAATATGGACACTCTTCATTCTCGAGAATGGGTGACAAGAAATATTTCAACAATTACAAATTGAATGACAAATGGTTATTTACATTACTATCAAGCAATACCAACTTATTCATAGTTCATTAACTTAACACTTTTCAATTTACCACTAATTAGCAAGAGTATTCAATGTTAAAGGTAAGGAACCGATCGTCGGAAACGCAACCAGTTTGTTTACTTTTTCTTAATGTTTGCTGTAGGAGACATGTTGGCGGCACGCAAAGCAACGTTTATCAGAATCAGCATAACAAATGGATATGGGGCCATTGAAACAATCGAAGTTGTGCTGACGTTATTCTGGTGTAATACTTTAATAATAATAAAACGAAAAAATACACCTGATATTTTGATACATTCCTATTTGTCCTACTAGAATTTTGTACAAAGAACATTAATATTTTTTTTTTAACTTTCATGCATATTTTCCGAGTGTGCATAAATTTATCTGATATTTCGTTAAGTGATCTTATTTATGCATGCAGGCATTGAAAAAGCTTTCAGCTCATAAAGTGGCAAAACTCGTTAAACTACAATAGACGGTACACTTTCCCGTAAATAAGGTACTACTGCGAAGCACCTGAATGGCTCCATTTCACTCATTATTAAACGGAAAGATATGTAAATAAGTGTAGTTTACAGGGAATGCAAAAAAACATTAAAATAATTTAATGGGCATAAAATATGAGTTACATATATCTATGTATATGTAGTAGGAAAGGATGTTATTTTAGTTCTTACGTTTTTATTACAGATTTAAGCTATGTCGTTATTTTTGCGGATGAGCGAATTCTTTATTTTATAATAAAACATTTTTGTAGACCAGAGTAGATTTCCCATATTGTTTATCGACGAAATACGTAGTAACTTTTGCGGTACACGATATTTTTTGAAATATACATACATTTTTAATTTGATATTTCTTTGTTTCGAATATGAAATGCAATACTCTTCTAAAACTTTCACTGCCTAATTCTAAATTATATACTACATATGTACAAGCAAACTGTACTACCCATAAAATTTTAATCTGTATCTATACTTAATATTATACAGAGGAAAAATATATGAGTTTATCGGTGGTAACCTATAAAACTGTTGCACCAAAATTTGGTTCTATATTTAAAAGAACACTTTTTGAGATCACCATTAGTTCTTGAAGGCAACAGTGATTTCAATGCCAAGAAAAGAACACAGATCTCAACCCCATAAAAAAACTGTAACCGATGTGAAAACAGAAATTTGAAATAGTCCGAACGAAATTGAAAACGTCTTCTAAAACAGTTGAAATGCTTCAAAAATTGGTAATGGAAGAACCAAAAATCTAATTGAGCATAAATTCATGATAAATTCAACATAAAACTATAATGTAACTAAGACTCTTTTATAACATAGATCCAATTATTATTATCTACTTTAATCAAAGAAAAATATGCAAATACAACTTATAATGAAAAATTTATCTATTACGTACATACATATATACTATAGTTTGGAAATAATAAAAATATCAAATTTATATAAACGAAAAAGCTAATCATACTTGTTTCTAAATTATTTGAATTAAGTAAATTACCTACTAACAAAAGTTTTTACGATATTAACCCTCAGGGGAAGTGCTATAATCCGAGATCTGCACATGGGTTCAACCTTTTCAATTGATACGTTGTTCAATGTAGAAAAGTCAAACAATTAATTATTACTTTTCGAGATATAAATAAAAGGACCAAGTCTGAGAAAATTAAGAAATTTTCGAAATAATCGTCGGATACCCTGTTCTTCCTCTAAGGGTGATGATAGTTTTAATATATTTAATAATTTAAATTTTGTTAACTAATTGTTTTCATTTTACTGCGTTCTAAACAGCAGACAGAGGCAAGTACACTCGCAGATAGAGTTCAAGATGTGTGACATCAAATCAAATGTGTTGATATTTATTCTTCCAAATGTTTTAGACACATATGCATATTACCTTTTAGATCGGATAAACTGTACGAATGTGGTAGCTTTTGTTGTCTTCTGTTGACACGAACAATCTACAATAAACATCTGCAAGTCCATATGTGGTGTTGACGATAAAAAGGACGAACTTGACAGAGAAGCGTTTTGGAAACTTAATGTGAATAAAATAAAATAATACATACTTCATCCGAAACGGAAAAAAAGAAGGAAAAACGCACTTTTCACCCAACTATGACAAAACCAAATGAGTATTATGATTTCAGCAATCTATGTATGTTCATCAATTCCCTTATGGATCTTAGAGCACTTGACAAATATTAACAAAATTTTAACAAATGATATATTGTTCGATGCGTCACTTATGATTAAAAATTTGAATTTAAAATATAATAAGTTTAAATCGTGTTTAGTATCAAATGATAGGTCTTGATGAGTTTATTCCAAAAGTCGGCCAAATTAACATAATTGTCGTGTTTTTTAAAGAATGCTTTTAGTCGTAGTCGGGTTATACTTTTTGAACTTTCTTTCTTTGCTTCCTTTTTCTTATAAAAGCCTAACGTCAAGTTTCCCTTTACGCCTCATATGCATATTTCAAATACTTCAAAATAAAGTATCATAAATCACTTTATTACATAAAGAGTTTTACAATGAACTTTATTTATATGTTGTAAAAATAGTTGGGAAACTCTTTTAATGCCATTCAATTAACGTCAATGATTATCCAATTAATTACAATTTCCATATCTTGCTTTCGTGATAAATTGTAATTTATGTCTCTTACGAAGCTTCGGCGCATAGTCGCGTATGAATAATATGATCAACGTTTTTCTTGTACGATCACTGTTCAGTTCTCACGTTAAATTTATGAATAAAAGGAGGGTAAAAAAGCATTTTACGTTAGGTAAACTTGTTTTCCTTATCAACTTTCGCTTTCTTCAGTTCAACAATCACTCTTTAGTCGCGCGGCGTCTCTTTAATAACAAAATTTTTTTTGCTACTCTGTTCATACAAAAGTGAGTGTGTGGTTACAATTAATACAAAAACCAACAAAAACTACCAGACTTGCTTGGGAAATTGTCTCCCATTCATGTTTTCAGCTGTTTTATCAGAAGAAAACAATTTTGAAGGCCTTCAGGTACTTTTGACGCAATGAAAATTTTGTTAATAGTCTTAAAGCGGAGCAGATTGTTACGAGTTTTTTTTAATTTTACGTAATTAAAGGAAGTATACGCAATTAATCAATTTGTATTTAAAATTAAAAACAGTTCCGCACTTGAGGTATGAAAACTTTATGTTGTTTCGTTGCGCACTAAGTCAAAAACATCGTTAATAAATATGTTTTTAATAATAATTCTAATAATAATTCGAGTTAGGCAAACCAGTCAGAATAATATCGAATTTTAACAAATAAGTCAGAATGATATCGCACTATATTTTATAACTGCAGAAGATTCTTTTCATATCTAGTTTGCTAGTTTTAGTATGTAATATAAGGCAAATAAGTACAATAAACCCAAAATCTATATAGAAATTATAAGAAAAAAAGTTTATATTGTAAAAGGCATCCTAAAGTCTTTCAATGTAAATATTCTTTATATTATATATTACTTTAAACCTGCATAGACACTAAAAAGGCCTAGTGCCTGACTTTGAGCCTAATTCAAAGTCTTATCAAGAATGTATTATAATACAGGTTAGATAAGAAATTAGGCTGTTTCTATTTTAATTCTTGTTCTGAGTGGTTGGAAACAAGTATAATTTTCCCAGTTTCTAAAAACGAACGAAAATAGTAGATCACGCAGAACAAAACAAAAAACAAGTTATATATAGAAGAACGGAAGTAGTCTGCCTTCACCCAGAAAAACTATAATAGCATAATATTTAATTCCAAAAAAACTTTAGAGCACACACCCCCTTTGTCAATGCCCTCACGATATTATAATATTTTATGTTTTTATTGATTAAAAATCTGTTAGTGGACGAAACGTGTGCGGCAAGATCTAACACGGCTCGCGTGATTGGATATTGGATATTGAATTCCAAATATTATCGTCTAATTTTATGCGTATATTAGTTCTTAGATCGTTAACATAATCAGTAAGATATTAAAAAAGTCAAGGATAGCGAGAATACCCAAAAACTTGATTGAACTGTGGTAGCTTAGGCGCTTTTCATAGACTAAGTCGCAAATCCTATATAAACTTGTAAAAATGTGGATGATAGTGCAATTAAAAAGTAATAAAAGATATATTATTATTTTATATTGCTGTACAGGCAATTTTCGTTTCGTTATGCATTATTTAATTTTAGAACCGTATCGCATATTCGAAAAGAAGCAATATTAGGCATTAATATCTGAAACTTTCAAAATCGTAGTTTTTATTAAAAATGCTCAAAAGTGTAAGTTTTTAGATTTCATAAAAGGGTATCGTATTTATTTTGTACCTACATAATAATATTCACCCAGCTGCGACGAATTTTTAAACAGACATTCATGCATCTGATTTTATAACAAAACAAAGAAAATTTTAAAAACAGCTGCTTCCCAACAAGAAAATGATAAAATTTATTGATATGCAGATACCAAATAAATGTAACAAGTACAAAAACCCCTGAAAAAATCTCACTTTTTGTGTTTATTTTCACAATTAATACGTTTAACAAGGCGCGAATATAAACATAATATAAATGGAATGAACAACAATCTTCTCTCTCATTAGCATACCATAATGACTTAACAACTAAGAAGCTGTTATGTTTTTGAAACATGACAATCATTTTACGCGAAACTGCAGTTGATTCTGTGAAAATTGATTTACCTGAACAAATTTATCTAATTTAGAAAATTAACTCATTAGTGGAAAATTGTTAAAAATTTACTGTCACTATCAAAGCGTTAAATGTTCAAGACACAAAAAAAACATTTCGGAGGATATTTCGATGTTTAATCGCGCACAGCCGGATAGATTTATTTAATTTAAATTTATAAGGTTGCCCAGTTGCTTCTTTTGTAAATTTTTTTGATCGGCATGGTTTATTTACATAAGCAAATGATCTGAAAGGTGATATCGCTAATAAGCACAAAAAAATTATCACCATATAGTTGATCTACGCTAAATTTAGATATCTTCAGAATGTTTCTTGATTTCGTGTTATAGTCATGTTATAATAGTTTTAGAGATAGGATTAATATTTAATTATAGCGATTTGAAACAAGTAACTATAAATGAATAGTTATTCAATTAATGATTTAATATACATGTAATTGAATTAGAAAAAAAGCAAAATACTGTGATTTTCTAAATTATTTTCCATACTTCTAAAAAAACTTTTAGGGTAGACTGCCCCTGGATTTAAGTTCAAGGCAAGTCAGTTTTGGTGAAACTATTAAATTATAGACAAGCAAAAAGAGGAATTGACACCGTGCCAGTAATCGCGGTCTTTATATTATTTCAAATACTTTTCACTTAATGTATAGCGATTTCGTGGGGTTCTAATACATTAAGTGAATTTCCACTTCAAAGGTAAATTATCCGAAATTATTTTTATACTCACCTTATTCCTGTTCTTTTCTCTCTTGGAGCGAAACGAGATTCCAACCATAAATATTTTTTAAATAGATCTTCTGTCTTCAAATTTTGTTAATAAATAAGTGAAATTAATAAATTTTCATTTTTTATATTTATGTGGGATCGGTTTCTCTTTTTATCAGAGGGCAGTTGGTTAGAACATCGAAGCATAGGTTACAGGTTCAAGCCCCCGTTCGTTCGTTTTCGATAATACTCATATTTATTTTTGTTTTAATATTTATTATATTCTCTGTGTTCGTAGTTATAAGTATTATCGCGATCACACCTAATAAAGATTATTTAATATCATAAAGGTTATATTTAAACTATAAGTCACACAGCTATCTTCGTACAGAGAAAACAACATTTTATTTTTACCTTTACTACGAACATTATCGTTTAGTAAATATTGATTACACATGTGTATTTTAACGTAAAACGGTGTTCTTAAAAGGGGCTTTCAATCATGCAATTGAATTAAAACAATAGTGCAAAAGAAGAAATACCAAAAAATGGTGTAGTTACACACGAGAATAAATGTTTAAAGAATAGAACCAATAATAATAGTATATATAGTAGTAAAGAGAGGAAAAACATAATAATAGATAAATCGAATAGTGTTCAAACTCACCATTGCCAAAAATAGTAAATAACTTATATTTGTCATCCTGTGTATAGTGTCCTGGTGGTACTCCATTTGTGTCATAGGGTGTGTCAATACTAACGACGGGAATCTCTTTCTCATCATAAGTCTTTATGATGTTGTTATTCTTTTCGTTTGTTGGTGAAGGCATTTTCGTTTTTGTTTAGATTTTCGATTAATCATAAGAGGTTAAAACGGTTTTTATGTGTGTATGTTTAGATTAAAGCTTTTCTCGTTTTTTTTTTTAAGTTTTTAAATTAAAAGATATAAATAAAGCTCAGTTTAATTTTACTATAAAATAAATTAGGTAGCGCAGGTAACTTCGGTAAGTAGCTAATTTCTTTTTAAATTAATTTTTTTATATAGAGTATAACTTGGGACTTTATTTGATTTATTTAGTTTTTTAATTAAAATACTTTCTCGGCAATTGTTTTAACCAAAAAGTAATTTTGATTTTGCATAAAAATGAGACCAATTTTTCTTTTATTTTTGCGAAACAACAATTATTTTCCTGTGTTTCCCGTGTGTAATCGTTTTATTAAAAACAATATTCTTTTTCCTCAACCCAATTGTATAGAATCGAAATAAATTTGATTTTTATTACTTTGGTTTACATTTTCGTATCTTAGGGGAATTTTTTTTAATGTTTCTGTGTGCGTCCCTATGATTATGGCTCTAGTCACCCGACCGTTGGTATGGCTGTAACAGAAAAACTTTAATTAAGAACACTGCTTTATCTCTATTCACTTATTTCATGATGCTAGTTTTATCGTCGTTATTTATTGCAATCAGTCATTTCAGTGGTATTCCGCAAATTTATTATTTAATTTTAGCTCGCACATGTGATAGAATCCATTTTTCCAATTAAATCTTACAACGATTAAACAGAAATGTCTAATTTGAAACGAATTTCATAATTAAAAATAATATGTAGGTAACTAAAAACAGTTTAATTAATGTTTTTTTTTCAAAGAAATAAAGAAATTACACTTAGAGGTTTTTCAACGAAGTTCGGTTTTCAGGGAATTCAAATAAATGAATTGGTTTTTTACTCTGTGGCTAAAAGGCAAGTTGATTTGCATATTCAGTTTTATTACATCGACAAAATTTGCATATAACGCCCACTCCAAGTAAAAACATTTCGCATTACCATTAAGGTAAAATATAACATTTTCGACAAGTGGAATATTTCACACTTTTGTGAGAGATATTCGAATGCGTCGTAATTTTCATGATGAATAATGAAGAAAGATGGAAAAGTGCGAATAGGACTCACGCCCTAAGGGTTCTGTGCCAATTTTGTTACACAATAATTCTACATAGAATTAGAAATTAATAATTTTCAGACTTTTTTCATTACTTGTATTATGAGACTTTCCTTCGTGCCAAATTTCAAGATTCTAGGTCAATGGAATGATGATCAGTGAGTCGGTTTGTGAATATCAAAATTCGCTTTGAAAGGCCGTATCTTTTTATTGCATTGAGTTAGAAACTTGAATTTTTTTACAGGAGGATTTAGACCTTAGTATTTGATATTCGTTTTAAGTTAATACCTCCTCCTGAGAACGGAATTCTTGTTTTTATTAAAGAATATTGCTTAAAATTCTTTGTCCTTCAAATTTTGTTCTTTTTATCTGTTTAATGTCAAGTCAAATGAAATTTTATTTTGTGTAAAAGAGATTAGAGCACCCGAGGATTCGAATATTTACTTGCACGAGTAAGAGAATAATAAGGGAGATAGATATAATAGAGCCAGAACACTTATTTTATCCATTAAAATTACAAGGAAATTCTTTGGCAATATGTTGAAAGTATTGCAAATAAAATGTGAATTTTCGAAATTTTAAAGCAAAATATTTCCAACAAAACGTATCATCAAAATCATATTTACAATGTCGCATTGATATTAAATATAATATATTATCTATTGATATATATATATAATTAATTTGCATTACTTCCTTCTCAATGTAGTAATTTATTATAAGATTGAAATACTCAAGTAATAATCAAACTCAAATACTCGAATAATTCTAAAAGTACTCAAATACCCACGTACTCAAGTGCTCTAGTTATCGAAACTCCTTTACTCAAACTCAATCACTTATTATTATTTAACATTACCTGGCATTACTCAGAATTGCTCTTCGTTACGGAGTATTTTCCGAGTAATGCTGAGGAATGCTAGGTGAATATTAAGTAATGTAAAGTAACTAATTCTGAGTTAGTCCGGTAATGTTGAATTATCAATACCATTACTTCTAATAATGTTAATGACACTGGTAATTTGTCGTGCTTGCACTACTTGTAGTAGTAACTACGTATGATAATGCATTCTTAAAATAACGCATATTATTTTACACCTTGGGAATTGAAGTGCTCAATTATTTAATTATCTAAGTAATTTTTAAGCCCGAATTTGCAGGCTTACCGAGAAATTCAGATAGTAAGAAAGCTACAAATTTTGATTGTTCGACCTTTACCGACTACTGTTTAAATTTATAACCTTCCCAAATTCATCTGTTATCAATTAACATCACACCGCCGAACCGAATAATCTCATTTCCTTCATTGCTGAAATCCCAATTTGTTTTTATTTTTGTGAAGTATTTCCACAAAGCGAGATCTGTTGCAGAATACGCTTCAAAAAACTTGTTCTGCCGACCAGACATGCAATTGATTTTCCTTATTCACACCAACAATGGTGAAGCATTAGTGAACGAAAAAAAAAATTTCGTAATCCATTTAAAGCGGAAAACCTTCCGCGGCGGTAGCCAGCGAGCACATTTGACTTGATTGCATACCAAAGAAAGAAAGCGCAGTCGAACGGATCGCTTCCACCGCAGGCACCAGACCGACCGCTCTGAATCAAACCTCCGGCGGTGGTCGACTTGCGCAAATTGCTTAACGCAAAAGATCGCCTACCTTTTTCAGGGTCATGTCCCTCACTTTGTGTGACGAACTAAAGTAAGATAAAAGAGAATCACATGGACGTAGTAAGTCACCCTGAAAATAATAAAAAATCGATTTTGAGGCAGGTGGTGTGATAGCGTGAAGAAATTCCTTTGAATCGTCTTTTGTCCGAACCCAAGAATTCGATAAAAGTGACTACTAAGCCAATTGAAACGCGTTGCAACGTAGCACCTTACAATTGATTGCAGTATGTTTGAACGTAACTTTGCGTCAAAACGAACCTCTTCACCTCCAGCAAATCGAGTACATAGTTAAATATCGAAATAATCATGAACAGGGCACGTTTTAATAAAATTCGAGTCGTGCACAGTGAAAGGCATTAGTCATTTGGAAGTTTCCAGTCTAGAGTCATCTAGAGCTCAATAGACGTGTCGCATGGTGCCGCTAAGTCACACATCCACAGCCGTTCCAACAGACTGTCTTCAACTCGTCAAAAGAAAAGTGCCTTTTCCTTCTTAGCGTTGTCGTTGCGCAGACTGACAGAAATTGCATAGACTAAAATGCACCACGGCGAAAATTGCGCAACTTTTATAGAACCGCGTGCTCAAGAGAACTCCGTAGTCTTTCAATAAAAAAAAAAAAAAACTACCGCCGTATAAATTTGAATTGATTAACGCGCAGCAGGAAATTAATTTGGGAATCGCTGGGAATGTATGGCGGCAACAAGAAAACGCACAGGTTTCAGTCCTTTTGTGTACAGCTCGGAAGCCCGGACCTTTGCCTAATTGTTATGTAAATCGTTTTGATTCAGCGCGCTCATATCCAACCGGTTGAGTTTAGAGATTATAAGACATTTACATACATAGATAGAAAAAATCAGCTCTTGGTCGAGCAATTCGTTTGCGGACGATATCTGGTAATTGCGCTTGACCAAAAGAAAAGCGTGTGCCAGAGCGTCTATTGTGTATTAGCGACTTTTCCAGGGCATTCTTGCATTCTTTCTTACTAGATTAGAACTCGTTTATTTTCTCTAGTGATTAGTACAAAACGATTGCGTCAATGTTGGAAAGATCGTCGCTTTTAAATTGGTTTGTTTGCTGGCAGTTTATTAGGAAGCAACTTCATTTATGCAAAGTTCCCTTTTTTCGTTGCGTAGTTGGACGCTAATAGGATAAATTATGTTGAACTAATTTGCGTAAAAAAATGATGCTTACTAAATAAGAGGAATAGATACCTAAATTTATTGATTGAACAGAAATATTTGAAACAACTAAACAGTATCAGAATTCTAAAAACACGTGAACTTCAAGCATAGAGTACTACCGTAAAATGAAAATTCAGTAACATAATTACAAATCCTTGCCTTCTCATTTCTTGAAATTTTTTTTACATAATTGTATTATATTCAAATTTCCAAACAATTTAGGATTTATCTGAACTAAGCTTACTGTATGTTAAAATTAGCTTCAGATTTAGATTCCTTGCATTTAGTAAAAAAACTACTCTAGTATAGTTGCACAGGTTTATATTTTATTTTTATAATATTTCATATACTTCTTACGAGGGATGGTTAGATAGTTATCTAAAAAATCTCCCATAAAATTTACAAGTCAAAAATCCAAATAATTTAGGAATTTTACGAATTTTGGTTATCGTCGAGAATACGAACCTTGCATTCTAATTTTTCTTGAATTCAAAATTTTCATGATTGGCGTACAGATTAACTAACTTTTAAAATTTAATTTGCCTTGTTGACTTTACTGATAAAGACATTTATTTTAGCGACAAAAGAGGAAAAATTAATACTTGCATTTAAAACTGTGTCATTTCCACTATTTTTTAAATTTTCACGGGTTTTGAAGTTCATCAACGAAAATAGATTATATTAAGTGGGAAAAATTAATTATTTTTATTATATCAACAATTTGACTTATCCTACAATATCGATGATCATTTACTGTTGCGGTTATGTAACACAATAAATTGAACAGATAATAGTCACTTATAACGCAGTAGAAGTGCTTTCGTTTCTTTTTTCTATAGAAAAATATAACAATGCAATTAAAACAGCTCTCTACACATTTCTCAAAGTAAACAAAAGAAAAGACAAGGCGTTAACATCAATAATTGCTTGTTCAAGTTCACTATAAAAGCAAAATACAATAGATTTTTCCACTGATTTTAGAATTTTTCTAAATTATTGCAAAGCTCAATGACTAATGGACATATTCAAAGAACACAGATGGTATTTAATAATCTTAGGTAATTGAAATTAATTTCTTTTGTAAGAAAACCGAAGTAGAAAAGTGCTTCTTTTGTTACTTATTTAGTGAAAACAAAAAACATCTTTAGGACAGCAATTTGACTTTGCTAATTATCTTTATAATTTTTTCATTGTTGGATATTGTTTTCCCAGGCTGTTTCTTGACCTAAAAATATTAAATTTTAAACAATTCAGGGATTCTGAAAACGTTTGAAGTAGATAAAAAGTGAAACTTTAAAACTAAAATAAAACTGAATAAAAATTCTTAAACATGAAAAAAATTCAAACAACTAATTAACCGCTAATTAAGCTTCAAATAATTTCCATATGGGGAGACATGAATTTTTCGCCCTAATTATAAATGCTTGGCTAAGTTTGATTAAATTCAACTACTGTAGACAATATTCAAATGATACATTTTCTCCTCTGAGCCTTCAGCTTAAGGTCTTCGGAATAGCATTAATTGGATTTTCTCTCCTTTGGCCTTTGCGAATTTTATTATTTTCCAATTAAAGCATTATTTGGTGCATAAAAAAGGTGTCATAAAAACTATCATTTCATTCACATAATTGGCATTTTATTGTGCACTAGAAAAAATTAATTTTTTAAAAATTATTAACTAAAATACTCTCGTTTTCTTCAATTGACAAAAGAGAAGTTAAATAATATTACTAAACATCGAACGATTTTGACGGTTTAAAGCAAATTATTAAATATCGTTTTTAGGAAATGATGAAGCTGAGGTGACGTTTTTTTTCTTTTCTTTTATAAATATATGTAATGTTTAATTTTATTAATCAAATTGATCAGAAGTTCGTTGAATTCGTGGAAGCAAAACAACCGAGGACTTATATAAGTCTAAACGCTAAAAGTGAGGTTATGTCGACAACTCCAATATCGAATGAATTTATAGTTAAATTTAAATTCTTTAAGAACTAATTGAATATTATTTTTTAATTTGTTTGTTTTAGCAAAACAAATCTATGCAAATATCAATATCTATATATAGTCGTATTTTTCAGCCAAACGATAAATCAAAATTTTATATTTTGGTCCATGGCCTATGAATTACTTTCACTAAATTATATTGATATTGTTGATAAACGGTAAGACACTAGAAAAAAATAAGCTCCCAATTTACAATTCATATCAGTTTTTAAAAAAATTAAATCTACATTTAAATATCAACAAGAATACAATAAAATCGGTGCTATTATCCAGCTAATATTTCCAACGTAAACTATCATATCATCACACGGAACAAGAAACAGAAATAGTTTCACTTCCAAAAATATCCAGTAAAAAGAAAGTCATTCTAAAAGATGAATCCCCTCACCAGAAGCCACCACATTAACTTTCCGCTTAATTTCGACCCACACACAACACCTGATATCGACCAAAAGTTCAAAAAGTTTTAAAAATAAATTTCATGAGGCGAAAAAACGTGGTTATAAACAACAAATAAATTTTGCTTAGCAAAGACTTGCACTTTTCCAACGAAACGTGATTTCTTACCACTTTCAGCGAAAAAAAACACGTCTTTGTAGGTGGGACGGCGGCGTTGGGAAGATTAAGACAAAGTGCTGAAAAAAATATGTATATTCACGGCATATAATTTTTCGGCAAATCAAAAAAAAATTTATCAAAACTGGGTCACATTTACTGGGGTAATTTAATACTGCAGAATTTTTTACAATTTGCAACATCTTTAATTTCAAGACCGCAATTACATTGTACTTTCTCTAAGCTCTTGAATTTTTTTGTCTCATTGTAAGCGCACAAATATTGCACAATTAAACATCGTCTATGTTTGCACTCCATGCATACCTAATTCAACTTTATTGAGTGAGTGTTCATGCAATAATTGTTTAAGCTTGTCGTAAACTACTAACCAATGTAATAAAATTATCAGGTATTTTGGTGCCTTACTAAGCGACTTTGCATATGTCGGGAATTATTATCTTTTTCACGGTCACTTTGACCGTCTGTGCGACAAGGGAATAATAACATTTAAGTTAGATAATTTGGCTACAAATGGAAAAGTTTTAAAAAACCAACGCGGTAGAGGAAGTGTAAATGAGATTTAAGAATAATTAATTCTATTATAAGGACATGGGATAAAATTTATGGACCATATTTAAGTGAAATCTAAAGTAAAATAAATACGTATAAGTATACATATAGATTTCGGGAGATTAGCTGGAACTTGTACTTAGACTACTTTGCTCTGTATCTTAAAAAGATTTGTCATACGATTTAAATTCATTGCCCTTCATGAGTCAGTAAGCCACTAGATTTTTAGTTCTTCTAGCAACACTCATAATCTTGGTTCTCGCGGAAATATGCATGTTAAGAAGAACGTATCTCTTGCAGTTACGACGTATTGTCGACTAATTTCATGTTGGAAAATAGTGTTAACTAAAATTTGTAGTCACGTACATTGTTAATTTGCTTTTCATTGAAAATGCTACACTTTTATACGAGACAAATTATTTTTTCAGAGGCTATACATTTTATTAAAAAAAAAAAAATATACTATGTATAATCGTATGAACATCTTTACAGATGTAATCATTGTCCTCTTAAATGAATATTAAAGGAGTAATTATGTCCAACCATTTACATCTGATATATGTAAATTTAATAACAGAACGAAGTAAATAACACATACATATTTATTATGCAACCTTTACATTTTTTATGTTTAATTTTCTGCCATATGTGTAATATTCTTACAGAGATATTTATGAATTGTTCTAAGTGCAATTTTTTTTATTACTATTATGAAAGATATTCAATTTAATTCCAAAAGAGGGTAAAATAACACCAACATTTTTTAGAGTAATAGCTAAATCTTCTAATACAATTTGATGCTGTCAAAAAATTGGTTTAAGTTTCAAATATTGACGTGGTAATATCATTTATAGATTGATTTTCAAAAATTGGTTACGATATATGGCCAAAATGAGCCAGTAAATTGTTCGGTTTGTATTTTATTAACTCTCTTTTAAATATTTTTATTTAGCCAATTAAAATTATTTCTGTGCGTAAAAAAGAGTTGGGATCTTATCTGTTTTTCAATCAAGGATAAATATGTTGATATAACTTTGTCCATACCTTACCATATAAAATAAGTAATAATAAATAACCACTAGTTTTCTTATTTTTCTATTACCTACATGATTTTTTTTCCCTTTTACACTATGATACACTAAGTACATCCATATCAAACCTAAATAAATTATTTCATATCTTTAAGGTAATGATACATATATTTATATCCCAATGCACAGGCCGAATGGGACATATGTATGTATCATTATCTTCATAACTATTTAAAAAAACAGTGGTTTCTGAAAAATTCAGTCAAAACTCCACTTAGATTATTATTTGTCAGTTCTATAGTATAAATATTAATATGATCGTATTTCATTTATGTTCTGAATGTACGTATAATGGGTCGCTCTAATAACGTCTTTTACTTAAATTTGGAATTTACTGCAACAATGAACAACAATTAACAGATCGATATAGATTTGATTTTTTTTTTAAATTTGGTTTCAATGCAAGGGATAAAATTAATAGAATTATAAAGAATTTTGCGAATTTTTGCACAGTTTTGCACTTCCGTAAATGGTACTTTTCAAACAATTTAGTCTGTAACATATGTATGTATTGTGTACATGTATGTACATCAATATTTCCTTATACATACATTTATTTTCTTTCATTTTGAGTTCATGTGGTTGAGATTGGACCCTACCGATATAAAAAACTAGGAAATGTTACTATGCACATTTCCATAGCGAACCTTACCCAGCGTTATCAACTCGCTGAACTTTTATAGGTGCATCAACAATTTTACAGATAAAAATTCATATTTTTAGTAGTTAAATTCTTGAAAAAATAAGCATTATATTCTTTGGATTTAACTTATAACTCGTTATCACTACGAAGAAATATGTGAGAAGTAGACGTTTTCGAAAAAAAATAAGTTTATTGCGGAAAGTCGCTGGGGTTCATAATACCCCCCATGCCATAAAAGGTTTTATATGAACAAATATTAATTGCAAAAAGAAGAAAATAGACACTAAGAATTAGTTCTAAATTTTTTGCGACATTTATCACAATTATGCACAATTATCTAATAAGTCCAACAAGTTGGCGTGCAACGTGTAAAGTCTTATGATTGACATAAAAACACTTACATTAAATAGAAATATTTAGAAATATCAAAAAAACTTCTGAAAATATGAAAAAATTTCACGTAGTTAATGGAAAAGTTATATGTGCAAATTCATTCTGTTAGAAAATTTTGAACTTGAGCAGTAAATTCAATAAACACACTTCCATCTTATCAACATTTTCAAGAAAAATGTAAGTTCTAATCGTGCGATACCAAAGCCATGCTATTTAGATTTTAGTAAGTTTTACACGCGTCGTTTGACAAAACAAAATACGATTTGTTTCGCTGATTATGAATTTTTACCCATTTAATAATATTTTATTCGGTTTAACATTGTTTTTTGAAACTAATCGGAAATCGCTTCTAAGATATTTTCTACTTGTATGAGTGTACACGAGTGTTACTTATGTATTTAATTATTCAACATGAAAGTGCGCCAAAAAACCTTACAATAACTATTTTGTTGTAATTGCACAAACCCAACATTGAAGATAAAGTCAAGTGAACCGGAAAGGCCAATGATAGAGTCGATTGCACTGGTTCGGATGTTTTTTTCTCTCCATCAACCGAACTCAGCGAAAACACATAGTACTTATTGGCTTTTCTAACTATTTTTTTTTTTTTTTGTTGAAAATAGAAAACTGTGAAAACAACAACATTTTTCACTACTAATAGACACGATTGCAGCTTTTTGATTGCATTAATTTTTCTTAATTATTTTGAAATTCACTGAAATGACTGATTACACAAGTTTCCTTAAAATTATTTTGTGAACAGCGAGATAAATTTTTGAAATGGGCTAATTACATTTTTCTCGGTTCTTGATAGGGTACACCAACAAACTCTACGTTAGTAGAGATTTTTTCACTTTAATTGATTGTATAAACTTTCCCAGGTACATTTTCGGTCGATTCACAAAACATACATCAGGTATTCAAGATACCCAACTTAAGAAGCAACGTTCCACGAAACAGGTGAGCAGCGACAACTGAATTTTCTCATTGAGACATCCCGTGTTAACCGGCCGCCAAAGTAACGAACACTGAGCGATCACGAACGGCACCGCGGTGTATATAATCCGTTCCGTTCGATTACGATCGCGATTTGATAGAGTTTTGATAGCGCGGTGTACGCCTGGATGGTGACAAGCGCGACCGACACCGTCGCCGCCGTCTTTTCGAGTGCACGGTGCTCCGCCAGGTGCAGGTACTCTGGGGCCCAGGGCACGTCACGGCTCGCAAGATCGAATCCACTCTTAAGATTCAATTCTGAGATGACGATGTTCGGCGATAATCGGCGGGGTCTCTTCCGTTCCGTCAGTCTGGCGCGATCGCGCCTGAGAGCACGCGCATTTGCCGTTTAACGTTTAGGTAACGTACGCGAACTCGGAAGAATTTTCTCCTCCACACGACCGCTTAATTCAAATGATGATCCACCGCGGCGCGGCAGATACAAAGATTTTTCAATTCTTCACGTTGTTAATTGGTCTCTGCTGTGCAAGGAATTTCATATGCACTGCGCGCTGGAGACGTAGGAATACTGCGCCTTCGGGGAATCACCTCATTCGCAATCACGTTTTTGAGCTCTACATTCAGAGCAGGGGGATTTTTTCGACAGTACTGAGCAATATTTGCTTCCTTGAAGCCATTGTTCCTAAAACCAAAAATTTCAAATATTTTAAACTGCTGTACAAACGACAACAGGTCATTCACTTTCGGGAATTTTTCTTTCTTACTTCAATTACAAACTTTAAAAAAAAAACACTGTAATTTTATCTTGAAATTTTGTTGTCCTCAGAACGATCAGGAACTATACGAACAGTTTGGTTTTAGAGAAGGGCACAATACCTCACAACCTCTATTAAGAATTACTAAACATTCTAAAAAAAATCATGCTGAGAAAATATCCACTGACTTTTCCTTTTTTTCATTCAGTCAATTTTGGGCCCTGTATGGCATGATGCTTTAGTATCTAAATAAAATGATGATCATTGAATTTCTACCCTACCTAAAATAAGAGAGGTCCCTCAGAGTTCTGTTCTGGGCCAAATCCTATACTTATGTTATATGTATGTATATATGCACAATGGGTATTCCGAAAAGTTTTTAGTCTCTATCTTTGCTGATGATAGCGCCATATTCAGCACGCATGAAGACACCTTTTACACACGAGTAAACATTTAATAAGCCCAAACCAGGTATGGCACGCCCGTTCTATAACCAAATGAGGCACGGTTCGCATTGCGTCTCAAACCAACATATTTATTGTTATCATTAAAAAAGGAATTAATACTTGAGAGGTATACTGGCACAAAAGGGGTCGAAAAATCCATTAGAAACTGTCTAACAAACACTCTGCATAGCAACCTTCGTGCAATGAACACATGAACGTATATCCTGAGTGTTAGCGAAACTGACGTATTTTTGAATTTCTGTGCCAGCAAAACGCTAGTATTGTTAAATTTACGTGCCTGCTTTGGGCGCTTATGTGCCTGTGAGACGGGCATTTTTTTTTTTAATTTTCATACCTGTTGCGGCCATATTTGTTCCCCATATAGGCTAAGTGTGGGCGTGTTTATATCTCCGAGTCCGTGTTTCATTTGGGCATGTATGTACAGTGCCAACAAAAAATTTTTACTCGGGCATTTACAATAATCTGCAGAAAAGTCTTGAGAGTCTTCACAAATATGTATTTTAACAAGTAAAAAGATAAAAATCAATTTGAATAACATTCAACTAGTAGTCAAATAATTATAAACGGCTGTGATATTCCTTGAAAGGATTTCACTAAATACTTAGGAATCATGCTTCATCAAGCTTTCGAAACATTTACATACAGTAATATGCAGATAAAACTAACATTCTAGTCAAAATATTGTACCCATTCATTCATTAATAGTAATAAATATTCCAAGCCATTATGTTATATGAATTATGAAATAGCAATATGAATTCAATGTGCACGTTGTGATATTGAAAATTTGCAAATTATGCAAAACCGAATACATATTATTATTATTAATTTACCTTAGCACTTCTCCACCACGAAATTACACGACTTAGCGGAAGTCAAACTTATAATAACCCCGAAAATTAACAAATTAACTTTTCTGAGAATCCTTTAATTAAAGTAGTAGTAGTAAGTATATTTAAGTTTGAATTGTGTTTTAGTAAGTAATATAATACTCATTGTTTTTTCCCAAATTTTCAATATTAAAAACCGAAAAATATTTCTACTAGACTACAAAAATCATCATATTTATATGAACAAATTCAGATTCAGATTCCAGCTCTAACCATAAGTATCTTATTGTATATATAATGTTTAGATATCATCCTTGAAATATATGTACATATGCTTATTCAGTTATGTTAACCTATGTATACGACGCGATCATTCAGACTAATCATATGACCGAAAAAAAATGATGTTATGAAATTTTCGTTATAATAATTGGCTAACCATTTTTTTAAAAATTTAAATTTTTCAAGAACTTTAAAGTCCCCTTCCTCTAAAAACCCGAAAATAAGTCCAGAATTTATTATTTATTATAGTTTTTAATTAGTATTTTCAATTAAAATTACATTGAACATGTTGTAGCAAGCGAAATTTCGGTTTATAAAAGACTGCTTTTAAAAAATACGAGTGCCTCATGAATTTTAAACTGTTATACTATGTTTTCCATATGGTAAATTCGGATAACTTTGCTTGGAAATCCATGTTCATGGGATTCCATACGCATGGAAATCCTTCTCCATAGAATTAAATGTTAAAGAAATTAATTATTATTAAAAAATTATAATGAAGCCTTTGAGTTTGATTATTTTCTTGAAAACTCTTCGCTCTTGACTTAGCTTTAGGAGGATTTGCAAACTCGTCAACTGATGTTTCATGTTCTTAAAATAGGAGAATTAGTTGAATAATAATGCTTATGGATCTCTAAATAGTTCTTGATACATATGTACGTATTTTTGTAAGGAAATATCTCATCTAAAATAATTATTTTTATACATTCAGGTGCATTTCATTTCAAAGGCTGTAATAGGAGAATAGTAGATATTTTAAGTTTGATAGTTTTCACAAATCAACATCATCATTTTCGGTTGGAACATTGTTTAACAGAAGTTATTCAAAGGTTTCTACTGAACTATTTGGTTTTGTTACAACAAAGTAAGAAGGTGGAATGTTTAGAGTCCAAGTTAACTGTCAGCCTTTAGCGCAAATTTATATCCAGGAACGCATCAACGATGCATCTACAAACAACGAGCAAACTATAAATATTACAGTGTGACAACATGATTGTATCATTCGTTAGCTTCTTACCGTACACAAGGACTCTTAACAACAAAGCCTTTGATTCAACAGATGGTGGTAAAGAGTAAAAAATTAAAATCCACGTGGAGTGCCACACGTGTAATGAATACATTACCGTGAAAGCAGCACCCTCAAGCCACTCACTGAATTGATAATGCTCTCCGCTAATATCAACATGCGAATTTACTTAATATTTTGGAAGCAACGTGCTAAATCACCGAATGGGCATTTTTACTTTTTATGTTTTTGTATAGGTAAATCACTTGAAGGTCTTAACAAATTACCCGAGAAATAATTTATCCTAAGAAACATTTCTCACAAGGCGACAATCAGTTCGGCTGCAATCACCTTGATGACCATACGTTCATTGAGCTGCAAAGTAGCATTAGAATGTGTATAGACGGTAATAACTTTTGCTGATTTGCATTACGAAATAAACGTACCCTTGATCGACAGGTAAAAAATCCCCCGGTGTCATAAGAATTTAATTGCTCTTCATCTATTTTAGTTCTTAAGTGATTTATTTTTTTTCTGATTGTGTTTGCTTACAAATGGGAGAAGGAAAGCCTTAAATAAAACATGATTATAGATAAACGTGCAATGCATCGAAACGTTCAGGTAAGGCATATAAAATTCATTTAATATTGTTGAACTAAGCAAATTTTCCATTTGAAAACGTCCTCAACTTTTTTTTAGGATGCTTAACGTGTCCTTCTATATAAAATAATAGATTAGTTGTAAAAAAAACAATAAACTTGATTGTGCAATGCCATTGAAAATTATTATGTTAGAGACCTTTATTATTGTAATTAACTTCATTCTTTCCTTAATATTTTCCAACTATTATAAAAAATTAAAAATTTATAGAACGTGACAATTATGAGATATTAATTACTAAATAGAGTAAATACCAAAAGAAAGCATTGCGGATGTAAGGATAAACTATAAATAAAAACACTAAACATTTTAATTATTCTCTGAATTTTTAAGTACGTAGATATCGCGTCGGTTCTACGCAATCCGGAGGCATTATGCTGAACACCAGCAATCTCAGGATACCTTGAAAAATTCTTTATATAGCCATAATAATAATTTTAATTTAAATCGCAAAAGTGCTTGAGTTTCTTAAGCGCTTTATTATACCCCATGGTAATATTTTCCATGAACCACCAAAAAGATGCCCCTAATGGCGGAAAGCAATGCTCGTAAACTAACCCATGCAACTGAACAAATTTTAAAAATTTTTATTTAACTTTCTCAATTGTTGTCGATAGTAAAACACACGCAGTTCAAATAAAAGAGTGATTAAAAAAGATGAGATAATGCTAATTTTTACAATCATGTCCATACTTCAGTTTCAGCAAAGATTGAAGGTGGCAAAAATGGAGCAAAAACCTTCTTGACTTGGCATTTTATAGCAACAAATATCTCTTTTACAATTCCATCAGTTATGTAAATATTTTGGCAACAGTAGAGTATTGGAAAAAAACCTAAGAAAGCTTACATCTTTTGCACGTAGCCTTGACTCATTCAATGTTCAAGACCCTCAAAAGTGCGTGACTATTCAAATAGTTAGACGTAATAGGCTGATACCATGCCAAAGCTCAAAGGAAGACAATGAACCTTAACATTTTTAATATTACATCATTACCCCTTGTTGACTGTTTATATGTACTCGCATTAATCGCAAATTAATAACGTCGTAAGGGTAATTCAAACTTTATTGACAGCGGTATTGTTGTTTTGCAGTGTCTGAAGATATCTTCTGATAAGGACGCAGCGAATGGCATAAACAACAATTTTCAAAAATATCATGTTCCTGGAAAACTTTGTAGACTTTTCGTCATGTTTACTTTGTAGCCCAAAAACGACTCATTTTGTAAAGTAAACAAATCAAGCTTCTTTGTCTTTCCGGTGAAACGATAATAAGCCAGGTGGTAAACCGCATTTCACACTTTTTAACAGTTTAATAGAACTGCCATTCATAAATTTTTGATAATGAATCATTTATTTCTTTATTTATGTCTTAATTTTCCACATAATTCCACAATTATTACTTTTACATTTTACGAATAATCATAATAATGCTCTGAAACTTTTGCACAGTTTCCTCTTACTTAGTAATATATTATTTTAAGCCGGCTTAATAAAGCTCCATAAATGTTTTTGTTTTAGAGACGTAAATAAATGAACATAAATAAAGGATTGTAAATTATAATTGCCTCAGAGTGATTATTACTAATTCCATGTATAAGTGGAAGGCAATAAATATGTTTAGGGAATGAAAAACAGAAATTAGCAAAAGTTGTTTAAAAGCCCAATAATTAATAAATGCTTAACTTATTAAATTTACTTTTGATTAAGTCTTAAAATGGTTATTAACTTTACTTTTGATTAAGTCTTCAAATTCCCATTCTGTAAAAATCTTGAATAATATATAGTATTTTTTTTTTTCAGAAATAGTTTCTGAGCCAATATGGCTTTACTTAAAGTAAAACAGCTCTCTCTCTCTCCATATTCCTACAAAGTTTTGGCGAAAATTGTGGCAAATTCTGAAGGTAAAAATGTTTCCACCCAATTTCTATAAATAACTCTACAATAGACAAAAAGCAAAAGAATATTTTACATGAATTTGATTTGCCATTTCGTTCGTTCATTTTAATGTTTCTTCAAGAATTAATACTAAAAACATTTTAAACTAGAAACATAGTTAACTAAATATGTATATATGTATGTATTTATGGAATTTAATTTTGCAATAATGCTTTGTGACAATGTGATTTTTTGAACTCTCAGTATGAAATACCTCAGAAAATACAAGTGATCGACATAAAGATTTCTTATTTCGAATATTTCAAAATCGTTATTAGAAATGATAAGGGGCTTCAAATAAAATCTTGAACCCTTAACTATTTTCATTTCCGATTCTGAATAGTAACACAGTAGTGTACTATGAAAAATTTGCTTCAAGAAAATTACGAACTAAGTTTTATGGATTACTTTACTTTGTTATTGTCTCTAATGCGTTATAAATTTCTAGGAAGTTTGTTAATTTTTAAGGGAATTTCAAAAATGTACCAAAAACGGATTTTTTCACTTTTTGATCTAATTTTTTTTTAAAAAACCGTACGTTTTGAAGCATTTTCATTTCCAGATTCGCAATCTATGTAAAAAAAAATGCCTATCACATGAACTGTGACAAAATCCTTGTTGACCAATGTAAATAAAATACGATCAAAATCGATTCAGTATGATTTCGAGTGGAAAAAAATAAAGAATATAAACATTATTTTGATTTTCAGCAATAATACAAAATGGTGATCACAATTTTTGTGATCTCAAAGTAAATTTTTATATTTATATCTAGAAATTGTTAAAGAATTGACTGTGAATACTATTTAAAAACATAAAGAAGAATTTTCCTTTCTTTTGTGTACCTACACCATATTTTAAATGGTATACCGCTCATTAAACCTCAAAATCAAAATAGGCGGATCATGTAATCTACATTCGACATCAGATATACATATGTACATACATACTAGCTACTTTTTGAGTTATCTTGGATTTTTTATTATGTTTTTTTTAGTGTATAAACCAGAAAAATATTAGCGACAACCAGAAAAATATTAGCGACAACCAGAAAAATATCGCAACCGCGATTATTTTGAAACACAAAAAGTCCAGGAATCTGTGTACCAATTTTCATATAACTCTCATCATTTATTTCTTAAGTTTTCTAAAATTTTAAGAGTAAGAGTATAAGTTCTTACTCAATACTGAATACTAACGTTTTGAGTAATTGCCCAAATCCTTCAATCGATTTTTTATCCCTCGATGTTTAAAATGACCTTTTAGGCACTCTTGACTAATATCTAAAGCTGGCGGCTTCTTGACCTACTCCAACTGAACATCTTGCAATCTCACCTATTTTTAGAAAATTACCTCCCGAATCACCTCAGACGAGTTTTTTGTTGCGGTATTTTCACAGAATAAAATTGTTTGTAACTTTTATCTATTTGTTATCTTTGAAGATGAATCAAACAAAAGCAAATCGCCGCATAAGACAGCAATCGATTTCAATTTTCATGGTCAGAAGCACGCACGTCCCCCAAGGTAGTTGGCTCGTGCACGAAAACTCACCAACAAATTTTGAAGAGGGATATGAAGATTGATTATGCAGTAGATCTAATTCCGCGTAATCCCACCAACCCCTGATTATTCAGTCTCGTTATAAACGTAAAAACAACTTTTCAGATGCAATTATTTAATAAGTACGACTGACTTGAGAGTTGCTGGTTTTTCACGGATAGTTTCCCCAGCAATATTCCCTTCTAGGTAAATCGATAAGATCTAAGAAAGCTTCTGGTCGTGACTTGAGAGCGAAACGAAGACAACCAATTAAACTGACTTAATGAATAGATTGTGACAAATTGGACGTGTTCTTAGACCATGTGATTTCCCGCTTCTTGCTCCGTGAAAATGTAAAACCGTAAATTCGGGAAATTTATTTCCCCGGAAATAAGAAACAAATGCATACATAATGAGGGATTACCTGCTTTTGCTAATTTAAATTACAATAAATTATAATTTTAATTTGAAAATTACACAATTCCACGAAAAGCAAAAATCGTGTCATTAATTATTCTATCAATTGAAACGATAAAACATTTTACTGCAGTAATTTTAGTTAAGAGTTATTCAGTTTTTGGTGCTTGTCAGCGCTGATAATCATCTTGTAATCATAAGGCAAAATGTGAAGCACATTCCAATTGTTTCCATGAAACTGAAAGCTGAAGCACATTTTCCGGGCTTTCACCCAGCATTTCATAAGATAACACTCAAGATTTTTTTCTTTATCTAGAAGAAATCGTTAAAATGCTGTGATTTTTTCACCTCTGAATCAAGGGCCATCAGGCGTAACTATGCTATCGGATTTCAATCAGTCGCATTAAAGTCTAATCAGTTTAAATTGTTTCAAAATGCAGCTTTAATCGATTTATACTAGCAGCAAAAGTGCGTCATTTCTGATTACTTAGACACTAGACATTGAGCAAGATGTTAAGTTTTGGATTTAATGCCAACATTAAGAGTCACCGAAGTGTGACCCGCACTGCGGTTAGGAAATTAATACTTTAGTTTTTTAATTCCCGAAGGGAATAGAATTTATGGAATTCCAGACTTTTAAATCATGGTATCTGATTTCTTTTCACATAGTGATATGATGAACATTTCTACTTCTGATTTTCCAGAAGTGATGCATAGGAAATATATGAATATAAAATAAAATAAAAAAATTTTATAAACAAGAAGATAATAATAATTGCATAATTATTAAGACAAAGTTTGATAAACTTAAAATATTTTTAGTGTACATTTCGTTAATTTTTTTTAAAACTGTAAAGAATTGTATTTCGAAACGAAAATTAACTTTTATTTTGGCCATTTTACTTATAAACAGTAATTTAATTAGTGATTATCCGTTCGACACCAAAATTATAGTTTACAAACAATTGCTTGGAATACTTCATAATAAATATTGATTAAATTCATATGTCCACAGTTTGTTGGGGTCTAGCAAACGAAAATATTGTCTAATCACTTGGAGGCCTCTCAAATGACTCCAATTACAGTGACCTATCTCTTGTTAGAAGTGAAATATTAACCCAAAGTGTACTTGAATTTGTTAATAAATATTTGGAATATTGAACTCCAGTAAGTTAGTATAACTTGCACAATATGTTCTTTAATAACTTCTGCTCATAATAAATTAATACACTTAATGATAACAAACAACCTGTTGTGTGCTAATAAAGCTAAATAGTCAAAAAATGGTAGAATATGATAATGTGCGTCACTTAAATGACACCTAATAAATGTTCCTTGGAAAAAAAGCATGTGTAATTACCTTTACCCGGTAAGAGAGATAAGTTTATGTAACAAATTAACAATGTTTGATTTTCGTACAAATATTTCTCTGAATTGAGGACTTTTTTAAAAATATTTTCGGAACTTATGTAGATATATGTATTAAAATTGACTGAAATGTTCAAGCACTTTCAATTATTTTTTTAAATGGGCCTATTTTCCTCGGTACACTTCACATTTTAATGTCATATTTTTTGCCATGAAATTTTTAATTTAACGCAAAAAATCAATCTTCCTCGTTCAGTCAATTTAATCGACAAGAACTTCGTGCGTAGATAATTCCCGTGTGTTAAGTGGCATAAATGTGGCGTCAGCACTTTGATGCCATTATCGGAGCTCTTTACTGAGATTTAGAATTGAGATTACTACGTCCTCAAAAAATCAATTTTTTTCTCGAAAACACCTTCTGTGGGTACATTTTTGTTGCACTTAAGTATAGAACGATAGCATAAAGTTGAATTGACAAAATATGAATGAAGGCTGATGAAATACTCTGTTCACGTTACTTGAATATTAATACTAATTTTTTTCGCAGTCTTAAATTTCTGTTACATAAGATTTTTTCCCGCCAATAAAATCGGCTGTCTTTCACGGCAACCCTGTAATTAAGAGGCTATTATCTTTAAACTAATCTAAATGTCCTACTTCTTTATTTTAGTTTTTTTTACTAATCAATTTAATTAACAAAATTTATACGAATATTGACCGCCTGTTATATAATTCAGATATAAAGTTAAGTGATCATGAATGAAAATTGGCTTCTTCGTCATTTACATAAAATATTCACCGAAAATTTCTTCCTAATAAAACTATTTTTGAAAAAGCAAATTTATTAACATAATTCCTTCTCATTCAGTTTAAAAAATTACAAACTAACAAAATCTAAATAAGCTGCCTAAGACAAAATTACATTTTATATCATTAGAAGCAAATGGAGCGTTATACAAATAATAATTAAACATTTTGAACTGGTTTCTTTTAAAATAAATTAGAAGTAATTCCATGAGATGAGGTGATATTCTAATTTAGCATGATTCAGGATCTATTTTATTTTTTGTCAGTTTTCTTAATTCTGAACTCTTTGAACTCCTAACTTTAATTCTAAATTTTATTTACAAAAAACCGAACATTCGTAGGGGCAACAATTTTTTCTTTAATCATTAATTCTGCTGTCTAAACAAAGAGTTAAACAATTTTAATACCAGCTTTTATGATGAATTGATTTTAATCTACTTACGCAAATCTTACGAAACATAACTATAGAATAATCTTTTTAGTTTTGGGTAAAGCATTTAAACAATTATATATTCTTCGAAAGGCACATTAACAATTAAATGCGAATGTTATGTACGAGTTTTTCAGGAGAAGGACTGTTTTTAATCAACTCTATATAATTACGTTTTAAGATAACAAGATCAGTGATTCGTATTTACGCATTTGATTATCTTTTCCATAGAAAATAATTTAATAAGAGATTTGATGATATCAAGTAGCTATCATATCTTATTATATCTCACGAAACATATTCGGAAATTTAAAATTTACGCATTTTTGCTTTATGGGCTGATCTGTAATTGCGTCGCGAAATTTTAAAGACATTTATTTCGGCAAGTTCTGAATGGATTACGTACATACATATCAAAATAAAAGTGGGGGTTTTATTGGACAGAAGCTAATAATAATCCAGGTGTACGAAAAATCTACATAAATTAGAAAGCTAGTTTGCTTAAAACGATTAATTTATAATTTATTGAACTTTGTAGAAATCGGCTAGTTTTTAAAGAAATTATGAATTCAGTTTAAGAAATATCGTTTATTTTAATATTGTTTTATTGTATATTTATCTATATTTTTAGTTAATATCTATGGATTTTCACTTTATCTACGTGTTCTTATATATAGAGTGTTCCAAAAGTATGGATATACTCGGAAAACTTTTGAATGGTTAGAGTTAGAGGATTGATTTTCTAAAAAATTGTTTGGAACTGTGGAACCTATTTTAAGACCAAAACGTACATCCAGAGACAGTAGGGTGGAAGGTAAATTTTTCAAAACAAATGTCAAGTCAATAACCGAAAAGATGATGAAGTTATATGTAGTTGTTTAATTGGCCGTACAATTGAAATTCAAGGATTCATAACTCGATTTTAATATGTTTTCGAATAGCAGTAAAAATCATGCAAAAATGAATTTTTGTTTTGACCACCCGCCATTTTGGGAATCTTTTTTGTCTAACGGCTACGTACAATAAAAACGTTAATATACGTTGTATTTTGAAAAGGGATCTACATATTTGAGACCGCTTCTGTGGTCCGTGTCATAAGCACTCATAAAAAAGCAAATTTATAGATTTCTTTACGATCTTCCAATCTGGAGTTTTATCATCATAAAAATTATCAAAACTTTGAGTCTAACTGCACAAAACTAAAAACTCTTCTGATTATGATGAATTATAGGAAGTTCATAAAAATTCCCTACTGTTATGCTTTCAGGGGTTATGAATCCATTTTTGAGATAATCAAGGCCACTGATCTCATTTCTGCAGATCACTTATCTTGATATCCAAACTGTTAAAGGAATGAACATTCAAGAAAACTTGTGATTGTGATACGACGTGCATTTTGACATTATAGATTTTGGTATTACTGTGCCCTCATAAGTTTTCAATTTCTTCCCTACACCATAATCGAATTATTGACATTTATAGTCAATTTCGTAAATACAATTACAATAAATCGAACTGATTGTTTTGACATAATGGTGTCATTTTTTAAATCTACAATTTTCTCTCAATCACTTTTAATCGCAATCTCTCCGAATTAAATAAGTGTCAATACACTCCTCCGATTATATAAAAGCAAGGTGACTTTTTGACAAAATTTCTCTATCGGATGATATATGATATAAGCAAAAAAATAATTTAATACGCACATTTTGTTAAGAAATCTCAATCCGTTAGATTAGACAGTAAATAATTTGCTCTAACTAATTAGTTGCTAATCATTCATTTATTCCACCACTTCTAGACATTTCATAATAGCATATAATCTAAAATGATTGAGCGCATTTTAACTTCCCGTTCATTAAAACAAAAACGTCGACCATATCACTTTAAGTACAATTTTGCTTGTTATAAAATGGAAATGTTTCAATTAAAGAGAAAACTAAGTCGTGAAGATATGATACTAAAAATGCAATTACACAAGAGGATTTTGAAATCTTTTATGAAAACGTAAATAGAAGAAGAAATCATAAATTAATTTTTTCTCCTCTCGATGTATTTTCCACACATTCGCATAAAAATTTACATAAATATGTTGTGATAAAAAGAGCTTCACATTCTTCAAATTACGATTAGGTAGGTATTAACATGGATGCCCAGAATTTATAAACTCAAATATTTGTTAGGTGTTTATTCTGTTTTAACATTTTTCTAAAATTGTTTACAATTCAAACAATCCGAATATTTATAGGGACACAAAATGTCTCCTTATTTTATGATTCTTTTCTTAAAACAGATAACACATAACAATATTCAGTTTTTTAATGACACCGCCAGAAAGAAAATGTAATTGCTTATCGGATTGTATAAAAACTATAGATAGCTGTGTCGAATTACTTCAGCAGGTCCAGATATGCAATTCCTTCGCAAAGACTAATATACATTTTATAATAATTCCAATCTATAATACATAATCATAAAGACTAGCAAACAAGAAGAACAAAATATGTATGTATGTACAGTATGATGAATTTTTACAATTTATGTCAGCATATTGTCATTACGTGATATTTTAAAACACATAAATTAAGTATAATTAGCCTCTAAAAACTTGATATCTGTTCGTTTTAGAAATTATATTTAAAATCTAATATGCAGCGACAAATCTCTCTTCTGTGATCTTACACATAAAGTTCAAATGTTGAGCGACATGAGACAAAAAACATATGGTAACAAACGCGTCAAATCTTTCATCATTTTAGCAAAAAATGTTCTTATGAGAAAAAAACCAAAATTTTGCCGACAATTTGCAGCAAAAATGAACCAACCGATGCAATTTGAAAATACATCACAAGTAATCAAAATGAACTTATAATGCTGACGTTAGTGTTTATGAAAGTTACAGGGTAACAATAGTATGGTATGTACTTATAATCTATAAAATGAGTTTGAGCCCATTGTAAGGGCATTCATACTTTTCTGTTCTTAGATAGGAAAATCTGGAATCTGGAAGAGTTACATTATCTTTATTTTTTATAATTTTCGAAAAATTAATCGCAGTATTTCCAAATTCAGTGCAACATCTCGTACTAGTCGCGCAAAACAACAATTTGCATTTATTATACATAGTATATGTATGCTTTGCTTTCATGTTTCACTTTATAAAAATGGTGTAAAACATAAACATAAATTTCGGTTAGGCTGTTTTTGTCCCGCACTATATTATAGGTAATATCTAGAGCAGCAACTAAGAAAATTAGAGCGCAAATTTAAACCCAAATTCTTATTAGAGAAATATACAAAACTAAAATGAATATATGAACATGCAATGTTAATTTTAAAAAAATTAATAAAATAATGCTAGAAAAATAAATGAAAAGCTTACGAATTGCTCTGCGACGCATTTTGATGAATTAATGTTTCTGCAACTATCTCTTTTCAAGCTGGCTTCTAGTGGATTGTTCAGTTTTTCGCATAACACTAGCTCCTTTAGAAAAAATGAACCATCTATTAGACATGCACAGTCAATATACAGGCGTTTTGAGTTTATCACTAATTTTTACTACTAGTTATCACACACAACGATCAAAAAATTCTGCTTCCGTAACTAGTTTATCTATATTCACTGATATTGTTGTTATTATGTGGAGTATCTCTGATAGTCTTAAAACACTTGTAGAAGGTGAAATGTGATAAATACGAAGATACACAAAATATGTAAGTATGTTATAAAAATAAATCCCGGAGAAAAGATATGTTCGCAAATACTAAAATTAGACTGATTTAGCGGTGCTAGTCAGATGTGTAAATGAAAGACAATTTTTTGATTAAATATAATTGCAATAAATTGGCTCAGGTGAGAATTTTCCAAATTGTTTAAATACTGAATTCAATTTACAGGTGACTTTTCTTCACTTCTGGTGAATATTGTGCGGAATGCTAATAGATCAAACAACAAATTTGTTTATGACCGGCACAGAAACGAAATATACAGTGTATTTGATAGTTTTCTGTGACTCACGGCTATGATGTAGTACTCCATTAATTTGTTTGGTTATTCAAAATATTTATTAGAAGTTAACAATTTTCAGAGCATGGAGCAGTCTATATAAATAAAAATGTATTGTAATATTTTCAATATTTTATTTTATACCAACAAACTAAAGCCTCAAAATTTGTAAAAATGAAATTGAGGTCTGAATTTATAAAATCATTGAGATTATTGAAACAACAAATCAAAGAAAGTTGGAGCTTCAAAATCAATTAGCCCAAAAGGCTTTAAATTAAATGCTTGGTGGTTCCTTAACTTTGTCACACTACTGCAGAAGTCTAAGTAATAATTAAAATGCAATATTTCCTTAACCAATAATTGTAATAATCCGCAGAAGCCATGTTGGGATAGGATTTTCCATCAAATATCAATATTTAGAAATTCTGAAAATTAAAATTAGATTTCCTTTACAGTCTATAACATGCACTCCTAAAAACAATTAAGGGATAATCGAAAAATATCCAGAAAGTTTAAAAATTTTAACATTTTAAAATTCGCGAAAACTTAATGTCGTAAATTTGTTTGCGAAAAATGATTGTCGTAAATTGGTTTGGCACACCAAGATGCTCTCAAAGTTCATAAAAAATTAAAGGATAATTTTTCCAATTCTTATAAGGTTTAATACAGAATAGTGGAGGACAATAAAAAATTTTATACTTTTGATATGAAAACTAGAAAGTGCAAACTTTCAAATTCAATCATTTTTCGAAAAGAGTTAACTGTTTCTATATTTTTTCAGAAAGTTCATCAAATTTTGAAATAAAAAAGATAAAAACGATTTTTTAAAATGTGCAATAGTTTTCGAACTAATAGCACTTGAAATTATAGAGATTTGAAAAAAGTCAAAAATTAAAGTAAGCGTAAAATTGTTAAAATGTAAATGAACTAAGAAAAAAAAATACGTGTCAACCTTGTTTTTAGCAAAGAATCACATATTAAAAATTTAGATAAATCATAACGGATCAGGGTTTCAGAATGAAAATTTGACGTGAAATACACCATATGTAAAACGGGCTGTTGATTTGTTATTTAATAATTGTCGAAATTTTAAATCATCTCTTTTACTCTTACAAAGGCACCAATTTAAAAATATTTTTTTTTATTATTACATAATAAATTTCCAAACTTCCATAGTAATAATTGAGCCGTTTATTTTTAAAGTGGCTTAACTCCAAAATATCATAAAGACGCATTTGGCTTTAAAAGAATATAATAAAATCGTCTTTATGACATTTTCGTCTTAAGCCACTTTCAAAATAAACGTCTCAATTATAAACGTTAAAATAATTTATTTGAGTTAATTTGTAATCCGCCAAACTGCATTTTGAAAGATAAATCGAGTAATCTGCATGCTTGTTCTTTTACTAGAGTCCTTCCAATACATATTGGTAATTTTAAATTATTACCCTTACAAGCACATTGTGAGAAAGAAACTAGATAAAAAGTTCACCCATTTCGTTTCTAGTAAATTTGACAACGAGAGCGACTTAATCTCAATACATATAAAATAATAAAAATCTCTTTAAACCTAGGAATCCACATTGAGGTTCCTCAAACATCAGATAATTTAAAAAACTTTTTTCATTAATTCCATTTGCATTAATAAACTGTTTTTTTACAAGAAACAATTAATATTTGATTTAATACAAGACGTACCCAATCATTTTTGATATTATTATTATGGATATCTAGAAAAAATTATACCATACAAATGGCATTAATTTGCAATGGAGTGAGCAGAAATTCAGAGTGGAGTTTTCGTTTCGTATAGATAATATGAGCTTCTAGAAATAAATCCACACTATTGAATACAATTTTACAAAATGGTCAATTTATAAAGCCTAATTTTTCTTTTACTGGTATATAAGCACTACAAGTAGGATACTTCTCAAAATTCGATAAAACAGCTTCTAAATTATATGTAGTCCAGTAGATAACGATATATGATATATCATGTTGAAACTTTGAAAAACAAGACAAATCAGCATAAGATCCATGGATAAACTCTGCAAAAATACGATCGACTCGCTATTGCCAACTTATCCCAATAATATCAAACTAATTCTATTATTAAGTAGGGACATACAATGTAACTAAAATGCATTAATCTTTTCTTTTTATTGTAAAATACGATGACTGATGTTATTTATATTTTATTGCACAATTCATGCATGGTGCAACACTTACCGTCTATACTTCATAAACCTGCACCTACTCGTGGTTAAATTAAATGTAGAACTATAATGGCTCCAATAAAATTAATTTAAATTTTTATGAAAAGCATACCTACATGACAAAATTTAATGAAAGCCACAAATGTGTTGTTCAGGTTTATGGAATGTCAATATGTGCAAAGAGAGCTTTTAAATGTAAACCTACGGTTTTCTGTCTATGGGACAAACTAATTATATTTGACTGAGCTACATATAAAACTAATGATAAAAAACTATTATAAAAACATATTTTTTAAACAATTTCAGAACATTAAGGATCGTATTCGCCAACCGAGATAATTGTTCATCAGGTAAGGATTAATTTATTTTCGTTCTTCGATTCTAAATGAAACCATAAGCTGGGTACAGACGTTCGTATCTTTTGACGTTGTACGATGTTGAACTATACCACGAACATTGACAGTGTGTATGACAACCCGGCGGGGAATACGAAATCAACTGCAATTTGATTTCTCGTTGTTCATGGTATGGTCAACATTACACGAAGTGAAAAAACAAACATCTGTACCCAGCTTAATACGTGTGGGAAGATGACAACAATCTTGGTTGGAATACGGCCTTAAAGTTAAAAAATTCACTAAAACACATTTCAGTTGTTCTATAAATTGCGAAAGTTATTAATTATTATTAATTATTACAGTTATCAAACGTCTTAGATAGTGAGAAACCGATAACAATACTAAGTATATTAAACACAGAGTTGTGCACGTAAGAAAATTCAATTGCCACGATCGCATTCAGCACATTCACGAATACTACAGAGCGATGCTGCAAGAGCTACATAAGCAAAATGGCAAAAGCCAAGATCTACTTCTGCTGCCAACGAAAATTCTGAGATATAACAAACTTTCACCAAGCATTCGAATTGAGATACACGTCATCACCTCATTAAAACAGGGTAAGCTCAATGAAGTCTTAACCAGGTAATAATCTTTTTTGTTTATGCTTCTGTTGTTCTATTACCGGGCTAAAGAAACAAAATAAAAGGCGACAAATCGTGTCTTACCGAACACTAAACCCGCCACAGCCGCAGTGGCACGGAAACTAAGACCGGCCGGTCGAGGAATGTCTCCCGGTTGTGTAGACGGATGCCTACCAAAAAGTCAAGTTCAAGCCGCTCGTGGCTATAGTTAGATCGCTTTACTATGCTAACTAGGACTAGCGAGCTCTGAGCAGCCACTATCGCAGCATATCGCCGCAGACACATTGGCCGTGCCACTTGATTGAATCACTTCTTTCGGAAGTTGACAATTTCTTTCAGAAATGAATAAATTCATGTCGTGTCAATTTCAGCGTATTTATAGCATAACATTCATAAATAATGCAACGGCCAGTGTTAGGTCATTTTGCAATTTGAAAGGACGGAGACACGACGCGCAATCCGCTCGTATCTATCATCGTTTTGGCGGACGGTTTCAGATCATTAACTTGCAGATCGGTGGCAATTTGCGCTCAATCTGCCCAAAAATATGTAATTTATTGATAAATTGATTTCTAATCTTGATTTTAAATTGACCTTGGAATTTTCATGCAAATACATACGTATATAGCAAATCTGCTTTAGCTATGTGGGAGGAATATATTTTCCATGATTAATATCTGTTACATGACCTTTCAAGTTCTAAATTAAGCTAATTAAAACACTCTTTCCTTCAACTTAAAGAAGACTACTCAGTAATTAAAAGTTGCTAAACTTTTAACGAAATTTAATAGACTGGCGTCATAATAACGACTGGTTTTAGAACAATTACCCAATATCAATATGCTAAGATGAGTTTCTTTAAACAAAACTAATTTACTCTTAACCAAGGTTCCAACAACAAAATTACATCAAGAAGAAAATTAAATGATACGTAATTTCTCACAACCTTTGAAAAGGGCTACATTCGAGAGAACCTTTTCTGGGACATAAGGCAATTTAACAAATTTCAACCTTTCACTGAAATAAAAAGCACTCTAATTACAAAATGAATGTGCCTCACGCTTAAAACATTTTTATGCTAATAATGCTGCAACGTAACAAAATATAAAATTTTATGAGATTTAGAAAAAGCTACACAAAAAGTATGTCACGTTTTTGATATATTTTTAGCCACTGAATATTTTAAATGAAAACACTTTGAGTGAAGCAGCAGACAATTGGAATTAATTGCAGTACCTTGCGCTGTTCGCTCGAAAGCATTCTTAAAGGGAAAAGCTATTTCAAGGACAAAGAAAATTGTAATTTACTTTGAATTGTGTGCAAATGCATCATAAGGAATATTGAAGAAAATTTCAGTAAAAACATTCCTGCTTGAACAACATTTTTGTTTCTTATAATAAACGTTTAGGGACAATTATTAGTAAACTGAAAATATTCTTTATAGAATTAATTTTTAATAAATGAAAACTAAAAAGTATAATATTCTACTTTTATATACTTTTTATAAAAAGTTTAGTTCCTTCAGAATAAACGAGACGATATTTCTGCCAACCAAGCAAAACAATACATTTATTCGAAAGGTCAAATAGCTATTATTGCTTCTATAAATGTAATAGTTTAAAATATATAGTTTTCCTTTTTATCAATTATCTTTCTTAATTTACGTAACCATTGAAAAGTTTCAGTATTTTAACATGTGCTGTATAAACTTTATAGCGTAACACGTTTTATGAAAATTACGCTTAATTAAGAAATTCAATTCAAATTTGATTATTATTATTTTGGTCAAAATTTAGAAACTCAAAATGTCGCGGCGTCAATGCGATTCAAATTCATTACTGACGCATTTTTGAAGTCAGCGGTTATGAATTTTTAGTAAAAACTTATATGTAAATCCAAAATAAAGGATTTTTATTTAGAATTCTTAAAATTTAGAAATTGGTGACGTTAATATGATGAATGAGTTTAATTTAGGGTGTTATTCAGCACATATTTGACGACGGAGGATTTTCAAAATGGCCGATTACGGTTGTTCTAACAAATACACTAGACAAATAAAATGAGTATTTTTAAATTTATGTAGTGAATTTATAGAGCTTTTGATTTTGCGTGGGTAAAGATAAAAATTAGACAACGTTGCCTTGTCATAAAGGCGTTCATTTAATATTTTAGCAATCAGATGCCCATCTGCACAATTATCAAATACCGATGATTTTAATGATACATATATAGAGAAATTAAAAAACTATTGCGACAAACATGTGCTTACAACCCATTACAATACGATTAGAACAGAGTTTTCGAACGGCGATTGAAAACTCTATGTACAATGTAATGTAAAATGTATATTATACTTCAGCTACAATAAAACAATTGCCTCATATAAGAATCTGAATAAAAGAGAAATCGTTGTATCGAATATAAATTGTTTAAATTTTCATAGTTACATACATAAATGCAACATAAAATAAATACCTCTAGTGTATCAATCAAATTTATTCACCGAAAAGAACCTAAAACAACTAAAAATCGTTATATGCAAATAAATAACGCTTTTTGTAATCGGTGAGCCCATAAAATGTTTATATCTGCTCAGTAAGTTTTATTAGCGAGCAATAAAACGCAAACTCATTGTTGATCAATAATAAAAATGTTTCCTTGTAAGAATAAAGATTATGATAGACATCCAATCTGGAGTTATCCATGTTAAGCTAAATCATATCTAATATGTGTTTAATATGTAAGTTAATGGATTAAAAACCAGTACCTAATGTTTAAGTGTGCATATTATTCAATTGTAAAACTTGTAAACCGTTCAAATCTGAGAATGATGAATGTATTTAAATGTAATTGATTACAATGGTCAACAAAATTTTGCCACAGAACAAGTGATTTATCATTTCTATTAGAGTTTTTCCGTAGATTACGAATTCATGAACGAAAATGTCCCAACACGTCACGTTTTGGAAAAAAATAAGTTTAAAGAGTTTATTACAATATCGTATTTTCAACAAAATTTTTATAGGAGATTGAAATGTGGGTCAAATTAAAGTTTGAACCTTTAGCTACATATTATATTAAAATACTAAAGTCTTTGAGACTTTGCGAAATACTCTATGAATTAAATTTTTTTCTTTTAACCGATTACTTCATACAATTGGTAGTGCATGATAATCAAAACTAACGAACGCTCGCGAAAAATGAGTTCCCCAATATGCTTAGCAAGAGCTATGGAATGGTGATATTTCTTACATCGAGATAAGTATTTAGACTTTCATTTGAGCCACGTTGCAAGATTTTTTCACGTTCCGTTAGTTTTTATTTAAATCTTCAAAAATATTCAAAATAACAACTGTTTTAGGTTTTTATCCTATTATTCTCAAAAACGTCGCGTGATGGAGAATTTTAATTTTCGGTTTTGTAATCTACGGAAAAATATTCTCTTGAAGATACCTATTACTTGTTCTGTTTACATAAACGAACGTAAACAATTTTGTTCAGTGTTATTTTCATTTTTCCTTTAATTGTTGATAGCGAAAAATACAGATTATTGGATTTTAAAAATATAATAGCTTCTACAAACTGTAAAATGTATTTGTATCATTTATTTATTTATCAGAGAGATTCATCCTTATTTCAAACTAAAACTAAAACGAAAACATGGTTTTAAGACGCAAAGACCTATAATAACTTCGCGACATCATATCTGAGAATCTATTAGAGCTGAATAGGTCAAAAAGATTTAAAATAAACACTCAATTATTGAGAAAAGTACATATGTGCATTCTAGGCCACACTTTTATTTCATAATATCTCCGCGTAACCAATTAACTTAGTGAATTCAATTTATCCCATTTGTTTTGTAGAGAACAAAACATAGTGTGTAATTTTCTAAGACTTCGAAATAGAATCTCAGATAAGGCGAAGCGTGATAAATCTAGTTTTTTTTTATACGGAACCCAAGATCACAGAAAAAATTACTTAGAAAAACTGTAAGAGCGTTGAATACTGTAGTTATTTAGCATTTGTGGGTTTCTTTGATAAATTTCGGAGTGCTCTTGTTCATAAACGACGTTGAAAAGAAACTTCAGTGAAGTCCATGGACCAAAAATTTCAAGTTTTGCAATCCCGAACTAACTACAAGAAATCTAATGAGAATAGTAATAAGAATAAGTGATTTCGAAATGTGTATTTGGAAAATACGGTGAATCCCTTTTAAAATTACTTTCTTTTTACTGACATATAGAAATGGACCACTCGTCCCATACAAAATGCCTATATAAAAATAGTGCACTTTTCGTTCCCTCTTGCTCACACCATTAACGAATTTTGAGCAACCAGCTGCGCGTTTGAATTGTTGTCAAATGCATTTTTGGAGAATTAGTCCGTTTTAATGACATAAAGCCATCACATAATTAGACCGAAAATTATTAAATAATTCGTTTTGTATTGTAAGTCCCTTAAAAGGAATATAAATATGAAATCACCCCACTTTGAGATGCAATTGAATTTCATACAATTTCTAAGTTTTTAACAGAAATTTTTTTATTAAATTGTGAGAATTAGTCTTTTAGTATCCCGCATTGCAAATTCTTTTTATTTAATGCCTGATGTACCAACGAAAATGGCACAAAAACCACATAAAACCTAGGTGGTGTAATGCGACGAATTAATTCGGATTTATTTTCATGTATGTACGTCCTTTTACTGCAGCTAAAATTAAGTGGGGATTATAGCAAGAGCACAGAAGAGCTGTAATTATAACTTTTGATTTTTTAAAAGTTGTTTACCGATGTAAACCGCATTTCCAGAAATGAGCATTTCGACTTTTTGCTGAGAATTTTTCAATGAAAAATGTGTTATTCCAGAAACTTCTCACAGCAAAATTATTTGAGATTTGATGCTACTTTTAAGGGAATTCGATTTAAGCGTGCAGGATACAATTAAAAATAAATACAATTTTTAAATTTGCCGCGTTTTGAAGGCGCCTATCTCGCCTAATGCGAAAGAAATAGACAGATATATGCTCCCTATAGATATATGTACATACATATGTATATATGCACGTTTTGTATATGTCGTAGGCCAATAGGAAAATCAGGCCGTTAGCTAAAAGCCTAGACTATGCACTTTTCGCGTTCAAACAAGCACGCAGTATTTATTTTAAAAATATGATATAGTTACTCCACAAATGCGTGCTTGTCTACGCGCAAAAAGTGCATAGTGCGCCTAGGTTTTTAACTAACGGCCTGATTGGCCTACGGCATATACAAAACGCGCGTATATACATAGTATATGTAAATGTTTGCGTGCACAAATCCATGTAAAAATATGTGTTTCAGTCTGATTCTGATATGAATTCAGAATCACGCTCCTTAATGTTTTTAAATTATAATTTTATTAACGCTGAACTTTTACTTGTTTTTGATTGTTTTAGTTGAAACAAGATGCGATTTCAGGAACATATTGAAAACATATTCAGCCACTCAGCGAACCAAAATCATGGACTAATCTTGGAAACATTTCGTGCAAAATATTGGTTCAAAACATTCAATGCGTTATTAAAGGTATTTTTTAAGAAACTTAATTTTAACGCTTCTAACTTTTGTCCGATTTTACATAACTATTCTATTATAGTTCACTAAGTGGTTGTCATCATTTGGATGTTGCGAAGTACCAGGAGAAACCGGTCACTCATGTCAGTTAATGTGAAGCTCATTCACCACAAATCGAGGTTTAATTCAATATTTTCTGTTCGTGATATTAATGTTTTGATTGATTTAAGATATAACGCCCTTTTACTGTATTAAGAAACTCATCTCTAGCCAATTTAAAACTCAAGCTTCCTTAAGATTTGAATGGCATAAATTCTATACTGTGGAAAATCACTAACAATCAGTTTGGTTTTCGAGCCAGTAGAGATTTTGAAAAATCATTTTAAAAATCACGACTGCTAACAAATTCTTTTAAAAACTAAATTGCTTCATTCGTAAGTGGGAGATTTTCATGGAAGAAAGTATTTAAAAATTCTATGATAGCGTCCATGCACTTATAAATTGTAATTTTTTGACGAATTTAGAAGTATATTTTTACCTATATTTTAATTGTTTTATCCAATTAAATTGTATATTTTTTTAAATGGAACTACACGCACACTTAACAATTTGATCAAAACAAAGAATGCGCGAGAACGGCCACACCAGCCAGCTAGCACCTAGCCGATTATTTCGCAATTGACGCAAATGGAAAAGACGTCGCCGCATCGCAGAGATGCAGTCCGACTTGGTGCAAGTTGCATTTTTTATGCACGGCTAGGAAAGGGGACCTCGTCATTGCGATGCGGCGGCGAGACAATGTAACACTCGCCAAGACAAGACGGCAGGCGGCTAAATTTCTTTCAATTTCAAGTAGAGCGAAGCGAAGTAATTCGTCTTCGACAGGGTTCAATTGCCGTCTCGGCCGGAGGCTGCTTCTCCTGTCCTGGCACGCCAGCTGGTGGCCCCGGCGCTCCTCGGCGGCAGAGACGATCGCCCGGTTCACACCACTAAAAGGGCTCGAGGGAGCCCCCACATGTGACGAGGTGACGAGCAGAGCACCACTTCCAGCTGTCTTCAAGGACAAGATGCCTTCACTTCACCCTAACGACAGACATGCCCAGGTGATAAGACAGCAGAGCACCCAGACCCAGCCCCGTGCCTCCTCGGCTGTTCCCGCTCCGCTCGAAATCCGCCAGTGAAGACAGGAGGAAAGACGGTTTTCTGGTGGTTTCCTCGAGAAAAGGGCCGCTGCCGCTGGTGGCTGGCCGGCCGCGAGCGGTAATTTTGAATGAAAGTTAAAGGAAAATGGTTAACAGATATTCACCACATGTCAGCAAGTGCTTTCCAGCGCTATTAATCGCGGAAATGATTGAATTACTTCGCAATTGTGCTTCACTCCGAGTCATTTCGACAGTGGCGGCGACCCACAGAAACAGTTTTTATCGATTTCTTTAGCATGTTAGCAGGCACCAGATCGAGTTAAGCTCACCCACAATCCGGTCTCGCGGTTATCTAACACCCACCGGATTCCTCGACGACCAAAAACACAACTAATTTTTAGCAACACAATTATGCAGGACGATTTAGGCAAGGATATTACTTTTCAATTATCGAAAACTCACATTTTTTCCAGACAACTTTTGTCGCGGTAACAGCGCGATTCTTACGTCTTCAGACTTCATTGACTGCAACTGAACTTCACACTGAGCCAAGGGCTGCGTCACGAAACGTCATGGGCCAAAGTTCCAGAGACTCTTCCATGCGAAGTTGTCTCGTGCGGCCGGAGGAAATTCTTGCGACCGAGTGCATGGGAATTCCTCGGTCCAAGAGAGACCGCGAAGGGCTTAAGAGCGCCGACGTCACGAGGTATAACGAGCTTCGACGGCATGAGGCCGCTGGGGGCAGGCGCCGGACAGGCACCGAGTGATGGCAAAGCATGAGAGCGGCAAATTTCCCACGATTTGAATGGAAATTCCGCTGACTACATGCCCTTTAGAAGTACTCTGGAGGAATATAAATGAACTAAAACGAGGCTCCGCAAGAATGGCGGGAAGTTTGCAGACTGTTCTAGAAGCCGTTAGCTCTTAGCATAATCTCTGTTACACCGTCCTTCGTTAAGCAAATGGAAATCTTCGAACGCCGTATCCTAAACACGGGTTATCCCGCTGCTGAGTACTGAACTCAATCTTAAATTTCTCGACAGTCCCAAATACTTAGACAACTCATTAATTAAAGATGTAACAGCCGCTAACCTTAACTCTAAACTCACTGATGACTTTCCCTCTCCCCTCGCTTTATTACACGAGGAGTCCGAGGAACTTTTGAAGGGATCAATAGGGGAAACTAAGGAGACTTGACCAAATTTTTAGTTTTTAATTTTTCGTAATTTTTCTATATATGTATATTATACATTTGTAAAAAGCATAAAAAAATTTTCTGTTCTTTTATACACACAATGGTAAAAAATAAAAGCAAAATTCTGACTGGAAGTTGTGTAAAAAAAAAATACTTTACCAAGTCTGCAAATGAGTCAAGTGTCCCTAAGCCTAGGGAGACTTGACTCAACTTTTAAAGTAAGGAGATTCTTCGGCATTTGAATGAAATACACATGTTTTATGGTTTGAAAGTAATCTAGTATTAATTAATATTATTTTGCTAATGAACATTAAACTTTTTCATGCCTTAGACAAAGTGTTTTAGGTTTAGTTTTGGTTTTCTTAACTTATTTGGTTAAACTGTTTCACTATTTTCTAAAATACTGAACCAAAAAAGATTGTCACATAACTCTACTCCACCTCAGCAGAAAAGCAATAGTCAAATTCAAAACTTGTGACCCTGTCATTTTGTACTGTTATAACAAGAGGGCTGAGACGAGTTTCAATTTGTTCAAAGTCCACTTCAAACACATCACTGACTTCAAGCCATTTAAATCGTTTACCTTAATACAATTTTATGCTTGAGATTTCCAGGAATTTGTAGCACGGCTCAATCACCACGCGGACACTAATTACTCAGTCTGGAAGATCACTAAAAGGATCAAAAAACCTGTACAAGTAGAAACCCCAATTAGAGACTTTGAAGGAAATTGGATTACTGACAGTACCAGTAAAGCAGAAGTTTTTGCTCTACACCTAGCTGATGTATTCACACCAAATGAAGCAGAAGAAGGCCCACAAGAAAAAATGACTCTAGTTCCCAACCCTAAATGCACCAAGTCAATAAAATTTACATTTTCTGCGCTCAATAACAAGATCCACGAGCTAAACAACAACAAAGCACCAGGACATGACCAAATTACCAGGAAAATCCTAAAAGCAATCCCCCTTACTGGGAAAATGGCGATTCTCCAAATTTTCAACGCTATACTCCGAAATAACTAGTACCCAACAACCTGGAAGGATGCTAGAATAATAATTATCCCCAAACCGGGCAAAGACAAGACCCTTGTCAGCTCCTATAGGCCCATTAGTCTACTCCCAATTCTCTCGAAAGTATTTGAGAGACTACTACTCAATAAAATGTATCCACACATATCGAAAAAAGGAGTAATCCCCGAGCACCAATTCGGGTTCAGGAGCGAGCATAGCACCATAGAACAGGTCCACAAACTCGTCAGCAAAATCAACAACGCCCTGGACCAGAAGAAATTCTGTGTTGGGCTGTTCCTGCACGTTGCGCAGGCATTCAACAAAGTCTGGCACCACGGCCTCAAATATATGTAAAATTGCCTGCAATCTGCCCCAAGAATTCCACAACATCTTATTCAGCTACCTAGAAGATCGCTCCTTCAGAGTCAAATATAAGGACAGCACTAGCAAATCCTACCCCATCAGGGCTGGCGTTCCCCAAGGCAGTGTGATGGGACCCGTTCTATACTTGATCTATACCGCAGACCTCCCAACGGACCAAGACTTTCTAACAACAACTTTTACCGACGACACCGCTATTCTCTACACCCACAGCAACCCAAACACAGCTACAGCAACAAGGGAGCTACAAGTCCAGGCAAACAAGATAATGGACTGGACCAAAACCTGGAGAATCAAAATTAACGAAAACAAAACTGAGCAGATAACATTCTCACTCAGAAAAACCAACTGCAGATCAATCACCATTAATAACAAAAAGATAACCCAAGTCAAAACAGTAAGATATCTCGGCCTCCACCTAGACGCAAAACTAAATTGGAAATCCCACATTATGAAAAAGAAGGAGCAACTCAAAATAGAATTCCGGAACCTCTATTGGCTCCTACACCACAAATCGAAATTAAACGCAAGCACAAACATAATTATCTACAAATCGCTATTGAATTGAAACCAATTTGGGCATATGGGCTGCAAATCTGGGGCTCGGCAAAAAGAACAAACCTGGCAATCATCCAGCGCATGCAAACTAAAATAATAAGGGCAATACTCGGGGCGCCTCGCTACGTAAACAACAAAATAATTCAACGTGACACAAACATCGACCCCGTTTGCGACGAAGCGAAGAAAGTGTGCAAAAGATATGTCAATAGACTACGCAATCATCCTAACAGATCAGCAAAAAATCTGCTAAATGCCAGGAAATTTCTACGTCTGAAAGTAACTGACCCCCTGCTGCCTGCCACAGCATAAAAAACCTACTTAAGGATAACCCCGAATCAATCGATAACAGTAAGCAATGGGTAACACACAAACGAAAAAGTAGACAACACGGGCGAAGTTATAAACTCGATAATTTATAAACCCAGTAGACGTGGTATCAACTAGACAGGAAACAATCCTTATAATTCTGATGGCTATAGTGGGGCTTAACTTCATCTACCAGCTGTACAAGGATTATAGGCGAAGCATTAAGAAAAAATATACCAACCAGGCGAACTGCTAAGGATCATCTAGTGAACAACCCCCAGGATGGCTCCATCCGTCACCCAGATGTCCTCAACTGGAAGCTGCAACCAATACCTCACGGAAGCACTGGCTACTAGAGGAAGAACAATTAGCATTTAAGAGTCGTAATATTGTAAGCTAGAGATCAGGCATACGATCTAATTCTTCCGTAAAAACCAAATAAAGTGCAAATAAAAAAAAAAAAATGCTTAAGATTAGAGTGGCACTTGGCCTTGGTTAAGAATGATAACTGAGGAAAAAACTTACCCTAGAAGAAATTAGGTAGACCCTAGTCAAAACATTTAGCATTTATAAAATAATGCACTATTTTAGATTAACATTGAGCTTAGTGAAGAAGGAAGAGGAAGCAGTCCATAAATATATTACAGTATTTTGTGACTTATTTTGTATAACCTTTTCTAATATTAAATGTTTTAGTTATTTAGTAAATAAAACAACAAAGAAAAAAAATACCATAAAACCATACCATGATAAAAACTGCTAAGGAGACTTGACCTGTCAGGTCCTAGCATTGCTATCTTTAACCGCAACTTCTGGTTACTTACATCAAATCAAAGATATATCAAACTACTAATATATACCAATATTTAGCTTAAGAAAAGACAAAAAATAACTATTACACTGAAATTCACTTACCTCAAGTTCACAAACCACCAGAATTTACTTTTAATCTGCATAATCAATCAACATTAAACTGCTTCAAATCGACTGACTTTTCTTTAATGGCTGTTCCCTCTAAAACACTGCAGGGTGGTTGGCCAATCAGTAATGCCAGCCAGATTTCGCCCAAATTTTTCCTTTCCTGAAAAAATGCCCTTGGGTCAAGTCTCCCCACTTCCCCCTACACTTTGACACCAAAAAAAAAAGCCTTTTTTGAGAATTTTTTTTAAGAATTCTATGAAAGATATTGATATGAATCTTTTCAGGTTCAATAAATACATATGCATACGCTGGAAATATATGAAAAATTTTTTTTTATTTATATTACATGTCATATATTCTCAAAATGGCGGCACTTCCGCAGATGTCCAAAAAAAAGCGATGATAACGGTGCCAACGATTCATTAAAAAATGAAGCATCTAAAACACACAAACCAAAAATATTTAGTTTTTTTTTATGTCAAGGGCTATCGTGTAAACCAAAAAATACGAATTATTTTGGCATTAAAAAAAAATGGCGGAGGTTTGAAAAATTCGTTTTTTCGGATTTCGGAATTTTCCGGTTGAACAAAATATTAAAGTGAAATGTTTAACATGTTAGAGCTTTACACGATACCTATACAAGTTACGAATATGTGGTAAAATTTTCACATGGATCGGTTGAGTAGTTTTGGATAAATCATTGGCACGGCATGAAAAAAAGTGGTTTTTAAAAAAACGCGTTTAAACATTTTTGCAAAACTGAATTAGTAGCCTCGCAAGATTTTAGAACGAACTTTCTCTTTTATAATTTGAAAATAGAGCCTTACATAACTATATTTATAAACAGAAAGAGCATCTGCTGTTACAATCGAGGGGAACAGCCGTGTAGAGGGGCAGAGCGACTAAGCATGCTTATACACCGAAATACGCTCGAATAAAGTCAAAAAAAATTATTTAGAATGCTCCAATCTTTATGAAATTTTAACACGATGTTATTGAAGAGGTGTACTTTCGATACCCGTAAAAAAAATTTATTTTTTGGAGTTGAAAAAGTGTACTGAACTGACCCATTAATAAACTTAAATGATTATGATATGGAAACTCTGCCCAAATACTATCACAAAAGATAATTTAAAGGCTGATTTAATTAGGTTAGATTTAGATTAAGAGCGGATAAAAAAAGAGATAAACAAATAAAAATAATATAAAAAAACGTATTGTTTATAGTGTAGCGGGTGAAACAGGAAAAGCCCGTCTTAGCTTGAAAAGACTTTATTAAGACTCGTTGTCTTCCTGTAGCTGAGTGGAGTTGGTCGTATCGACAGTACAAGTATTTACCATGCGTGGAGGTGCTAATGGGTTAGATATAGATTTTGCTGCCGGCAAGTAAAGGTCATGTTAGACAATAAGAATGTATGAATGTACCCTCTAATCCTCTCTAATGATCCTCACCTAGCTGATTATCCTTTGTGCGGTGGCACGATTGTTTTTATATTGCGTAGCTCGGAAGAGTAGCAGTGTTTTATGACTCTTTTCTTCAAGGGTTCCTGCATAAGTTATGCATGGAACCTTTTTAATTACTACATATTTGTTTAGGTGAGATCCTTCTCCAAGATTTATTACTTTATGATCCTTTGTCCTGAAAGATCATTTCATAGAGCTTGTGGTTACATGAAATTATTACTCTTTGTTTCCTCGAGAATCCTGAAAGGTATAAATGGGTAGCACTTGAACTGTTCGGATCAATCTACTGTCGGCCATGGTCACGGGTCGATGCATATTTTTTTAAATTTTAATTTGCACTGCTGCTTTAGTAGAATGTAGTATTGTAATAAAATAGATCTAAGCGAAGTGCAGACCACCAGCAGGCTCTGGGCTGCTAACTATCTGATCTATGTATCTAACTCAACTTAAAAATAAAAAAGGAATCAGATTATTATCCAAATTCCATTAATAACGCGATCTGCTGTCTAAAGATAACTAATGCACTGTACATATATAGTATATCTTTGTAATAATTATTCCTAGTGCCTTCTCTTAACAAAGTACTATCATTATTTAAACTTTCATGTACTTCTGCTGATGTGATAGGTATAGTCTTTTCGACCCCGTGCTTGTATTATTGTAACGCTCAGATCGCACAAGAGATGTATATATGTGTCATTCCGTAGGTAAAGGGCCCATTTGGCCGATCACAGTTTTCTCTAAAAACGCGTTTTAAGTGAAAAATCAAAAAATTTTTTTCGCAGTTTTTTACATAGTAATATAGTCTACTATGACGTGTTAAAATTGCAGAGCCTCAGGTGCACTCTGAGCGGCTAAAAAATTTTTTTTTTCAATTTTTTTCAATTTTTTCAGCAATTTTGAAAATTTTAAATTTTTAGTTTTTTAACTTCAAAATGATTTTTTTTCGCGAATTTTACAGCTTTTGAGCTCGGACCACTTCTATTCGATTCCTTATAGTCTACTACATTGCGCTCTGGTCATAACTCAATTTCGGCCAAATGGGCCCTTTACCTACGGAATGACACATATGTATATCCATTTAGCACATAAGTGTTCTTGTTGACTACAGTTATAACAACATTAAAAAAACTTTCTAAGTTTAAGAGATAGCCTTAGTAATAAAGCACAGTGAGTTCACGAGAGGTGACAAGTTATTAGAAATATACCATTATCAATTTAATTAAATCATTTTCAGATTAAATTAAACTATTTTTAAATAAAATGAAACTATTTTCAAACTGGATGAAACCTTTCGAATGAAATGAAACGGTTTTCAAATAAAATGAAAGCTGAGAATAACAAATTTGACTTAAATTATTATTCATGTTTTTTTTAGTCTTTAAAGAATTTAAAAAAAAAAAACATATATTTTCTTATTGTCGAATTATATTTCCATGAGGAACTGCTATAAATAAAACTGATTTATTTACCTTGCTAGTGAAACTAACTACTAACGACCTGCAGCATGTGAAATTTGTAAATCCTAATCTATTATACAACAATTAGAAGAGTGATTTTAATTTAATTGCGCGATAATACTGCTAATATGTTCAGAATTAGTAATATAATATAGAACAGGCGTACAATTTTAAACCGAAAAACGAAAAACTTTTGTTCTTTTCTCGAGTAAGCAGAATTATTAGTTTGCGGATGGAGCTCGTTTGAAATAAGCAAGCTGTAAAAAATAGAGGAGCGGAGTGTCTCGATCGGGACAACCAAATCGATCTGATCAAATTGTCCCGAAACACAACCGTACATTTCTTAATCGATTGTTATCAAAGACTAACATATTCGCAACAATATTTCGGCTAAGTTTGCAAATGAAGTAAATCGGTCAAGGGAGTGAGAAGTTAAGGACTATATTTCCTTTTGTAAAATTCAGTTAAAACCAATATTTCTCGTATTTTATCATTGATATCACAGGATTGATTCTTGGTCTCGTATCGAAATGGTGTGGATTTGCCAAACGGGTGGGGGTTAAGTGATATCGATCAAACTTTGTCTATGTATTTTTAAGGGCAATATCTAGTTCATATTCAAATATTCAAGGTTTTGAGAGGTCGTTGTTTTTTTTACTGAACTAGTGGTGATTGTTGAAATAGACACTTATGTATATTAGCAAAATTGGAAAATTGTGAACATAATTTTTTGATACTCGTGAAACTGAGACCAATCTAACGATACAAACTTGATATGAAGAAAGAAGAAATAGATTATAGTTTTTTACGGGCGCCAATTTGGTGAAAGCCCTTAACTATTGCTCCAATTTTCAAATATGTATCATATATCAAGATTTTGACCCAATGAATTGTACTTAAAATTTGATCAAAATCAATTAAGAAATATCTAAACTCAATTAAGGTATTGACTTCAAAACATCTTTAAGGGGTTGGTTGGTTCATGTGGCGACTCGGCCCACTGATAAAGTCCAATTAGCGCTAAGGTGCGCCGTATTGACACCACAAAAATCCCCTTATTTATTATTCTATATGTTGTTTCCTTAAATGGATCAGAGCCAGCCTGTAGGGTTCAGAAAGAGAACAATCCTCCCGATCCTGGGTTTGGATATTGTTCCGATATCCTCGATAATGTGCATACCTAATGCCTGGTATCTGACCTCCTCTAGTGCCGGACAACTGCAAAGAAAATGAGACAAGGACTCTTTGTTATCCGACTTCTTGCAGCTGCGATCTTTAAATAAATACAACTGGCAGATCGGTAATCTGGTCAACTTTTCTAACTTTATGTTAAGTGGTCTAAGAAGTAGATAGTCTTTCTTAACGATAGGAGTTACTATAAATACCATTTTCAAAATTTAAAATGTTTTAACCGGGTTAAAAGAGGTTGAGGCATGGGGTATTTGATGTACATAAGTGGTCTTCGTGAACCTTAACGTTGAAGATTTTTAACTTTATTTCCTTTTTCATTAGAATGATTTTTATTTTTAATTTGTGAAAATCTTTATAATGGACATACAAATAAAAACAATCCTTCGTTTGCTATAAAACCAACAATATTAAAAACGTTTTCCAATCTTGGTTGTTATTTATATATTTATCTGCTATGAGAATGACATATGCTTCTGCGTCCTTAAATCTAACATCTCGTTGCAGTCTAACTTGTAAACGATTCGTAAAACCACTTCCCCTTAAAGTTGGCCACACTATAGTCTATTTATAAAAGCGTACTTAGCCATAACGTATGTTACCTACTTACCTAGTGTCAAGAGTCTTCAATTAAGTCTAGCATAAATTTTATAAAACAAAATTAATCTACGTATCATGAAAAAGTTCTAATGGCAGTTTTCAAATTAACTCAAGGATAAAAAAAATTTTGACTTATTTAATAAAAGCAGGGTGATCCAATTTCAATCCAAAATTGTTGGTCTGGTTCCCCTACATCTCGAATTGCGACGTCTAGAATTGGAAGCCTTGTTGATTTCTCAGTCGTATAGCTTATTATTGTGTTAGCCCACGTGTTACTACGTGCCTGGCAAACAGAAATAAAACAATTAGTCGTCCTGTGCAGTGAATTTCAAAACCTACCTTGCAACCATCATGCACCGTTTCAAACCTGAGCCGTTGAGGACCTTTGGGCGTAAGTTCAGCGTCGTTCCAAGTCAACAGTTTAAGACCTTTTCTATACGTATTTTTGTCTTCGTGGAGGTACGCCACTGTCTTCTTACAGTGGAAGGTGATGTTTTGGGTCGCTTGAGATGATAAAAGTTGCAGGAATCCAATTTGGTTGCTATCTGCCTTATACGATATCTTGATACCTTCAGGCATTTCACCCAGCCAAATTTCGTGTTCTTTGCCTGTATAACTCATCTTCGGACTCTCTTTGGGCTGAGCCACTAGACAAGTTGCCTTCTTGTCCATGTCGCAGTAAACCAAAATTGCATCCCTAACATCTGCTTCATTTGGATCAATCCAGTAGTTTCCGCTCTTTAGTTCGGGATGTGCTACTTGAAGATCCCTACATGTCTTAGCGGGAGCATCCTTCTGTCCATCCGGCTTCTTGAATTTTTCAAATGAGGCTTTTAGTTGTTCATATGCTTTAAGTACAATGGCTCGTCTTTCATCTTCACTCAAGCCCTCTGTTCCGAATAGCCTAGGCGGCTCGTCACCCATTGGATCTGGACCCTTAGTTCCGCCAATAGCACCTTGTTGAAGAAGTGCAGCGAGAGCAGCAGCGTCATATCCCATGGAATCACCTGGTGGTCCAGGAGGTCCAGGTGGTCCGGGAGGTCCAAGAGGACCTGGTCTGCCATCACCTCCAGGTGTTCCTCTTGGACCTGCAGGGCCAAGTATGCCTTGAGGTCCAGCAGAACCATCTCGTCCAGGGAGTCCTCTTGCTCCTGACTCTCCTGGTTTTCCAGGGGATCCTGGCAAACCAGGATTACCCGAATCTCCTTTTAGACCGGGTTGCCCCGGCAGTCCTTGCAATCCTATAAGACCCCTGTGACCCTTGGTACCTTTGGGTCCGGGTTCTCCTAAATCACCTTTGGGTCCTTCTGCTCCAGGGGGACCAGGTTTGCCTCTGGGTCCAAGAGGACCTTCTACACCTTGTGGACCACTTTCTCCTCTCAAGCCCCGTTCTCCTGTTAAACCTTGCGAACCTGAAGGACCAGGAGGCCCAGGCAATCCTGGAGGTCCATTTGGTCCTTGTGATCCTGTCTGTCCTTGTGGACCTTTATCTCCTGGTCTGCCAGCAATTCCTGGAGGCCCTGACTTTCCTGATCTTCCTTCGGGGCCAGGTTCTCCACTTGGTCCAGGATTTCCTGGAGGACCCATCATGCCTACTGGTCCTTGGGAACCATCTTTTCCTTGTTTTCCTGGAATACCTGGCTCTCCAGAAGCACCTCTTAAACCTCGGGGACCTACACTTCCTGGAGGTCCTGGTAAACCTGGCATTCCACGATCGCCGTGTGGACCAGGGGGACCAGGATTACCAGGCGGACCGCTCGGTCCTTCGCTTCCTGTCTCTCCCTTAGGACCATCTTGCCCTATTAAACCTTGTGGTCCAGGCTGACCTGGAGATCCTGGCCTTCCAGTATCTCCTAAGCTTCCTTTCATACCAGGTACTCCTGGAGGACCAGATTGTCCTGGATTTCCGGGTTGTCCCTATTAATTTATTTCTTTATTTTAGAATACAATACAAAATAACTTTTACTTACTGCTGCTCCCTGTTCACCTTGTCTTCCCGGAGGACCCATTAAACCAGCTTCTCCTCTTAGCCCTGATTCTCCTCGGGCTCCCTTTGCGCCAGTTAAACCCATTGGACCTTGTAATCCCTGCTCACCTGGTTTTCCAGTTGGCCCCAGAGATCCTTGTTCTCCTTTTATGCCCATCAATCCTCGTTCACCTTTTCCTCCCGGTATTCCGGATAAGCCTGGTGGTCCAGGGAAGCCTGGTAATCCTTGAGATCCCGGTGCTCCCCTCTCTCCTGGCGATCCCGGTGTTCCTTGTTCTCCAGGGGTGCCTGGAGTTCCAGGCTCCCCCCTTTCAGCAGGTTCTCCAGGTGGTCCAGGAGGTCCAACTATACCTTGAGGACCACGGTCACCAGGTTTTCCTGGAGGCCCTTCAGGACCTGCACTACCCATACTTCCACGCTCTCCTTTCTCACCGCTTGGTCCTGGAGTTCCTCTTAAACCAGGTAATCCTACCATACCAGGAGCTCCCTGGTGACCCTTCATTCCTGATTTTCCAGGCAATCCCTAAATATTTTGTTAGTGGTACAAAGAAATATTTTAAATATGAAATTAAATTTTACTGGTGGCCCATCATGTCCAGGCGATCCAGATTCGCCTCGTTCTCCTGCTTGTCCTGGAGCCCCAATAGGTCCACGCTCACCTGGGAAACCTCGTTCACCTCTATTTCCTGAAGCACCCATTTGACCTGGTTGACCTGGTGGTCCACTTTGGCCATCCTTTCCAGGCGTTCCAGGGTTACCAACAGCTCCAGGTAGACCCTTAAAATGGTATATTTTTTAAGACATTAAACATATTCAGTAAATTTAAATTTACCTGGAAACCACGTGGACCTGCGGTACCTGGTGCACCTCGTGACCCATCTTGTCCTGGTGGACCAGGAGGTCCTTGAGAGCCAGGAAGTCCATCTTTTCCTACATCACCTCTAGGTCCAGGTTGCCCTGGCGGGCCAGCTTCTCCATCTTTTCCTGATTCTCCTGGGAAACCTTTATCTCCTGATAAGCCCATGGGTCCTGGAAGCCCCTGTAACCCTGTGGGTCCTTGCTCGCCAGGTTTACCGTCGGCTCCTTGCGGTCCTCGTTCTCCTACTGGTCCAGGCCGACCAGGAGCACCAATTTTACCAGGCGGGCCCCGAAGTCCTTGCACTCCCGGTGGTCCAGGTTGTCCAAGATCACCCGTACTACCCTTTATGCCTGTAAAACCTTGTGGCCCACGATCTCCTGGACCTCCTTTCGGTCCTGGTGCTCCATCAGGACCTGGCAACCCTGCAACTCCAGCCGGCCCCCTTTCGCCCTGAGGACCGCTAGGTCCTGTAGGACCTCGCATGCCACGTTTACCGCGTTTACCTTCTGGACCTACAGTGCCAGGTAAGCCTCTTGGTCCAGGTGCGCCAAATTCTCCTTTCATTCCTTGATCTCCCTTAAAACCTCTTTCTCCTGGAGTTCCCGGCATCCCTTTAACGCCTTGCTCTCCTGGGCTTCCATTCATTCCTGGTGGTCCTCTACTTCCTGGGAATCCCTGCGGTCCGGGAACACCAGAAGCACCTGGACTACCCTTTTCTCCCATCAATCCATCTTTGCCTGACGCTCCTGGCAAACCAGGCTCTCCGGCAGAACCTGGTCTTCCTGTTTCTCCCCTAGGTCCCTGTAGACCTTGTGAACCCTTTGGACCTTGAGAACCCATGTCTCCCTTAGATCCTGGACTTCCGGGAAAGCCTGGTGGTCCGGATTTCCCTGCGGAACCTGGTTGCCCGGGCGGACCAGGAATTCCATCAATACCTCTTGTACCTGGCTGACCAGGCGGTCCTTCACGTCCTCTTTCACCTCTTGGGCCAGCAGGTCCCTATTGTTAAAAAATAATAAAAATATTTTATGGACAAAGAAATATTTTTATTTACTATTGGCCCAATTGCACCCATGGGTCCCATTTGTCCAGTGCCACCTTTCTCTCCTGTCGCTCCTACATCGCCCTTAGCTCCATCCAATCCGGGGAAACCTCTGTGTCCTTTAACACCAGGCAATCCAGGCATACCCGGCAATCCTCTTGGACCTGGAGGTCCTAAAGCTCCTGCTGCTCCGGCTTCTCCATCTTCACCAGGTTCACCATCTTTACCCGGAGTCCCTGGAAGACCCCGAGGACCCGCTTGTCCTGGAGGTCCAGGACTTCCAGGCTCTCCTGGTTCTCCCCTTACTCCTTGAAATCCTTGTGGGCCCGGGGCGCCAGAAGGGCCAGGAGGACCTCTTGGCCCAACAGGTCCAACCTGCGCCTGAAGATATTGAAATTGTTCTGGGAAAACTTGCCCAGTGGGACCTTTATCTCCACTTGATAGTACGTCAGCAAGCTGATGGGTATAGTAGCTCATGTCCGGTACTGGACCGGGAGGACCAGGAGAACCGGGAATACCAGGGTTTCCTGGAGAGCCAGGAGTTCCTACGTTGCCTGGTTGGCCTCTATCACCCGGGTACCCTGGTTCACCTCGGGACCCAAAACCCACTGAAGCTACATCCGTGTCTACCACTGTCCTTGGGGTTGCCGGTGTTGTTTTTATTGTTGGAATCGTCCTCGTGGTGGGTATTCTTCGAGGGGTTGTCGAGGGCCCGACATTAAAACGACCGGCGCATCTTGATTCATCACAAGTTACTCGACGGTTTAGACATCGACAAAGTGCGCACTGATTTTCGCCAGATTTGAATTCCTGATTCTCTCTATACCAAACATTTTCGTGGTAGCAAGAGAATGCACCTGAAGTAAAATATATTGGATCATTTCTTTCTTATTTTTTCTTAATTTTTTTAGTATAAATAAATACCAATTAAATTGTCGTGGGGAATATTCGTCGTTGTTTCTATTCGATCTGTAAGAATTGATATTGTTGGACTATTTTTTTTTAAATATTAAGAAATTTATACCTGTAGGAAATTCATCAACGGGTTGGTTGAACTCGAAATTTCTTGTTTCAGTGTCTAGAATTAGAGAAATATGCAACATTTAGTACTTGCATACAACAAAATACGAAAGAGGGTAGTAAATTTATTATTAGTTTTAAAATTTTATATCGCGAAAAAACCTCTTTTAGGAATTGAATTACATTTGTTCAGTTTTCAATTAGTAATGAGGAATCAATATTCGATTTTCATCTAATTCCGAGACTCTTTTCCATTTAAAACGTTCTCACATTTATTTACATTAATTTCGTTTTCTCCTGTTATTTACTAAAAATATAATACCATTTTTTTTATTACTCTCAATTTCATTTTAAATATTTACAAATTTTAATAGCAATAATAATAATTTATTTTTGGAGTATGTAATACTAGAATTACATCTTTGGTCGTAGTAAATAAATGGGAGAATTCATTAACCAGAATTTGAAAATAACTTATATAAACCTTTAAACAAATATCTGTGAAGGGAATTAAAATGGAAAAAAGAATTGAAAATTAAAATTGAAAATAAAAACTAAAATGGTATATTAGAAACGACAGTTGAACAACAAAAGCTACGGCCACAACTACGACTGTGCCGCAACCGAAAACATAGAGCTAAGTCTATTATTTATTCGCAGAGAATACACCGTTGGTAGAAGTTCTTAAAACTAAAATTGATTTTTCAAAAGACATGTTATTTTTATTACTGCCCTACAATAACTTTGTGATAGTGTATTATAAAAAAAGAAAGAAAATTTAAGAGTTTAACTTAAAGCTTTTTTAAGAACAAATGTTTGGACTGTGTGGTTTACAATCTTATAAGATCCATTATATGAATCAAAACTAGTCTAGATCTTGTGTAAACAAAAATTGAAATATAAATTCAAGACATTAAATTTAAGACTGCGTTTCTTGCAGTTCCTTATTTTACGTTTTATTTATAAACCACAGTTACTCAGAAAGCGTTTCAGATCATTATTAAAGTCAAGCCTTCTAATTTTAACAGGTGAAGAATTCCATAGGCGAGAGATTACGCTGCAAAAAAAAAGCGATACGAACATCTCTATGCCTGGAGGAAAGCAAAAATCGAAGATGATTGTACAGGTAAAGGAGATACATAATTAAGACAGGTATTAAGGTATTTAAATCACATCCCACAATTAAATTATTGTAAGCACGGTCAAGATCGTGGCATCTCAAATTTTATTGTATGCAATCATTGAAGGCGACATTAAGTTTTCGATTATATGTGCATATTTAGAATCAAGTCAGGCATAAATTGTGCTACAGTAAGTGAAATGTGGAATTAGCAATGCTTTCACAAGTTTAAGCTTTAAGTCAAATGGAAGAAGACTACTTGATAATCTATATAAGTAATCTAAAACCACTTAATCTTGCATAGGGTCGAATTTATATGATCGCTGCATTCCGTTTTACTATTGAAGAACACCTCAAGATCCTTCACCTTGTCAGCATATGGCAGATGTACTTCATTTATATCTATCGGTAGTAGATTAGACGTTTCCACATCTCTTCGTTAAAAGACAAGACAGATAGGTTTAATTTCTAAAAATGGAACCCTTCGAAACACCGCGACCAATGTCAATTCATCTTGACTTCTCAGTTAGGACCTTCACCTGCTGAGAGTACTTGGACAAAAAATTCGATATCAACTTGATTGTAGAGGATGAACAATTATTTTTGCCCTGGAGTTTTACTAGGGGTAAACTGTGATTTACAGAATCAAAGGCCTTAGAGAAATCGAGAAGCACCGGAATTGTATCTACATACATATGTACATAAATCGTTCTCAAGAGAGTTACGGATATCAGTGAATACTTTTAATAAAGTTGTTTCGCAACTATGACAACTTCGGAAAGCTGACTGCCGCTTAAAATACTTAACTATTTGAGTTCATTAACTTCTCCAAGACTTTGTTGAGAAAACACAGGCGACTAATTGGGCGATAGTAGCAGGGAAAGCTTGGAACAGAATATTTTCGTTAGCAATAAAACAAACTTTTATTTTCTTTCATTACAACCAATTTCACAAACAAATTAACATATCTAATTCTGAAATATTTTCCCAAATCCCGTGGAATAACTGAAGAATTTTAATGCCATGCTTCATTACTTGCAATGCTAAGTATATAAGTAGTTCTAACTACTTACTAGTTAAATGGTAATGTAATAAAAAATATAAAAAGTTTTCTTCTATATCTTTATCATTCTATCTTTTAAACTGAATGCAATACTTACAACTCTCAAAAGGTTTGGAAAAAAACGTACTCTTCGAACCAATTCGATTCGCGGCGGGGCTAATCAAAAAGAAGTCAGCATTCCATTCATCGAAGATGCAGATGCATACGTCTTGATATCGTCCAGCTGTTGGTCATCTGGGCTGAAGTCAATTGGTATTTTCTTATTTTTCTATTGAGATATACCAGAAGACGAACGAGTGTAACTGACCTACGGTGTCGACTGCCGGCCGTGCGGCAAGCTTTTGTAGGAAGCAGCGTGTCAATCAGTGTGATTATTTTGTTTAACGACAAAACTGAATCATAAAATAAATGGCCGCGTCGAGCGCAGTTTAATGCTCCTTAATTAAATGCAAATGGGGGCGCCAGAGTGTGAAGTGGAGGCGACAAGGCGATAATTGAAGAAACAACTCGGCATAAATTCCCACAAATTCATTGAAAAATCTATGAATCTTCCCAAGTGGTCTGGTATTTAGCTTTGGCCATTTGTCTTAATTTTCCAGAAATAGGTTACTTGGATGCTTCAGTCATTCAATTGACTGCTTCACTATCTCTCTGGATATGCGACATACATAAGTATACATAGGTCTATAACCATTATGATCACAGTTCGAGGACGAGTTTTCTTCTGTTGTTTAATTGGAAAAACGAGTGGTCTAGATTTATATGGCTACTTTCAATTAATTTGTGAACAGAAACCGTAGAAGTGTAGAGGTCGACATAAGCAAATTTTTAACAGAAATAAAAAACTTCATAAATAAATATAACGAAATTATTTACTAAATTTCGCATACTGCTCGTTTTCAATTTAGCCGATCTTGCTCATCAGAAAGCTTGCATTAGGAGTGACGAAATATATACTATTGAAATAAAGATCAAATTGTCCTAAAGACCTAAGATCGTTGTCTATTTTTTCAAATAACAAAACCACCTTGACGAAAACTATAAGAATACAGAAGGATCGCTGTATTCGCGAACTCAGTATACGTGATTCGATAAAAACATGCAAACTTGGAAAAATGCGGATAAGCTTTTAGAAACGTTTATTTATACGAACGTCTTTTTATTTCCACTCCAATTACCGGAGAAGACCATCCTTTTCTGTTCGTATATTATATTTAATAAATAAGATAATTTTTCCTGTTTTATTTTTGCTTCATATACTCGATAATATAGATTTCGCAACTATTCGCGGTTTTAGGTATCCACGGAAGACCACGGAATGATAAAGAGTAATCAGTGGAACCTATGGATTGGGTCTATAAGGTGAGTTATAAAAAAGTTACATATTGATTTATAAAAATTTACATTTTATATATAACTAGCTGACCCGTACCCGGCGTTGCCCGGCCACAACTATCCCTATAATAAAGCTAAACTTTAATAAAGACGTGACTTTGCCAATTTCAAATTTGTTAATGCGCAATACACGTCTAAAATGTATAAAATATATATAAATATTGACAGTCCGCCATCTTGAATTCCTAAATTCTGACAGTCGGGTTGAAATCAGCGACCCCGAAAACGCAAAAGTACCAATTTTGGTGGAAATCGCATAAACTTCAAAATTTGACAGTCCGCCATCCTGAATTTGTAAATTCTGACAGTCGGGTTGAAATCAGCGACCCCGAAAACCCCCAAGTACAAATTTTGGTGGAAATCGCATAAATTTCAAAGTTTGACAGTCCACCATCTTGAATTCGTAAATTCCCGGTCAACTTCAAAATTTGAAATTGTCAAATTTTCAACGGCTAGACTGATAAATTTTTCGTTTTGCTGTCAGTTGCGTTTTTTATACTACGTTTTATGTCACGTTCCACGGGAACGGGATAAAAAGTGTCCTATCCACGGGAACGGGATAAAAAGTGTCCTATCTTCGTCTCCTGCTTCTAAGCTACCTCCCCACCAATTTTCAGCCAAATCGGTCCAGCCGTTTACGATTCTATAAAGGACATACATACAAACATTCATTTTTATATACATATATAGATAAAAACATTAATTTTCGTACTCACTAAATAAGTATACATAAAATGAAATAGATTACTTTTGTAGTTTTCATTTCAAAATTAAGATGCGTTTTTAGCAAAAAAACAGTAGGTTACCCCCTTAATTTAATGTTTTATTGGATACCCCACAATGATGATGAAAACAAAAACTAAAAGGAATATGTGGCAATTTTAACCGTATAAGTATACCCTAATTGCAAAAGAAGATTTTTAATTTTTATGTCTATGGTACCAAAAGAAAAATGTTAAATGTTTTTTTAAATCATTCACTATAAATAGTTGCAAGACGTTCTGAAATTCAATGTCTTATTGTAAGTAATATATGTATGTAGTTTACCAGCAATTTTTGCCATTTTCATATATAAGACCTAAAACTGATAATTTAAAGGAAAATATTTTATTACTTAACTATTAAAATGGAGCATTTATTTTAAAAATATCGCCAATTGTGTATGAATCCAATCTGTTTATGACTGCGGTAAGACATGTTCAATAAACTCGTCATGCCTAATCAGAAGATTGCAAAAAAGTAATTTTTGGAATTTGTTTGGAACGAATAGCCCTCAAAAATTACAAAATATCCTTTATATACTACACGTATATATGTATATTAATTAGTACAATTATATATTTTTTGCTGGTACCAATATATTAAAATTAATTCTTATCTCTTTTATTTGTTTGTTTGAATTGTTCTTTTCAACTCTAACTATTCACTATGAACGAATTGTTCAAAATGATCTGACAGTTAAACTTATAATCTTAAAAGTTTCTGAATATTTAAATAAATGATTCTGAATGATTGACTTAATTATGAAAAAAAAATTTTAAAAACAAAACGTGAGGTTTTGAACTAAAAACAGCAAAATTTTTCTAGAAATTCATACGCATCATATGGAAAAAAATAAGTGAATATGTAGTTTTGAGGAAGCCATTCTCTTATGTTAAAATTATCTTATTAAATTTATTGTAAAATTAAGTTACCAACTTTATTATGAAAAACATATGTTAATTGTATAATAATTTAAAATTTTAAAAGTTTAATAAAATATATTATATTAAATATATACATACATATAATATTCTACGAAACGAGTTTTACAAGTATGACACTCATTATTGCTTATTTTTGTTTTTAGAAATTAACAATATTTTCCTTACCTAATTCTTCTTCGTAATTGTAGTCGCCATCATAAATATCCTCGCCGTCATCACCATTTTCCACATTTGCTTGCTCCAATTGTGGTTTTTGTCTAAAATCCTTTTTCGTTTTAGCACTTTTCTTCTTTTTTGGTTTTTTTGGACTAGTTATTTCTTCCGCACTGGTGACTGTAGCTATTATAATACATATTGCTATCGTCAGCAAAATTAATCGTTTACTTTTCATTTTAATCGGTTTTCATTTGTATCCTAAGAAATTTTTGAGTATACTTTGCTTAATGTTTTATGCTTTTCTTCGTTATTGTGCTTGAGAAATTTGAAAGTTAAGAAAAAGACGTAAGCTTTCAAGATTTTTTATTTATTACACTTTTTATATTTGAAATTTAAGTTCTGAGATTCATGGCTAGTATCATAGTATATTCGTTTTATTATTTTCCGTAGGTACGTGTTTGTTCTAATATTTTAAAATAACGAATTCAGATTCCACAATCATAAGAACTCCCATAATGTTTGAATTAAATATTAAAACAAAAATCTACTTGATGTGGACAATTTCGTCGGACAAAATTTTATTGGTAGCGAAATTATTCGCCAGACAATAATAAACTAAAATTATTTGTTTGAATATAAATATAGTAAATAAACAGATCTTTTATGAATTATCTAACAAAATTGTAAGTTCTGGATTTTATTCTTAGTTTTTGGAAATTATAAGTGTCCGTCTTTGTCAACTTAGAAAGGCGAAAAAATAATCTTTTTGTATTACAATAAACAAATCAGTAGTTTTAATTTTAAAAAATGTCTTTTTTAGAGGTACTTTTAATGCTATTCCCACTATCTGACGATGTCATCAAATATAATTAAACTATTTGAAACACAATGATTTTAGTACCTACCAGAAGATAGTTTCTTTTTTAAACTAAAATTAAGGAAAATTCAATTTTTTATTAGCAGTTTCGTTTGATATAAGCCGAAATAAGACCTTATATAATTGTGGCTTTCTTATCACGCGACGAATGAAACTTTCTTAAACAACTTATTAAATAAAAGTATAGTTCAAATAAACTTTATGTATACTTCCTCAATATTTGGAAATGAAAACGGGATCGCCGATTTCCGGAGATTCTTTGAAAAAATGTTTACGGAAATAATTCCTGTTAAGACATATGTGGATATATTGAAAATATAATTTTGAGAAAAATGAACTTTTTCAACCAATTTCCACTAAGATCAAACTAACTTAATTTGCATAGTAATATACAAGTTTGAGATAAATTAAAGTAAAGATAATTAATTATGAATAATTCAAAATTCTTATTCATATGAACATTTTCCACAAACGTATCCTTTTTTATAAAAAATCTTCAAATTTCCACAGCACAATATTTAATTATTGTAATTCATATAATCCTTAGATATTTTTGCTTAATAATTTTTCGGTGCACTTTCGACACTTCACTTCACAATCTCACAAAGGCTTCTTCTTTTCGTAACCCATAAGGTCATCATAATTTTATAAATAACGCACCCAGATAATTTTGGAACATAGCAACACCAAAATATAATTTGCTCACTATTTTCACTATAAAATTACCGTTGAAACTTTTAATGAATAAAAGGATAGCTCCAAATCTCTTAAAATTAGACTGCAAGAGTCCTTCCAATTCAATATTCAAAACTAAAACTAATCGTAATTATGAACTACTTGATCGCGTCGCGGCTCCTGGACCAATTTGTCCATATCGAAAGTCAAGAAACAAATGATCTAAGCCGGCCATCCGCGGGCCCTTTATATAAATTTCAAATGTGTCGGAGACGAAGAACAAAAAGGCCATCTATTGAGATAATAAAAGTCATTTTTCTGGTATTGAGAAAGATGAATCTAATTCTAATTAATCTAGCAGCACGGCCGATTCGACACATCGACATATGTCCTCGTTTGTGTGCAAAGACCTCGCAAAGCTGGTGCCGCTGAAGCATCCGTATCTACGCAGGCCGATGCTAGAAACTCTTATTTAGGCCTCGACATATGTGCAGACAATCTAAAAGTTGATGTACTCAAAAAATGAATATGAAGATCTTTGATTCAGACTGAAAAAGGCATCGACTCGAAGGAGAGATTGCTTCTTTTTTATTGTGAAAACTGTATGCGCGATAAGCGACAATTTGCTAAATGGATTTATGACCCAGTGGATCTATTTCGACGCTTAACATCTCAACCAAGCGTGACTCTTGTAAGTTTTATATTTGAAACAGTGAGTCCAACGTTTAGAGACGAGAACTTCTGAATGAATGCACATTTTTTGCAAACAGTTCATTCAAAAACGTTTTAAATTCACTATTTTTTTTTTAAATATTAAGTAAAATATTTGATACTTTTAAATGTATTTATTTTTATAAATACCAATCTGAAACAGATTCACAAAAATGAAGTCCGAATTTTAAACAGATAACCCCATTTAGAGGGTCAAATAACTGAACTAAGATTATTCTTCGACCAAAAATTTTTGGGTCAAGTCATTTATTTCCTGCATAAGAATTCATAAATCAGAAGAAGCCACCGTAAAATATGTAATCGCTTTATTTCCTTCCTTCATATTACTGTATAAAAATATTAAATGCTTCTAAAGATTTTAACAACAAAAACAACTGAAAATGTTTTTGCATTTAAAGAAATTTGTTCGAAAAATTTCATTAATCAACTAAATATGGACTGTCCAGTGCTCCAAGTCCAGCTGCAACCCCACCTTCGTTTGCGGTTGCTAATTTTGTGCGAAGCATATGTCCCGCCTGATAATTTTCGATGATACGGGAAGAATCTCCTATTATCACACCAAAAATTCCAAGTTCGGATACCATTTCAGAAATCGGCGGAGGCATTGGTCCACCAGGACGTACCATATAACCTTTTGTTATCGGAGGGTGGATGCGCTCCATTAATATCCATGAGGAACGTTCAACAGTGCTCAATTTCTATTAAGTAAAAACAAAAGGCAATTTTAGTCAATGTTATAAAAAAAAAACTGATCTGCGTTTATGATAAAGCTAGCTCAAATAAAATTTCTCAATTTTCAAAAAGTTATTAGGTACTTACTTTTAAAACTGGTGGAATGTCAAGCCCATAAATATTATTGCCACCTCCTTCTCTCTGTGGCTTTAGTACAAATCTAAAAATAAATATTTGAATTGAAAGAACTTTATATTTTAGTAAATCGACCGAAAAGTTTATCACTTCTACGTTTTTGGACGATAATAAGAACTGAATTCGACAATACAAGCTCTAGTGACCGATGCGAAAATCCTCTACTTCATTACTTTTCAACACTTATGATTTTAACTGATTAAAAGTACAAATACATAAACAAAATTTTTTGTAAAATCACTCAAAAGTGATAGCTTTTGCCGTAACCTTTGTTTATTCTTTTATACTAACCTCTCTGGATTAGCCAAGGCCATTTTGAAAGCCTTATTTCCAACTTCATTATTATCAAGTGAGTATAATCCCGTAAAAATCTCTTTGACGCTTTCAATCTGAAAAGATATTCAGTAAAACATTACTCAATTCCAACTTCCTGCGATAGTTTTAATGAATTCTCATCCAAACCTTTTTCTCGTCTTTTAAAAATCTCTTCAGAATACCGGGAGCGGCTAAGGCCTGTTGAACCTTTTTGGTTCCCGCTAAATGGTACTGTATTGAGGGACATTTAATTGCCTTTGAGCATTCAATTAACTTCCTTGCAGCCCACTCATTCTTAGTAGGATAATGTCCTGGCTCATAACCAGCGCGGAAATACACCACATTTACCAATTCCTCGTCTCTATATGAAACTTTATAAATCAAATCAAATTATTATCATCAGTTTCACAAACTTACACTATGAGTTGCTGTTGTGAATTTAGGGACCCTTGATTATAAATTTGAGTCAAAGTGCGCCGAATTACTTTTACATCTGATCGTATCTTCCTAATCTCGTATTCATGAAATCTCTACAAAAAAAAATTTGTAAGTTAGAACTTATCTCCAAATCCTGCAAAAACAAACAATTCCTAATTCTCACTTTGAACAAACATTTCTCAAGAATTATAGTGCATTACACCGATTTTACAATATTGCAGAAAATTAGAGCAAAAACCAACATATAAACGAATTCGGGTGACTTGCCAATTCTTTAGCCAATTTTGACTTAAACAAAAATCCGCTGGTTTTCAGAAAAACTGGGCAATTATATCCAGAAATAAGCATCCTACACTTCACGAAGGGGGCGATAACATGTCGAAATGAATTTTATAATAGACGAACTAATTTTTACAAATGGAAACTTAAATTTTTTTTATTACAAATCATTGTAACTAGCGATTTATGTCATTGAAAACAAGATCATCAACTGGAGGGATAACCTCTGGAAAAAGGCATTAAAACAAATTTATTATGATGTATTATTAAAGACGTCTATTTAATTCTATAACAATTAACCCCAGCTTGAAACATAAAAACTCAAAAATAAATATCAAGGGTTCTTCAACGATTTTAGAAGAGAAATTATAATGGCTAATTTTAAAGTGTATCATTTATTTAAATCATTAACTAATAGATTTTATAAAAGAGTGATTATTTCCTCCGCAATTCTTGATACATATTTATTTTTTGAGTAATGTTTACTCAAAATTAAATAGAATTTATTTTTGTACGCCAGCGCGCTTACTAAGTCAATATATGTATCCTAAACATATATAGATATACATACAGGGTGTCCCTAAAGCCGACGATAACCTTGCGAATACTAACGGTTACCAGAATAACTCATAACGAAAATGTCATAAGCACAGTTATCGTATTTTTTAGACACCCTGTTATATTGTTTTATTTTATTACCTGATCGCATATATTGTAAGAAATATCTTCGATGACAAACAAAATAACACCCGTTTTTTTGCCCATCTCCCAAGCCTTGATCATACCAGCGCAGAGGTCGTTCAGAGCGGTATTTCTTGGTAGCTGCACGAAAAATTTATATAAATAAATCCGTATTAAACCAAAAATATAAATACAAACAGATACTAATAGGTTGTGTAATCCCATCTCCTTAAGAACATAGCTGCAATAAAATAAAAATTATATATCAGACAATATTTTAAGCCCATAAGCTATGTATAAATGAAATATCGGTACTTTTTACCATAGCACATATGAGATTATAACGATAATGATGCAACGAGCAATTAGAGTTAATAGTACAAAATATTACAGCAATAATAGATCCCGTAATCGGAAAAATCAAAAATTAAACTCTACTAAAATTTATATTTAGTAATTTAAATTAAACATTAGTTCAAGCTTAACTTGTTAATTAGAGGCTTTAATTAAGTTAGTCAATTATAAGCTTTCATTAGATTGCGGAATAACACCACCAAAAAAAACTGCGATTTGTACCTAAATAGTACTGTCTATATGTTTTATTTACATATAAAAATAGCATACTTTTACACAGCCGAAACCTTCAAAAATAAAGTGTTTGAAATTATGGATATTTGCCGTATGTTTTGAAAATATGCTAAACATTCTTTCATTGCATTTTTATCGTAATTCTTAAATAATAAAATAATTTCACAATACAAAAACTCACAATACCTAAAATGGAATCTTATTAAATTTTTTCTAATAATTTTAAAATGTGGCTAAAATTACCAAGACTGATAAAAATATACTGCATTAATTAAGAAAGCTCCTGGCATTGATTAAAAGTTCGCTCGCCTTTTTATTCACCGACAACTGATAATAAAAATGAGGTCATTGAGTTCAAGACGAAATCTGATTATTTAACCGGTCATTCATTACGGAATTATTTTGCAATATCCATAACAACACAACAAGGCACATCCGCAAAAAACTTCAATTTTATTGGACATAAGTATTTAAGAATATTGTCTGTAAATAGATAATCGCGCTGAGGTAAGATTCAATGTTAATAAATCCTTGCATTGGACACGAAAAGACTCGATTAATTTACTAAAAATTTAACTTTTTGCAACTTAGCGATTATAGACACAATTACGTACCACAAAAGTGCCCATCAGATGTTTCAAAGAAAAAAAAACAGTGTAATCGTTTTTGTGCTATTTTGGTAACAAATTTTGAAAATAAAGTTTCGGAAAAAATATGTTTGAAATCTTACCTGCTCCGAAAGCATGAGTAAAGTGATAAAAATCCAAAAATTTAATTTATCAATCCAAAACTTTGCATGACCCCTTAAACCATGGTTAAACATTTTAAAATGCTTTACTCTCTTGGAGTCAAAAATCAGCAATCGAATAATGTTTACTATAACGACTTCCCAGTCATATTTTTACGAGTCTTTTTTCAAGAAATTAACAATGCAATTTTAAATAATGACTAACTTATATAGCGATGCCAGGTATACAAATTATTTAGTTTAGGCAGCGCAGCGCACGCGAAGATTACCTCATCGAATATTGCTTTTTTTCCGACCTCGTCGATATTCATCGCCATAGGTCAGTTAATTTACCTAAAACATTCAGCAATTATGCATTATTCCCCGATTTTTTAACTATCTTAAAAAATCCCTATCGAAATCATTCGTTTTATAATACAAAAATAAATTGTGTCCAAGGATTATTTTTACGCATGGAGTCATATCCTAGGAAACTAAAAGCAAACGCTTAAACGCCAATTTACAAACACTTCTTCCTCATAACGTAGAACTAATGTAATAATACTTTTAAAATAGCCACAAATAAAAGGACAACTTCCACTTTTAGTTACAGTAATTAAGAGTATAATACACCATCACATAATAAATGACAGGCAACATTTTTTTAAAGAATTCAAGCCACACATGAGAATAGCCAGTACATGCATTTTAATTTACCCTTTTCTTAGGAATAACCAACCAAACCTAGCATGCAAATAACACACATAAAAATGAAGTTCTCTCATGAAATCCGATTTGTTCTCAAATTGCAAGCTAACATGCAATTCTAAATTGCACTAAAATTATAAATATTTGATTGTTAAAATAAATGAAAGCTCACAGAACTTTACTAAGGAGGCCTTTGCCTGCTTTAATATAAAAATCATTTAAATTAATAAGATACCTCTGAAGAGGTCTCATATGGGTGGATATTCCACCGAAACTAGAAGCAATTGTGTTGATTTCCACCTGTTTTATAACATTATCGAAACTGTGAACCAAGTAGTCTGAACGAAGTAAGCCAAGAGAGGGGACATCCTGCAATTAGGTAATATGTATTTACATATAAAGAAATTCCTATAAAACACGATTTTACGATTTTTTTAAGCTAATGTAAAAAGGATATTCATTGGTGGGATGGGAGATAATGAAATGAGTTCTTTACAACAGTTTGATTACTTTTGAAAATGAGCGTAACGTAACGTAATATGAGTGGGACACTCGTTAAATTCATGTAAATTTTTTTTTATTTTAAAAAAAGTGCTTTAACCAGGGAATCGAGAGCCATAAATTTTTTAAATATTTTCTTTAAGCCAGTTCTTCTATAAACTAATAAATTATTAAACCTTTAAAATCGATGCAATGGTATATTCTAAATTGTTTCGTTTTAACTTTGTATTGACATTTCCTGTGATCTTTCATAAAAATACTAATTAATAAAATAAGGAATAAATTAATAAAAGAATTTCAAAAGACATGCATGAAATATTATAGCGGTATATCATATATTAATCAGAAAAGTTTGAACAACGAACCAATCAATGGAAAAAACTACAAATAAAGAATTTATTTTATTGCAAGCATACATAGTAAATTAATTTAAGTCTATGGATTTAAATTCCTATTTTCACTATAAAAATTAGTCTAATTACCTATAATTTTCTCTTTATCGTGACTTCTGTATTTTGTAATAACACTTGTTAAGGGTGTAATGTTGTGCTTGACT